>OZ059807.1:4106993-4423740 GCA_964057025.1 Standfussiana lucernea | reverse complement strand
ATTTAACAAATCTGTTTCGAGACATCGCGCCGGTTTGGGGTTCCGTAGCTTCGTTAGTAAATTGTTCAAGGATTTTTCCGGATGGACAGTCATAAAAACAGTAAACTCCAGATTATCAAACTCGAAGGACTTAATTTCAAATTAACTAGTTACAGGCACTTTATTATTGACAAGGAGTCAGGCAGTTAAAAAACAAGATAAAGCTTCATTCTGTACTTATAATCCATAGGAAGCAGATGTCAATAGATATTATTTAAGATTTTCCCATGTCCTTAGAAACACTGAGAAACAGAAATTGAAAACTGAGTTAGCGGTGTAGGAAAAATACAAATTAAAAGATAAGATAATTTTTACACAATGTATCGTGGTATCTTCTCTGAAAGTCTGAAGCATGCATGAATATCTGTGTAGGATTTGAATGGAATTTTATTTATTTGATGTGAATGAGTAAAAAAAAATATTTCATTTCTTTATACCGAAAATATGAAAATTAACCTTTAGTTCTGGTCTGGTTGTTATTAAAAAAATTGGTATCGTATGTCCGGAACCACACATGAACATAAAGATCGCACCATCCAAGTTTTACTCAAGAGCCGGGGACTAAATTACAAACGGCGTCTTCCTCAGCTAATTGAATGTTCCTTGGATAAATCAGAATTAATATGCGCGTTCCGAAACCGGATTGGATTGTTATTGCTCTGTTAGCTTGTCTTTGATGCGTTTGAGTAATGGAACGCACGCGCGCTCGTATGTCGCGACCATAGTGATTGCCGCGCTTTTATTTTCTTCTTTTTTTAGTGCACAGATAAAAATACCAGGTAGATTGCCTTTTTTGTATCGTTTGCTAAATTAATGTGTTAGCTTTTGGGTTTGCAGAATGTTTGTTTAGGCTGTAATATATAAATCAAAATATAACTCATTCATTGTTGAATAATTTATTTACCTACGCAACTTTTTTTTATCATGATAAGTGGCAGTTATGGCAGCTTGTTTTTGGGTACTAATCGTTTTACCCAGTACTAACTGGGTTGTGGAGGTCAGATAGGCAGTCGCTCCATGTAAAATACTGTTATTCATCTGCATCTGGTTAGACTGGAATCCGACCCACCACAGTTGAGGATAAGCAGGTAGGCAGGTTGAGGTAGGCAGACGATGATTGCAGCTTCCTTTTCTACGTTATACCTATGTACATACCTACGTATACGACCTAAGAATTTTTTTACCATAAACTTCTCTTCATCACTGAATCACGTAAGTGGATCACGTTTTAAAAGTACACTTAAAGCTGGAAAATATTATCAATAGAACAGTTACAACATGTGGGTTTTTTAATTCTAAGTTTTCCCCTACGTCTGACGATTAACGTTTTATTATCTCGTGCGGATACGTTGGATTTTTTTTCAGAGGCTTCCTCGTTCATAATCAGTGTTCATGAATGAATAACAGACTCACAAGCATCCTGATCGCTCTAATGAGCTTGTACATTTATAATTAATGTAATTAAACTATTCATATTATTCCGAAATAGTTATCAGAAGCTCCCCAATAGATCGCGAGGGTAATTTGTCACATACACCCAACCAGACGCGTCACGGGCCCAAATGATTTATCGTCACCCGAACAGACAAAGACTTCTTCAAATAGGCCCCCTCGGAAAGCAAACACTCAATTTAAAGGTAATTACTAAAGGAAAATAACCTCTAAATTGTACGTGCAAAAAGTTTATTTTCCCGCCAAAAAGTTTGACGTAAGCCAACTGTCAACGGGTACGGATGCGTTCAGATGCATTCCTCGACTAATTGTATGTATCGCACCGCACAAAACACATTTGTCAATTGTCGGCCGCCTCCCTTATAACGGAACATAATTAGTTAGTCAACTATTTCTGGAACGCTTTGACGGCTCATTAAGATTTCAAATTGAACACAAATTAGGTGTCATGGCTAACTGATTACTAACCTACGATTTGTTTTCGTGTTTCATCAAGACATTGAAACATTTCTGTGTCGACACGTCGACAGTCTCGTTTTCCGGACATCAAAATGCTATATTTTAAAAGGGATTGGGATTAAAAAATCGATTGTTGGGTTTTGAAATAGCTAATCCAGTCTTTCAAACAAAGTAATATGTTAACTTTATTAAAACGGTAGCGAAAGCTTAAAGCTGTAACCTGACCGTACTAGACTTATAAAAGTAAAGAACGTCCAAATACCCAACGAATTTAAGACCTCTAAATGCTGGTTATTGTCCTAGGCCAACCACCAGTTTTCAGTTTTCTAAATTAATAGATCCTATTAAAGCCAGATAACTTCGCCAACTTTAAACGGCGTCGGGTAGGCACTAAGTATATCGTGGTGGCTTTCATAAAATTACTGTGCCCATGTAGCTTAATAAACCATTTTAGGAAAACATCTACATCACGTTCCCCAAATAGCTCCATGTTTACACATGTTACAGCCATCGAAATCTAATTATAACACAATAATAGGTTTAAATTGACTCAATCTTGCCACATGTTTAAATTATCGCCCAGCTAATCAGGAAGCGTCATTGATCGATTCAACTCGATTCTTTCCCAAGCAGTGCCATCTGTGAACAGGCGAGAGATCGACGAGTGACAACCGTAAAAATCGATTCGATACATCTACTTTTTCTAGAGATGCGCGATTGTTGTGAAAACGAATCGATTTGTGTTCAGGATGGAACGAAGTATCCGATTTTTCATTCGATAATTCGTTTTTTTTTTATTCTGTGGATGCCTATGTATTTGGATTAAATTACTCAAACTAAGTTTAAATCGTTCAGGTTGATTTTAAAATTGTGTTGAAGTCTAGGTACTTTTCTTAATTCGAATCAGCCACTTAGTGGGTATGTGGGTTTTCATGGCCTCCCTAATCTACAACGTATCATTTGATTTTATTCAAAGAAAATCTATTTTAATTCATAACATAACATAACGTCACTCCTGTAATCCCCAAAGGGTTCGGCAAAGGTGCAACTAATAATAGGTATCTACACCCACATTTCGCCAGTTATGTTTTAGGTCTTATGTTATTGGGGCGAGCCTATTGCCATCAACCAGGCACATAATGGATAAACCCAATGACACTGCCCGACCTGTTAATCGAACCTCATGCTCAGCAGTCGCGCTTGCAACCACTAGCTAGACCAAAGAGGCAGTCGATTTTAATTTATAAATTGATTATATTGACAGCCGGGCTCAGCAGTGCCGGTAGTGCGTATAAAACATGATACTAGAATATCAATTCTTTCCACTTACCGAATAAATTGTGGCTTCGAATCGAGGATGTAAGTATTCATCATCTGACATAGGCCTCTTCCAAGAGTCGCCACATCGAACGAACGGCCTTATGCTATGTGCCACTAAGTATCAAAAATATTACTTATTTAAAAACTCCGAAGATCGTCACAACAACTTCCTGCAAACCAGGACACCCATTAAAACGCCATCATTTTTAACACAAAATCTGAAAAACAACCACAACTATTTTACCATCGTACAAATTGCATTTGGTGCACCCCTAGCCCGTTTTTTTTAATCCGATGCCTTTACACGAGCACACCGCATCGAATCCAAACTCCGGGCCATCAATTAGTGAGTGCTCTCACAACACCGTGTTCAGTTTTTTCACAAACATACGGCTTTACCGATACAAAACAAAACTAGGAAGAAGAGATCGTTTGCTGGAGGTGCCAAAAAAACAAGAAATAGCTATAGACACTCCGGAAATCGTTACATGTTTTGATTGCAACCGTTTGTGATCCGTTCGGTTTGATTGAAAACATTGAAGTTTTGTCTATGCTTGTGAAATGGGAGCGTTGATTAATCTTTTTGTTTATTTATGGTTTAATTTTGCCTGAGGTTTTGTTGATAATTTAATTTTAAAAACGACACAAGAGTTCCAAGATTTTTGTAACAATATTTTTGACCGCTTGATATTAGACTAGACACTAATAACAAGAATTAGACGGTTATTGTTCCAGACTAAATCGGTAGCTATGTATCATGGTGTATTTCACATAATATGTAAACTTTTTTTACGGTAGCTAATGTGTCACTCAATTTGGAAAATCTACCTTCGAATCATTACTATAAAGCATAGGTTCCCAACCTTTTATGGACTACTACCCGCTTTGCAAGAAAAAAAATCCAGCACCCCCTTTTAAAAAACAGTTATAAAATAAATATTCTAGACGGCTAGATAAAATGTATTTTCATGAAAATAGAGGTTTTCATAACGCCCCCATTTTCTTATGGACCCGGGGCGGTACTGCCCCCGTTGGGAACCTATGCTATAGAGGAATGAAATTGCATTTCCTGCTTTAAAATTAAGTCATGAAATTAAGAAAGTATTTACATATTAATATGAAGTTAAGCGTACTCAGCGACATCTGTAAACTATTCGTCGCAAACGGGAGCAAACATGACATAACAAGCGATCAATGAAGCGGAGACCGGCGACTCCGAGACTACCGTAGCCTTCAAAGTATTGCGAACGTATATATTCCACTATAGCAGAATAGATGGCACTGTTGTTTATTTGCTTTAAGTTTTTCTGGCAGTATTACTGCACATACAGCAGCAGTAGTACCTACCTTACAAAAAGTTTTATCTTATTAATTAGGCACGCACTGCAGAAAATGCAGATTTTAATTCCTAATTAAATAATTCTAGTTAATTAAACCGAAAGCACTATACCAACACCTCTTTTTCAAAAAAAAAAGAATGACGCAAGCTTCTAAAATGGCGGCAATTCCCCAGAATTTCGCGCGCATCAGGCTCGACGGCATACTACGACTAATTGGGCTCAGTTTACATTGTCACCCGGCTTTGTCGTCCTTCAGCTGAAAAATATTAGGGCAAATTTTTTTTCTAGATGTCTAGCACCACGGATTACCAAACATTAATTCGGAGAATGATTAATTACTATAAATTGTGTATTTGGTGGGGAAAACCATAAACAATTAGGTAGACAACGATTTGTTAAATCGTGAATTGAAAGAATTAGAATATACTGCCCCGTAAAAAAGCAGTGGAAAACAAATGAGTTGAGTTCGAGTTATATTTTTTTTAATGTTTCAGTGGAGAGTAGTATCAGTTCATCTGATGCGATATGTTTCAAACTGCCAGTTATTACAAAAAAGGAATTTATATATTTTTTAAATGTGTAAGTGCCCTCTTTTTGACATACGGGGCCAGTGTACTAGGGGGTACACGGACGGACTAATTATTAGGCATCATAAAGTAGGATCTTTCTTATACTTACATTCTAATCGATGTTCGAACGTAGTACCTAGCAGATTTTTTATAGTAATTGATTTATTGGGAACTATCAACGCTGCCCGCTGGATTTAAATGACGGTAACAATGCTGTTTAATTTGCATAAATCATGTCGAGGTGCAAATATAGTTGATCTCGGTTATAAATCGCATTTAGTGATGCGACACTGCCTTTAGTTACCTATGTTTTTTTATTGATCACAGTCTGAGCAAATACACACAGTAAAATATTATAATGCATAAGCCATCACACAAAAACCGACTTCGAAAAAAAAAAAACACTAAAAAAGGCTAAAATTTTTACAAAGCAAAACCGCGAAACAATTAAAATCCTACAAGGACCGTGTTCACCACTTTAAACTTCAAAGTCTCAACAATCGCAGAAAAGTACTGGATTTATGTTTCCTTCACAAAGTAATGACATCTAAAATAAATACTGACCTTCTGCCAAAAATATCTATCAATGTCCCAAGCAGGTTACCCCGGTCCCATACCTATAATCTGTTCAGACAACCTATGCACAAAACCAACTTAGGTGGCAACTCTCCCCTTACGAGGGCAACTAAATTGTATAACGCTATAGGGCGCAAAGCTGAACTCGACATCGATCAGGATAGTGTTAATAAATAAATAAATAAATGAATGAATAAATAAATAAATGAATAAATAAATGAATAAATAAATGAATAAATAAATGAATAAATAAATAAATAAATGAATAAATAAATAAATGAATAAATGAATTAATAAATAAATAAATAAATGAATTAATAAATTTGTAAATAAATAAATAAATTTGTAAATTAATAAATAAATAAATAAGGACGGTGGTAAGCAGAAACCACTAAAAATACCACCAAAAATACCACTAAAAATTTAAACTGTTTGACCTTCAACTGCTACGATCCTCACATACTATTATACTTCCATGTTTTGCTTACTTGCCTGTTTTGTACGGCTTATCAGACAGCGCGAAGCATGGACCTCAAAATTGCATTCTTATTTTTCAGATGCCCCAATTTGAGACATAATTATGTAGTCTCAATTGCATGTCTTACGATTCCAAGCATTTCGAAGCATAATTATATCTAAGTTAGCGTACTTCTATCTAGCTGCCTTCCCTGACCACAGTACAAAAAAAAACCGAGACAAAAAACCAAGCAGGTCGCACTGTCTGGCAGTTGGCACCTTAGATTGCTACATTCAACATTTTGGGTGTAGACAACACTTTTCAAAGACAATTCTACAGTCCTTACCCAGATAATTTACATCTGATTATGCATCATTGTCAAAATCACAGTGATCTTTATTTTCGTTAAGATAAGGTTGATCTTTGTATGTTCTTGCTGCCATCGATTAATCTGCCAAAATCATAAGGTTTTTTTACATTTTCTTTAGGTTTACCATTGAGTAAAAATAACTGTACAGAGCTACATTAATTGTACATAAATTTATTTCTAGCCACGTTATAAATCAGCTTCACTAGACTACCCACGGCTAAGATAATCACTATCGTGACTTAATTATTCAGATTTAATTATAATAATTATTCAGAAAACTAGTTTTTTGCATTTATGCGTTTACGGCAATAGATGAAGTCAGTTATTAGGTTACAATGTTATAGTTTATCAGGAGACCTATGTTATTTCCATTACTCTCATGGTTTGATGACACAAAACTAATCTGCCAATTCGGAGGAGTGCAAAGCAGGCAAAGGAACCATGACTTTCACTTAGAATGAAAATAAAATTGCATTTTTGGTCTCGGGAAAAGCTGTTATCAGAGCCAGGAATCGTATTACCTAAAGTTATTTTTCCAAATAGGTACTTACGCTGTTTACATGATTATAATAGACTAAATTGCGAACGCCGAACACCTGGAAAGATATCCAGGAGGGCCAAACTACATACATCTCCTGTATGACATTCTCCACACAAGGACTTGTCTGCTCCGACCATAGAGTATAAAACCTTTGGCCCCGACAGACCCTAAGCTTTTTATTAAAATAATCTGTTTTTCTTTGATCTTTTGTTTAGTTTTTGTCAATAAAGCTGACCATCAAAAACAATCCTTTCCATTCTAAAAGTAGATTATATTTCTTCAATTACTTACCTACTACATCAAATTATGCTTGATATATCTTCTACTTATAAAAAGAGTACATAAATCCTTTATAATCGCCTCTATCAAAATTAAACTCTATAGATCTAGTTTTAAAATTGAGTTTACGATGTTTTGGTCTTGTGATACTAATGACCAATAGATAAGGTCTACTGATTTCTGTAATTGTTTTTGTTTGTTTTTTGTTAGCGTTGATTAAGTTTCTTATTGTTTATACTTACTAGGGAATTAATGGGCAATCTTTAGATTGGGTAGTACCTACCTATGGTCTATTTTAGTAAAACCCTTTTCTGCAAATTCAGTGGGTATGCCTTCTCACGATTTACTTATTTGAGTAAATATTGTACTTACATAAATAATTATAAAAGAGGTCGTCCTACCGATTTATTAGCTAAGTGAAACGGCGGCCTTGTTGGTGTAGTGGGTAAGATTCTCGTTTCGGGTAATTTTTTATTGGTTTTTTTCATCAAGAATTTCTCAGTAGCAGCCACGGAGTCTGGATTTTCTCCCGGTTGATAGCAATAGACTCGCCCCCTATTACATGGGACTTAAACGTAACTGGCGAAATGTGGGTGTACTATGAGGTACACCTTTGCAAAACCCTTCGGGGATTACAGATTATTTTAAAAAATAAATGAAGATGAAAATTACTCTAATTATTATGGAGACAATTTTAGAGATTTTTAAATACTTTAATACTTTATTTGCTTGGTAAGTAAGTATACCTACCTACCACAATTTAGGTAAAAATAAATAATATAGTACACAAAAAATGTGGTCATGTGTTACATTCGTTCCCAAACCATGACAATTAAATAAAAGTCAAAGGTTAAAACACTTTCTAAAACAGTGTCAAACCTTACATGAAGATCGACCTTCATCTTGACCTTACGAAAACAATCACAATCTCACTATCACTGAATTAAAAGACAATTAACTTCGCGGATACTCTTTTTTAACTTAGAGAAAAAAATGTGAAGGGAATTTGCACGTTGAGTAATCGGTAGTACCTATATCACATTAAATCGATATGGCTGACTGTTAAGACGTCTTTGCCTATTTAATTTTACTTAACAATTGTCTCTGATTGTGATTTAAAAAGTGATTATTGTCTTTGCTATCCCGGAAGGGATAGAGTGGTAGTTCTTTGTTTGAGAATTTCGGTGTAGTATGTTCGATAACTTGAAAGAGCATTTAAAAATAAAATGGCGCCAATACTTAGCAGCATCGTTAGGTAAGTTTTGAATTAAATATAAGTACCTATGCAATATCTACCACACTACCTAGTACATTTATATTGTTTGAATGTCTCTCTAATTTAGTGGGTCTAAGAATTAAGTAGGGAGAAGGTAGTAGCTAGTGGGTGCAAGCGCTAGGTACTGCTGAGCATGGTTTTGAGTTTGATTCCCAGGTCGGGCGAAATATTATTTGGGAGTTCCCATTAAGTAGAAATTTTTCAGTGGTGTACAATAGGCTCGCCCGCGATTTTAAAGGACTTATTGTACACCGCTGCATCGCTGTTCTGGATAACAGGCGTGATGTTATGTGTTATCAGCAACTAGGCAAAGGTATAATTATGTACTTTGCCGTATTTAAAAATTAAGAAACAACATAAACAACCTAGGTAATAAGATAAATACTATGCTAACTTATTCTGTTTATACAATTATACCTACACTGCCGTCTGCAAGGCCAGCTACGGAATGCGGACTTAGGATTCCAGAATTCGATCTCTTTATACATTAATAGCACACCTAGATAGTTCAGCTATTAAGCATGATGTAAACATGATATAGTTAATAGCCTATAGCACCAACGAATAAGCTTTCTACCAGTGAAAAAAATTCTAGAATCGGATCAGTAGTTCCGAAGATTACCCCCAAGGCCCCAACATACAAACTTATAAACTAACAAAGTTACAAACAAATAATTCTTTAAAATATATATTTATTAGTAATATATATTTATTACTAATACTTTGTATAAAGAGAACGAATAAGCTTAAACCTAGGTCATATTATAGCCCTTAAGCCTTCGCTTGCCAACAGAAAATAGAAATGTCGAAATCATAGTAAGTTTAAAGCTTCAAAGCTTAATAAGAAAAAAAAAAGTGAATTTAAATTATTTGCGGTTTATAATTATGCTGGGTTCTGAATAAATCGTGTGTATAACATCATAATTATGGAACAAGATAAATTATTTTTTTATTTAATAAAAGTATGTAGAAACTCCAGACATATAAAGGTACCTACATCCGGATTGAAGTTGCTTTTATAGAGCAACTTTTTGAATCTTCTGCTTTAACTAAGTATTTCATACCAGTTGTTCCCCGCTAACTTGCAAACATTGCTTCGCAAAACGCAACTGTTTTTAGAGCTTCGGTGTGCATGCACCTTAATACAACATTTAATTAAAATCATACGCTACGTAGCAGAACAAAAAACGTAATTTCATTATGTGGGTAATCATGTTCACAATAAGGTTGACAATACATGGCAAGTCCATAGTTGTATTAAACGTAATATAAGTAGGTACACGCATACTGCGACCTTGTAAGTAATTAATATAAAGTTAAACGCTACTTGTATCGCATAATACATAATAATACATACAGGTACTATATTAGAATTAGTCAGAGGTTCCCAAGCTAAGGGCTGCGGCCCAAGAAGAACTTGAAAGTGTGGCTGATACAGTATTTGAAACCATTTACGGTACAGATGAATATGTAAGTAGGCAGTGACCAACATTGAAAAGAATATGCTTAGATGGTTTGGTCATGTGGAAAAGATGAGTGAAAGGCGACTAACAGAAGAAATTTACAAGGCAGATGTGAGTGGTAACGCCGGGACCCGATGCTCTAGAAGGACATATTAGGTATGTATTTATTATACTGACCTTATTGGTGAGGTTCTTCAGACAGGTCAGGCGCGCATATGACGTGTGCTTATGACCAGATGTATGAACGTGGACGAGGCAAAAGGAGAATGTAAGGATCGTAGCAGGTGGTGGTGGATCGGCTCTGTGGTTTCAGCCTTTGGAAAAAGGCGTGAGTTTATGTTACGGCACAGAGATAGAATAATAATTTAGGTACCTACTGCTTAATTCCTTAACTCATGTACCTTACCTTCTGCAGGGTTTGCAAATAAAAAGCTTATAAAACGGGCTAACTCATCCTAGATACAGCCCTTTAATATGTTAATGCGGAGGCAATTATTATTACCACACTAATTTTGAAGTGCACCATCGAAGCAGCATGTTCAATTTTCATATTTAGTAGGTTGGTTAATAAAAAAAAGGTTGGCAATCTCAGCACTCGTGACAATGCAAGTAATATCATTTATCGTTATAGTGCTAACTGCGCTGCGATCTAAGCTTTAGATCATAGGTTCCCACCGGGGGAGGTACCGCCCCCTAGTAGGCGCTGGAGCTTATGAAATACCTCTATTTTCATGAAAAAACATTTTATCTAGCCGTCTTAAATGTGCATCATATAACTATCATGCACGTTTTATATGATGCCCCCTGCCCCTTTTACAATTTTTTTGTAAAAGGGGGCGTTGGAATTTTATTTTCTTGTAAAGGGGCGGTAGTCCATAAAAGGTTGGGAACCTATGCTTTACATGATGGAAACTAAAAATAACCACCAAACTGGCAGCAGTAGATAAATTGAAAAACTTGATATATAAAGTTAAAGGACGTATGCGTAGTGGTACCCATACTTACATGAAACTGATACGCACCTATTATTATTTAAAAGTTTAACCATCACCCCTTTCTTTACATATAATTATCCTTTATTTATTTTTCTTTCTTATTTTTTACATTTTTAATACAAAAATACAAATGTAAAAAAAATGAAATGGAAATGTATAAAATAATAATCAAAAATCTTTTATGCACATTTGGCTGAGTATCGGGACTTTTAATCGTCAAAATTACATAGACAGCTTACAAAACGTTCGCCCTTCACCACCGCTCTGTGACCACCACCTTGCTAGTGTAAAACTGGGAAGTAAAATGGTGCAACAAACTCTCTAGCTCGGCAATGAAGTGAACCATTTATTTAACCGTCTTAAAAAAGACGAGGTTCTCAATTCGACAGAATGTTCCTCTTTACCCGACTGCGTGATGTAAAAGAGGAAAATGTGTTTATCAGCCTTTGCCTATATATGTATGTTTGTTCCTTTGTGGCGTCCCTAAGATCGTGAGCCTATTTTGAAGATTTATCATCAATAAATTTATCTTAATCTTGAGAGCGTTACTAAAGATATGACAGTAAACAAAATTCAGTTTTTTACCGCAGTCGGGTTTTTTAATTACTTTTTTTAACGTGTACCAATATAACAAACTTTTTTTGTTTGGAAGAGCATTCTTCCATGGAGTTCGCATAAGTGTTTCGTTAAGTTCTGATGAGTGACTTCTTTATTACCTGTTATTACTTCCCCACGCCAGCAAGCTACGGGAGTCTGTGTACGGGAATGGCAATGGGGTGGACGTCCCCCGTCCTTCCACAACTGCAGCGGCTCGAAAGTTCGCCGCTGCCCCAAGTGCCAACACTGCAGCAGGAGTCCTGGGTAGCCTCGCTGCTAGTGCTCGGAGGACTCTTGGGTAAGGAACACTATTATTACTACAATTCTTCTTCAATGGGCTGCACGTCCCCCGTGCTGCCGCAGCTGCAGCGGCTCGCCATTTCGCGGCCCGAGTGCCGACACTGCAGCAGGAGTCTTAGCTAGCCTCGGTGCTAGTGTTGGGAGAACTCTTGGTTAAGGAGAATCTACTTCTTCCACAATGGCCTGCATGTCCGCGTATTAGTAAAAATAATTATAACTCAAAAACCTATCAAAATCTCGGAACATACATGGGGTATTTCCCTGAGTATGAGGAATATATTTTTTATGACGTCACTATTTGAACCACTCTGTACCCCGTACCGAGAATTAATGATAATTTAGAAAATGATGCTGGAATTCAAATTGTAGGTTAGATTCCCTTTGGACGGAATTTCTACAACTATTTAAATATCTATGCATGTGTAAATTCTTCGGGTAAGAGTAATACGTTTTATCATAAGTAAAACGTTTTTTTTTTATATCAAATGAAAAAATGTGAAATTGTGCTTATTGCACCGCCCGCAGGTCCTCTAATAACCGTCCCGCTGTCCCGCCACGTGGGGCGCCGGTGGATAATCATGGGCGCCAACATCCCGCTGCTGCTGGGCTGGCTGCTGGCCGGCGTCGCCACTAACCTGCCCACCTTGTACGTGGCCAGGCTTATGTGGGGATGCGCTACGGGCATGATGTTTGCCACTGTGCCTATTTATATTGGAGAGATTGCTGAGGTAAGAAACATTTTATCTGTGATGTTTTATGTCACGAAGAAGGGTTTTGTAGTGTGTACTAATATAGATGAATGTGCCGAGACAGGATTCGTCATCAGACAAAGTTGTCTGATGATGAGTTCTGTCTCGTTGGTCGACAGGTCGCAAGCACAACTGCAGACGATGAGTTCCTGGGCCATGTTATTGAGTTTTTCCATCAGGAATTTCTCAGTACCAGCCACGGGATTTGTGCCTAGTTGATGGCTATAGGCTCGCCGCTTAATACATGGGACTTAAAAACATAACTGGCGAAATGTGGGTATACTATTAGGTTCACCTCTACCTAACGCTTCGGGGATTACAGGCTTGATGTTATGTGATGGGCACTTTGTTTTTGTGTGATCTTGAGGTCCAGCACTAGCTCCAGCTCAATGTGTGAATGCATCACACAGTCACAAATAAAACCAACCCGTCTTCGTGAAATAAAACATTTAGTTATTGCTGAGAATTAAGTACATGTACTCGTATGCCTCGAGTCCTTTTCCTGTAACAAAGCTGTGAGCTTAGTGGTGAAGAAGGTTTAGAGAATCCACTCAAACATAGACACGACACTAGTTAGACGTGATTTCAAACAGAACATTATATGGGATGCAGACGATTGTAGCTGGACGATTCGAAAGGAATTTTTCGAGACAGATATAAATTCTAAACAATATTGATCACAGTTATTATGCCTTGTGATTGGGACTGTAGCTTCATTTTTATTATTCGTCATTCAATTCAAAAGTGCCTGTAACTGGCTTACTTGAAATAATTGATTTTGATTTGATTTGAGATAAACACAGTCAGTAAATCTCCACAACGCATGCAGTTCAGCTTCGATGGTTTTATTTGTTAAACAGAGGGCAGCTGCAAATAATCATTAATCGCTTCAGTCAATGAAATCGAACAGAATGCAAATGCAGGGTTTCGAGCTGAACTCTCGTTGGAAATGTTGTCTTGAACTACGAACATGTTTCATAGACATGTAAGTTCCTCCACAAAAATGTAATCCATCTTCCCCAGGACAAAATCCGCGGCGCTCTAAGCGCGTTCTTCTTGCTATTCATCAACGTGGGCTTCTTGCTGGCGTACGCCATCGGTCCCTTCACCTCGTACTGGGGCCTGACTGCCACCGGCGGTATCCTGTCACTGCTGTACCTGCCTTGCACCTGGTTCATTCCTGAAACGCCTTTCTACTTGGTTTATAAAGGTAAGAAGACTATTTTATGCACCACCGGTGATTAGCATTTTAGTAGAGCTAGCAACTAAAAACGAGTTGTATTGAAAGTGAAAGAAAGAAATCATATTTATTTGGCACATGCCACAAGTCTAAACAGGAAATATGTGTGTCTCACGGCTGCGCCAAAAAGGCCCAGTACGAGGCAACTGCTGAGCAGCTAGTGCCCGACGCTGGGTTTCAACTGGACCTGAGACCTTTATTGTTTGACAGGGTTTTCGCCTTGCGACGTTGTGAACAGTCGATGATCGACTTTAAAATGTACGTGTTTTCCTTCCTTCCACTTGACACCACCAAAACGACACCACCGGTGGTGTCGTATGGAATCTCTAGTCCATATGACACCACCCTAGTGATGTCCAGAAACTCGTGTTTTTGACAAACAGCTCCCAAATCATTATTTTAAGTTATCTATAGTTAAACGATAATTAATGAAACAGAGTTTATAAAATATTATTTTTTTATTTAAGTGAAGTAAGTAGTTATGTAGGTATTAAAGAACGGACCGGAAAACTAGTCTTCCAGCATGTCAACAATTGTTGTTACGTGCTTGTGTGTGGCCTTAATGAACTTTTCTTTTAGTGTTTCTTTTCCGGGAAAAAAACTTTCAGCCAACAATTTTGCTGTATTTAATACAATCTGAGCATCACTCAAATGGTCCGTTTGGGTACAAGTATCCTTCATATTTTGTTCCGTTTGCGTTTTCACGGACATATAAATGTCTGGTGTGGCGTCGTCATGTCTACACTCTACGAAATACTCTTGAGTATCCTGCATTTCAAACACATCATCGGGCGAGAGTTGGTATTTAGATTGTGAACTCAAAATTGATTGACTCTCCATACTTTCTAAATTATGTTTTCAAGTATTTATATATTTCTAAATACGATGACAGTGAACAAAACAGAAAACAAGTGAATTCAGAAACGCCACAGTGACATACTTATATTCTTTAATATCATGTCACATGTGCTAGCATTGTGGAAACATTAAAAAAGTTTCTACTCCGATTTACCCGATGATGTGATACTCTGTTTAAAAAAACCTCTATCTGAGTTCATCTAAAGCCTTGGCCACAGTAATATCACCATTGATTAATTGCATTTGAACATCAAGTATAAAGTCATCATCCACAATGTATTTACTCTTCCTTTTTTCTTCTAAAGCTTCCATACCTAAGTATTTATTCATTTTATTCATGGTTCTGAACAAAGTAACTGTTGTCTTGTTGATTCCCTTTATTAGTTTCGAATGAAAACCTTCGGACACATTATCGGTACGATGTCTTTCACCATATACGCTAAAAACATCTGGGGAGTGAATTTTCAACCAATAATTTTCGATGTAATGTATAAATCTGGTCATGTTTATATTATTAATTCTATAAATTTGGGTTTTGATATACTCCCATCCTTTTAAAGTACATCGTGGTGGCAAGAGCGGTAAAGCCGCTGTTAGAGCGACAATTCTTTTTTCCGGTTTGGTTTGATTATTTTTAAACTTTCTGGCATTTTTCCAAATATTTTTGCACCAGTGATAATAGCAGTCTTTTATTATTACATTTGGATTTTCTTCTTTTATAGCGTTAATTGCCGCGGACTCATAGTCACAATGTACTTTATAAGGTTTAAATTCTGGCAATTGAGATTGAATCATGTGGAATAATAACTCATAGCTTTTCTGTGTTCGATTAGTCATAAATGCACTGATAAGTGGTATCACTTTTGTTTCTTCAAAAGTGCTGCCTATGTCACCAAGAATATTGTAGATTTGTTGGAAGGGAGTCGGGCAGACTGCAAAAGTTCCATCAACGAAATACTCAGTGATATTACAAATCATTTCACGACAACGTATGGGACAAAAAATGTAAACACATTATCTTCATATAAGGTTGGTATTGGTTGGTCAGATGTAATTACCTTATTTCGTAATGCGTTAGTTACCAGCAAACGGTCATTTGCAAAGGCGTCTCTTCCGCAAGTGTGATCTTTGGTCTGAGTAATTACGTCATTCTAAAAAGTAATATTAAAATTTATTCTAGTAAAATAAGTAAAGGCTATGGAATACTCGAAAAAATGTCAAATGAAAAGGATGCTTACCATTAAAGTTATAGTACCTGGACACTTTGTCCTTTTGAAGCTAGTGCATCTCCATAACACTGAGCCGTTTTTATATCCCTTGTGACGGTGAAATTTATACGTTTGCCAGAGCAAAGCTGTTCCGCCATGAGTTTTTATGTATTTTATGTCTTCAGTATTAGTATCCATGTCCATTTTGAAAAATTAAAAGATTAGGACGGAACGACAATAATATGCAAATTGCAATGAACAATGTCAAGATGACCATTTGAGTGACAGATAAATATAAACTTTGTCAAATGACGTACCTCATTAATGAAACTGCTTGAACTTAATTGGAGTTTTCATATCAACAACTTTGTATGTAACCTCACTAATAGTCGGTGGTGTCATATGGACTAGAGATTCCATACGACACCACCGGTGGTGTCGTTTTGGTGGTGTCAAGTGGAAGGAAGGCGTGTTTTACTGACACGTACGATCTTTTGTACGTTTCTTGAGCAAGAAAATAGTCGATAGCTGTCGCTTTCTCGTCGGTGGTGGGCAAAGTTACTGTGTCGGGCTATAAATATGGCACATCGAATTTTGAGACTCGCTAGTCCAATGATCAAGCACTACCGTTTGGCATGAGGTCCTGGGTTCAATTCCCAGATCGACATGAGTTATTGGGATTTTATTTAGGAATTTCTCAGTAGCAGCCCGTAGTCTGGCTTCGTGGCAGGGTGATGGCAAATAAAAGGCTACCCAATTGCAAACCCTTCATACAATTTTCACATTTCCTCAGGGAAAATGGAGGAAGCTTCAAAGATTCTCCAATACCTTCGCGGGACTACCAAGGAGGGTGTTCAAGCTGAACTGGAGGGCTTGCAAGCGCTCGTGGCGAGAGAGTACAAGGAACCGCCCAAGATACAGGATCTCTGGGCTACGAGAGGGAACGTCAAGGCTTTGGGTAAGAAACTAGACTCATGCCTGTGTTCACTAAGTGACAGCTGACACCTTCATGAATGCTTAAATATTATTGCAATGTTAAATTGGAATTTTAACTCTCGGTACTAAACCGAACGTTTCGAATCCAACAGTTCGCTTTATTTAGTCAGTCATTTAGGTATTCTGCCGGAAACATAATATCTAAGCTAAGCCAAAGCATATGCCAAGTAACGTTTATTAGTTTTGAAGAAATAATAATTTTGATGACTTACAAACTTTCGTTATTTATGTTTATGTTACTGAGGAGACCATTAGCAAGTGATTCCTTATTTTGCGTAGAACGTTAACTTTAAACTTTAGAACATCCTACATTTCAAGATATTTTCAAATCAACTAGATTTGGACGTGTTTGCCAAACAAAATATCGAAAAAGCTTCACAAGTGTATCTTGAAAATCATAAATATTCTATGAGAATGCCACTTAATCTGAAAGCTGGTTGCAAACGTCAGGTATCTGCGTATTCCTGGCGATGTTACTGCAGTTGTCGGGCATCGACGTGCTGCTGTTCTATATGGAAGAGCTCTTGGCTAAAGTGGGCACCAATCTGTCGCCTTCCGACGGCACCATCATCATGGGAGTCGTGCAGGTGAGCTTACTATATCCTTGCGAGTGACACAGCTGTCACGTGGAAGAACTGCTGGCCAAGATTGGCATCAACCTGTCGCCTTCCGACGGCACCATCATCATGGCAGTCGTGCAGGCGAGCTTACCAAAGGTGTCTTGTCTTCTTCAGGATCAAACCCGGAACCGTTTTTTTATTTTGTTAGCCTCTCATGTTTTCCACTGCTGGGCAAAGGCCTCTCCTTTCTCCTTCCAAACCTCTTTATCTTGTGCGATATCTAGCCATGTTCGCCCCACAAACAAAATCAGATTGTCACACTACCTTCGCCGCGGTCTACCTCGACGTGATTACCTCCCTCAGGAACCCGGGACCATAAAGTAAATAAATTGCAGGTTGTATATTATATAAATAAAAAAGTTTTCAATGAGGACTTTGTACAAAATAACATGTGGTCTTTATTTTTTTCAAAACTTGATAATCTTCTAGGTGACTGAATTCAAGATTAATTGAAGTACATATCTAATCATGTTCAGGTGGTGACCAGCTGCATCACGCCGTTGGTGGTGGACCGACTTGGAAGGAAGCTGCTTATGTGGACCACGTCGCTAGGACTTACTATATTCTTGGTAAGTGCCACCATCACCGCTTTGCCACGAGCTGCACTCTCAAGCGGCATGCGTGTCGCAGCAATGACTTCGAAGAAAACAAATGAAAAAAATTGCTTAGAGTTAGAGCATTCACGGTACTTACGCGAAAACTGCGTCGCAAGGTCTTATACGGAGTGTACCGTTCAAGGTGGATGCGCCAGGATAGCCCGCGAAATTCAATTTTTCTTTCATTTTTTGCATTGTGTGTGTCAGGCTGAATGTTGAACAAAATAAGATTCGCGGCGCTTCCCCTTTGAGCGAAAACTGCATCGCAAGGTCTTAAACGGGGTGTACCGTGCAAGGCTCCGACTCTAATTGATTGTTTTTTGCCAGACTTTGATCGGCATATACGCCCTGATGGACTCGTACTACAAGTACGACGTCACATCGGTCGCGTTCCTGCCGCTGCTCTGTCTCATCGTCTACATGATACTCTTTACTTTGGGTAAGTTCATTAAATTTACTATTTAAGAACAACATGCCTATTCTCAGAAGGAATACTTCGAGCTTATGTTCTGCTTCCTGCGAAGTGGGCACTCGGTAGAATAAAAGTTGTGCATCCGGCTCGAAGGACCAAAATGTAGAACCGAACATTGAGCAGAATTACATTAACATAACCTACCGAAAATAATAACATAGATATTAATGAATAAAAATCCATATTGCGTTGACATGTTTTTACATGAAATGCTCACCCTCCACCCTTCAAAGCCATTCTCACGACCAGACAACTTGACTATTCCCACGGACGGACTCCCGCCACACGCACAGGCCACCTCCACAGAAAGGAGGCCTCTGGGTCGCAGCAGTGGGAACTTTATAAGTTAACTAATCTATGTTTATTTCAGGCGTGGGTCCAGTTCCATGGATCCTGGTGGCGGAGATGTTCCCGGTGAAGACCAAGTGCCTCGCCGGCGGGATCTGTTCCTTCATGTGCTGGCTAGCTGGATTCGTGTGGACTTTGTATGCTCATTCAAGTGTTTTTTTAGAAACTGGTGGTTTTTGGTTAAAAGTAGATTAGATCTAAATATGGCTGATGCGTAGTTGTACGCTAGGAGGTTTTATTTAAAAACGTTGGTTACCGTAAAGAGACGTGTAAACTTCAAAAAAAATATGGTGAAACAATCGCAAATACCTACCTTTAAATAAACCCCTATAACTTCAAATTAAGTTTGAGCTGTTTTACAATAAATAAATTTTAAAAAATAGGTTATTTAAAATAGCAATTTTGGGTAAACAGTTGATTACAGGACCAACGTACCATGCCGCTAGAAAATTATGAATAAACTAAACTCACCACTTTTGTGAAGTTACACTAGTTAATTTAACATAACATCACGCCTGTAATCCCCGAAGAGTTAGGCAGAGGTGTACCTAATGGTACACCAACATTTCGCCAGTTATTTTTATGTTACATGTCATAGATGGCTAGCCTATTGCCATCAATCGGGCACAAATCCAGACTCCGTGGCTCCTACTGAGAAATTGAAACCGGGAATCGTACCCAGGACTTCACGCTTTGTAGTCGCGCTTGCGACCACTCGACCAACAGAGCAGCCCAAGCAGTTAATTTAAAGGACCTTATTATTAACATTTGCATTAAAACCAGATTCTTCCGCGACGTGGCTGCGTCGTACGGCATCTACACAGCGTTCTGGATACTAGCTGTATGCTGCGGCATAGGGTTCATATTCTCTGCCACGCTGCTGCCGGAGACGAAAGGCAAGACCTTCGATGAGATACAGGATATGCTTAATAATAGGTTGGTAAGAGTTTATCTTTATAGCTGAAGGGCCCTTGACCTAATGACACAAGGGCCCTCCTGCCCCTTTGTGTCATCACGCCATGTGCCATGGTCCTACGCACCCCTGCTATCCCTCGTAAAAAATTACCACACAGAACCCTCTTTTGGCAAACGCTAGTGTACACTTAGAAGGATGCATAGACCCAACAAATAATAATGCCCGCGAAATGCATATTTTTTTGTTTTTTTGTAAAAAAAAATTGTTTTTTTGTAAAAAAATCCAAAACCCCTCAGTGCTAGTAACAAATATCTCAGAATCTTAACGTCTTAAGTCAGATTTAGTGAAATTTTCATCACCTCCATGTACAACACCCTCCAGCAACAAGGCTAGAAAACTATAAAAAAAAACCCTTTCATAGAATGTGGTACGTGGGAAATGCGAAGAAAAATTAAAGCTTTATAAGAATTTATTATTGTTTCATTCATTTGAGTGACAGAATATAATATATCATTAATTATATGTACATTTTTACGTTTAATTATTGATTATACATAATGATAAGCCTTCTTCTTTTTCAGAACTAAGGAAGTCAAGCCGGTAGACGTTTAGAAGAAACTCAAAGAAGATTTAGAGAGAACATAATTTGTAAATAGTTTTAAGTATACTCTGCTGTTATTCGAAATAAATTATTACAAAAAAAAAACGTGATACAATACTTTATTCTATAATCTTACACAATAATTTCATTATTATTAATTATATAAGGTAAAGTCATAGTTTATTTATCTCTGGAACTGTAGGGGGCAGATTTTTAGTCCGATGACATCTTTGCCTATTTCTGCGACACCACAAACTGGACAAAGTTTGCCTTTGTGTTCGGGCAAGAAGCTAGCTCCGCAGAGCGAGCACTTTTCTTCGGGTTTCCCTCTGTAGATTGGCTTGTAGCTTATGCCGCAGATGTTGAAAGGATTATGCTCATCGTAGAGTAGTTGATGCTCATCTGTGAGCGATTTCTCGCACGCCTGAAGGATCTTTCTCGCTTGTTGTGCGACCTCGGGTCTTGGGCCCAGTTCTAGGAGTCTTCGGGCGAAGGAAGCTGCAGTTCTGTAGTTCTTCAGCTTGAAGAACATGTTGAGGGCTGTTCTGAGGGTCAGGATCTGGTGGACTGGTTGCAGTTTGCAGTGGGTGAAGTAAGCTGCCATCTCGCATGTACGTTTCTGCTCGTCTAACGTGTTTTTGGGCATAGCTGTAGGGGTAATGAAATAGAATTAGGTAATATTGTACGACGTTCCGGATGGAAAGATGTCATAGATATCTTTTATCAATATATAATCGTCTATACCCGAAGGGCTTGGCAGAAGTGTGCCGTACACCAAAATTACGACAGTTATGTTTCCGTACGATGTAAAAGGAAGCAAGCTCATAGCCATCAACCAGCCAGAAATACCTGATGAAAAAACCCAAGATCACTTTGCCCGCCCTAGGTATCGAACTCAACATGCTCAGCTTGCAACTTGGGACCACTAGACCAATCAAAAAGTGGATCACTAGTTAAACAGTCACTAGCACTGGAATTTAAAAAAAAACAATGTAAAAATCAATTTTCTCAGCGCATATTCGCCTGATGCCCTCACCTTTCCTAGCGGTCTCCATCTGCAGCCCCAGTAGGTACTCCCTCGCTATGTTGAGCAGCTGCTGAGCCTCGGTGAGCTCCGGCTTAGTGTCCACGTGTAACAACGGCACAGATTGTGTGATGCGTTGTAGTCGTTCCACCGCTTCGGTGAACTTGCCGGCCGTGGTTAGCTGGTAGCACTGTTGTAGCTGGGATACTAGGTCATTCAGTTTTGTGGCTGGAAAGAGGAGAATTTAAATGATAAATTTAGTTTTTTTTTTGCAAATAGGTTTTTACGCGTCATTTGTTTTTAAAACTAGATGGGGCTGGTGTTTTCGTACCTGATTATTCTGAAAAGAAACAGCCGAAACAAACTCAGAGGTCATATGGTCGTCTCTTTTAAGGTCCAGACATAAATTTGGTCAACTCACATGAGGACTATGCAGATTAGTGTCTGAGATGGTCTGGACAAATGAAAAAGTGCCCAACACGTCACCGCAGGGTCTAGCCGACAAGAAAACGTCATTTTTCAAGTAGTTTTTATCTGTCGGCTATAGCCGACCGTGGCGGTCAAAAGGTTAAAGAATGAATCACAGAGATTAAATTAAAAAAATCTGTTTGTTTGAAACAAAAACTGCAGACGTTTCTGGCTAGATGTCGAGTCGTTTGAATTGTTTTTTAGCTGCATGTAGGAAAGATCGAACGGCCAATTCCCGTATTAAAACCTTTTTTAAATCCTCACCTCAACGTCAACTCAAAAGCTACTGTACTTAAGAGACTTCAAAATCTATGACATTATAAAGTTTAGAAAAATAAACTCAATGTCATACACAACAATGTTCCAATTCCATTGCAATTAAAATTTAAGCTATCTTCAAGTGTTCAGTGTATTATACTCACTAATAACAGGCAGCAGATCCTTCCCACTAGCCTCCTTCCAGTTCCGGTGCAGATGCGCGTTGAGCGGCGGCAGTGACGTCAGCGCGCCGAACGTGAGCCGAGCGCGCCCGAACATGCTCACGAACGAGTCCAGGTACGGCTCGAAGTTCACAATGCCTACTTGTTCGTTTAGTAGTCTGCAGAGGGAATTTTGATTAGGAAAAGTTTAATATAACATAAATGATGTTTATTTTTGCAAATAGGTTTTTACAAACACTTTTACACGTGATTTTTTTTAAACTAAGTAGAGCCGGTGTTTCTTACCTGACTACTCTGAGAAGAAACAGCCGAAACAAACTCAGAGGTCATAGTCCCTTTTAAAGAACAGACATAATCTTGATCAACTCACATGAGGACTATGCAGATTAGTGTCCGAGATCAAGGGAATCATCGACACGACGAAGAACATGTGTCTGAGATGGTCTTTTGAAGAAAGAATCACACAAACTTGAGTGGCCCTGTCCACTCAGTGCAAGCATTTGTCAGTTGTCGTGTAGCTCGACTCATAACCAGAGGTCGGAATTAGGTAGTTTATTTATGTACTTGCATCGAAATTTTGATATTAATATGGATCTTCCCGGATGTTCCCGGGATTTATAATACAATCCCGTGTGGCCAACACACCACATTTTCAGAAATGAAAAACCTAAAAAAAGCAAGCTAACAACAAGTAGACAAGAGTTTATTTAAACTGCTGGGATGTCTTTTCACTGTTTGGATTTATTTAACTATAAGAACTAATTGTATCGAATGTACATATTCTTTGACCTAATTTATGGAGAGCCATTGGAACCCCAAGGCTACTAAAAATTGTTTTGGAGACGAACCACCCTATAACAAATCACATAACATCAGACCTGTAATCCCCGAAGGGTTCGGCAGAGATGTACTTAATAGTACACCCACATTTCGCCAGTTATGTTTAAGTCCCAGTAGTAGTCCCATGTAATAGGGGGCGAGCATATTGCCATCAACCGGGCACAAATCCAAACTCCGTGGCTGCTATTGAGAAATTCCTGATGGAAAAACCCAATAACACTGGGCGAACCGGTATTCAAACCCAGGACCCCATGCTCAGCAGTCGCGCTTCCGACCGCTAGAACAACCAAGCAGTCTACCAACCATGGTGGAGCATGGTTTACCAACTCTAGTTATATGAAACTAACCTGAGCGCTATCTCAAACTGTCCAGTAGCGACATGGTCGTGTACAGTCTTCAGCTTGCCCGACAGCGCCACGGGAGCGCCACGCGTCGGCGCCACGAAGTACTCTGTGCCGTCGTCGCCGCCGTCGATGTCCGCTGGAACACAAACAAATGTTTATTAAATACCATAACACTTGTAGCCAAGAACCTCCGTGTTACTTAGCAGTAATAACGAGTCCGCGTAACACTGGTCAGCTTCCTTCACTGATGAATCGACGAAATTGGCAATTTAGGGAAACTGTCTCGTTGACGCAACTATCGAATTCGCAAAACTGTCCAATCAGCGAAATTGACGAATCAACGGAATTGTCCAGTTCGATAAACTGACGAGTGAGAGAAACTGACCAGTGTTACGCGGACTCGTAAAATAAGCCGTTTACCGTACATCGCAAAGCACGTTAGCGATTAGTCAATGGCCGCAACGGGTAACAATTACTGGGTTGTGTTGGATAAGCACTAAAATGGGTCGCGCTAAAATTCTGCATCTGGCTAGACTGTGAGACGACCCAAACATAGTTATACAAAGGCTAGACAGCTAGAATGATGATAAATGTTCTCGACATCTGAAGCATAAGGTCGGATGTACCAATACAGAGTTTTGTACATACGACCTCATGCTTCTGAGAATAAGGCAGGACATACAAATACAAAGTTAAGCCGCGCTTGCCTAGGTCGGTCTGTGGATGGGTGACCACCAATTACATACCGAATTTCCTCCGTGCCTCGGAAAGCACGTTAAGCCGTTGATCCCGGTTGTTATTTTTAGATCTTTGACAAACGTTACAGGTAGTCAGTGGCCCGAAAGTCTGACAACCAGTCTTACCAAGGGGTATTACCCAGTACTAATTGGGTTGTGGAGGTCAGATAGGCAGTCGCTCCATGTAAAATACTGGTATTCATCTGCATCCGGTTAGATTGGAAGCCGATCCCAACATAGTTGGGAAAAGGCTAGGCAGACGATGATACTTATTTTATTTTATTTCCTTAACAAAAGGCGCCTTCATCCTCTCTCCTATTAAAAATTAACTTTGCAGTGCCCGACAGGATCCATAATTGATTCGATGTTTTATCATACCAACTGTTATATGATGTACACATTATGGAATGCAATAAAGTATCGACTATTGAGTATTGATGATACAAATAAAGAGGGTGAGAGAAGTGTTGGACACAGGCCTGTTCTCTGTGAGAAAGTGCAGATAGTATTCCCCTACGTGGGTCAGTTCATGTAGCAGTTCTTGGATATCATAATATATCATCGAATTTTTCATATCATTAGGAAAAGGCAAGGCAGATTTATACAATAATAAACAGATACATACCAGAGACCGGCGCGAGCTCCTCCGGCAGTTCCAAGTCCTCATCCCCGACGTCCCATCCGCCGTCATCACAGGCGTCTTCCATCACTTCCTCACCTTCATCACCAGCTCCCTGAACACAATCGTTTTTATTATGTCAGGGCCCATTCTTTAATAACGTGAATTTTAGGCCTCTTTTGTAGCCTCCCCTCTCCCTTGGTGATACGTCGTGAGGTTTGAGGCTATCCTACCTCCCCTTTTCCAACATTACGTGTATTTTATATAATTGAAAAGATCAGATAGTTTTAGATTTTAGTTTAGTTTTATTGGTAGTAAAATTTTTTGTCCCACGAAAAATACACGTGATTACCACATTATCCTCCCCCCCCCCCCACCGTGATTTGTTCAAACCTACGTGATTAAAGGACGATAAATTTTGATCGTTTTAATCCCTTGGACGGGTGGTTTAACATACAAAATATTATTCATCAACAACTTCACAGCATTGTATCTTTTAAAATTAAAAAAATAGGAAGCGATAACGTAAAAGTTGTAGGGCCACGAGTTTAGTTATAGTGCTGTTCAAACTTTATGGCGGCTCAGAAGTTAGCTGCGAGTGACGGTTAGCGCAAGTATAACGGTTCAAACTTTATTGCGGGTCGAAACATCTAACGTAAAGTTGCGCAGAATACAATTTTAGGTATCATCGGGGTGTAGAGGACGCATCGTCTTGACTGTATAATGCGCAGACCGTCACTCGCAGCTAACTTCCGAGCCGCCATAAAGTTTGAACAGAAGTGTACCTACAATGCCTCGTGCGTCGATGCGTACCTACAGTCCGCCCGATTGATCAAGTAATGGTCATTGATCGCTCAGCTGATATTCATGTTAACAAATTGAATTAATGATTCTAAATTTTCCTTCATACTTTTACGGGCTTATGACCGTCAAAATTGTTTTGTGCCTAGGTTTATGACCTAATAAAATTTCAAGAATTATGCTAAAAGCGGTAAATGTGAAAATAAGTCCCTACAAGCCGGTTAGGCAGTTATGGCGTATTTAAAAATGTGAAATCAAAACTATTTAGAAAGATTTGAAAAGAAAAAAGTTCTTGTTACTAATTAAACGATTTAAAAGAGTCCTGTTACAATTAATCACCTCTGATTTATCTAACACCTAAGGCTACAATTCGCGATAGCGTAATAATTGTTCATTAAATGTGGAATCAAAATTATTTACAACAATTTGAAAAGAAAAAAGTTATTCTACGCCTGGGATCTCGTTCAAAGTAGTCTAGGATATCTTCGTCTAGTTCGGGTGTGTAGACTGGTTGGCGACCGCGGCCCTGAGCGTGTGAAGGTGTACGGAATTGTCCGTGATCAATAACAACCGCTGCGTAGCTGACCAGACAGTATTTGCGGGTTGGGTATACCACGCAGTCTGTTTCTGTCAGTTTGGTTCGCTGTAGAGACGGCGAGCCGCCTGCGCATCGCAAATTCGTGACCCGCGATCGCGTAATTGCACCATGGCGACAAACTCCAAGTAATCTGTGCTCCAGGTTGGAGTACACGTTATTACGAGAAAACATTATTTTCGCGCGATAAGGAAACAACGATACATTGTTTACAAGTGCAGCCCTTAGCGCGCGGGGCATGCAGCTTTGCATTGCCAATCAAATGGGGTTTGGGGGCGGAGTCTGATCTAGCATTGGCTAATATTTGTGAGTCAACGTGGACTGCACTCGCGCATCATTCGTGAAATGGGTCGTGTTAGTGTTGTTTCATTGAATGTTATCTACCACACATACACACATCATATGGTACGAAATGAGTTTCGAATGGTACCTACTATTCCTACTAATGGTTCACATTGCTTTTTCACTAATGCGAGAATTGATTCGAGGTTACAAAAAAAGTTATTTTGTCTTTACAAATCGATAGTGTTTCATGCACCGGATCGACCATCCGCGGGATTAAAACGATTAAAATTTAACGGTGTATAAAAGTTTAAACTTTTTCTGTGGAAGTACCTTACTACAGGTAAGAATGATTGACTATTGTCAAAAATAAGTCGTGGTGGCTTTGGAAGGTATCAGGTAACAAAGCTTCGCTGAATAGCTGCTAAGTTACGTCATACTATAAAGCGTGATATTTTTATATAACTACAGTAGTTTTACAGTTATTATTATACCTTTAGACAGGAACTGTATGTAGCCTCATCTTTTTGTTTTTGACAATTCAAATTTCCTGTAGTGATACCTATTTGAAATAAATGGTTTGAGTTTGAACAGCACCACATTTATACTCCAGGGCAGATTCATCTATGAATCTCCACCTGAACAAGTTTTCATTGCCAACCTGAGTCTGGAGCTACATACCCTGAACGTAGTGCTACTGGGCCTATTTGGAGCAGCCGTGAGACACAATAATTTTCTTTACTTTACTTGATTTTTTTTGTGTTCAGATTTAAGTTTTTTTTGTTATTTTTTTTTTATAATGTTGTGTGCACTTGTGGCGTGTGCCAAATAAACCTATTTTCTTTTCTTTGTGAACCCCTGCGGCTGGCGTGCACTGACCTTATTCTCTTCCAGCACATCGTCGTCGTCTTCCCAGGCGCCGGCGGCCTCGAGCGGCTGCACGTCGTCAGCGGGCGCGGCGGCCACGCCGCTGGCGGGCCCGCCCGCGCGCGCGCCGCCCGCTACCTCGAAGAAACTCCTGTCAAACAAGACCAGCTTTGTAATAATCGACCTATAATTTGCCCGCAAGGGTCGAGTCACTTGCGTTGCAACCTTTTTTAATTTAAGTCTTTAAAGAACGCACTGTGTTTGCTACACAAATAACCTCCTCTAGATTCCGTATCATAAACATTTTGTTTGAATTCGAGTTCACCAAATGTAGCGGTAGGCACGCGGTTCGCGGGGAGTGACAAGTGCAATCCTATTGGCTATTTCAAGGTGACGTCCGACCTGCCGTAGTGATGGTACCATGACATTAAATGTAGATTCTGACGTCGATATTTTTTTTAAAACTGAATGATATATTCATGTTCCCTTTTTAAGTTGTAAAGATCCTACTACATTACAATATGTTATAGATTACCGAATATTCCTAATGAATAAAGTTTTAACTTTAAATTTTTTACATGCCATTGGTTTAATTGACTGTAGAAATCCGTCAGTTTCTATTGGAAACTGACGGATTTCAGAACGAGGCATAATGCCGTGTAGAAACTTTTTATACGGCATTATGCCTCGTTTACACTTGGTCGATAGCCCGTATTCGGGCACCCGATACATTTATTACACTATAAGTAGTTTGAATGCAGCATGCCTGAGATATTTCTCGACGGCATGTAAAGCCAAATCAGAGGCCCATGGGCGGCATATAAACTCTGTCACCAGGTTAGGCACTAACCACATGATAAAGAAAGAATCATCATTCTCCTGCCCTTATCCCAATTAATTTGTGACCGGCGCAGCATGTCTTCTTCTTCCATACTTCTCTATTACTTGTCATCTCATCAGACACCTCCTTTCTAGCTATATCATCCTTCACACAGTCCATCCATCGTTTCTTTGGTCTTCCTACTCTTATACCCATCGATACTCAAACTCCTCACGACAACGTTTTCTTCATTCCTCCGCATCACATGCCCATACCAAGCCAACCGATTACCACACAAGTGTTATACTAATCATAGAATAATTAATTTTACTTACTTTGAAACCGCTAACAAAGGCCAGTTGGGTTGCATATTGTGTACAGGTAGCGGTGGTCTCAGTAGCTGTGCGTCGGGGTTCGGTTCCGGGATGGGCAGATTGGCAGCTTCGAGCATAGCCTTCAACTGTTCAGCCTCTTCGGTTTGCTTGTGGTTTATGGCTGTCAGGTAGGCCAGGGATATCTGGCGGGGAAACGGAAATATTTAAAGGTTAGAACCTTCACAGGGTGGTGATTTAGTCACAGCTAATTGTCAAGGGGCCATCCCCTCTATATTCAAATGTCGACAATCACCAATTTCAATGGTGTCAGTCAGAAATAACATAATATCACGCCTGTAATCCCTGAACAGCTAGGCAGAGGTGTACCCATTACTAACCCACATTTCGCCAGTTACGTTTAAGTCCCATGTCCCCTATTACATGGGACTATTGCCATCAACCAGCCACACTGTGTTGGGGCTCCAAGCTCACATTGTGTCCGAGATGACTCGATTATACCCTATCAAGCCAAATTGGATCGGCAGCAGCCAACTTGAGCAGGTAATCGTAGTCGTGGTTTAATACATACGTTCACTGGTGAATGAGAGAAATCGTCATGAAAAGAATAAATTACGGTCATTCACCAGCGAGCAAGCTTAGTCAGTGTCAAGATACACTGCGTTTCTGACATTCCCATCATCTAGCGAATTTTGTCCAGGTTGCATTCGGTCTAAAATTTATAGGTTCCCTAACGGGGCGGTGCCGCCTCCTAGTGGGCGTTGGAGCTTTTCATAGGGGGCGGTAGCTGGTCCAAAGGCAAATGGGGGGCGTATGAAATACCTCTATTTTCATGAAAATACATTTTATCTAACCGTCCAAAATGTTTATCTTACAACTATTTCGTAAAAGGGGGCGTTGGATTATTTTTTTCTTGTAAAGGGGGCGGTAGTCCATAAAGGGTTGGGAACCTATGGTCTAAATTCTGACCTGGCCAGCATTCTTCAGCAGCCTGATAGTCTCGCGAGTGTCTCCCAACAGCAAGGCGCCCTGGAACTGCGCCGACACGTCCTTGCGTATCTCGGCGATCTTCATCATCTTGCGCAGCTTGTCCAGGTTGCCGGTGATGAGGTACAGGAACGAGAGCTTGTCGAAGTTCTTCGTGCGCTGGTAGCACATCTCTACGATCTGAAATAAAAAAATCAGAAACGTAGAAGTCAAATCATTTGAATTTTCTGAAAAGTAGTTAGTATTTTTGAAATCCATACCCTTAAAGGGGTCAAATAGAGGGTGAATATTTGTATGATAGTTCAACATCTTTGCCGATGGAAAACCCATCGGGCCATCGGCATAAGTTACTGCTACTATTAGCCTACGTAATCCCACTGCTGGGAAAAGGCCTCTCTCCACGAGTTCCAGGTCATTCGATCCAGGGCTAATAAGGGTCATTTGTTTTGTCCAGCTCGTCCCGTCATCTTCTACGAGGTCGACCGCGTCACATTATGCATCGATCGTCGTCGGCTTGTGTATTGATAAAAATTATACCTGATGGTTGCCAGTAGCCAGGGCCGCGTTCGCCAGCTTGTCCCAGGCGGCGGGCTCGTCCAAGCTCTTGGCGGCCTCCAGCGCCACGTCGATGTTGCCGCACTGGAGCGCCAGCGAGAGACGAGTGCGGGCGTCCTTCACGAAGTGTAGAGCTACTTCTGGGTAACCTGTTATACGATAATGGGATCTATTGTAAAGCTATTGGAAAGTGAAATTCAGTTTTTTTTGCGATTTCTGACTTTTTTAGTACTCCAACCTGGGTTGGTCTCATAGAAGGTTTTGATCAGTATTAGAAACAGGATCGACAATACAATATGTTTTTATTTTTTTATTTTTTTCAAATCTGAGATTGGGTATCAAAATTTCACGAATAATTTATGGGTAGTCTTCGAAGACCACTTTCGTGTAGCTGCAACGGTTAACCCTAGTTAGTCAGTCCCCCTGACTGCCCCACTGAAATTTTCCACCCTGTATAAATTATGAAAGTCGTTACGTTACCTTTCTCCTGCAAGTAAGCGATGATACTTTGTCCCACCAGTTTGGCGGTGCGGACCATGTGCAACACTTGGTCGTACTGACGAGTCACCAGTGCCAGCTTGAACCTATAGAGGATAAGTTGCATTAGATTTTGTTATGTTTCTTTATATTTCAATAACCCTCCGTTTGAGCTTCGCCGCAGTCGGGTAAAAAGGAAACATTGTTTTATTTTCGACGTGTAATAGTTTAGTTTTTTACATGCCATTTACAAAATAAATATAATTTATCATTTTTAACCTTTTATGTGATCTCTAAATTAAATATGATGTTTACCACTCTCCATAGATACTTTAAACTTATTTGGCGTAGGACGATATCGATAGGTAAAGTAAAGAGAGACAAGGCTCTTTTGTCTCTTGAATAACATTGAAAGGTGGTTAGAGAACATTTCAAAATTGTATAACCAGATGGCGGTATTAATTTCGATTTGAACCAGGCGCCAAAATATCCTTGTACAACCATGCGAGTTTTTTTTATCGGATAACAGGCGATAAGTAAGCTGCAAGTAACTTATTTCTGAGTGTAGCTATAAAGTTGACCCAGTTGAATTTTCGTTTCATACAACGCAAGTACCGATGACAAAAATGACACAACGAGGTAATTCAGGTTCCGGAAATGACATTAACCCATTACACATTTTCAAAGGAACTTTGAAGAATATAAGGTTGATGAACTGACCTGTACTCCGTAGGGTCGATGTTTAGCACCTTGGGACGACACTCGCGGTCGAGACACACGACGCGGGCGCCGTTTTCACTCGCTAGCACTTTTACTGCGTAGACGGGGACGTCTAGTGTGCGGATTATGCCGTAGTCCCTGTAGTAGAGAGAGAATAAGTATAGAGAATATATTCTAGAATACCAAATTTTCGGTTACATTTGTTGTAAAGTAAATAAGACATCGATCATTAATCTTATTAAACTAACGACTTCAGATCTCTGGTAAAAATAGGATGCGCTTCGGGAATGATGATTGCCTATCTTCGAAAATAAAGACGCATGATGATACGATCTAATGCGATGACGCGAGCTGTTACGAACATGGAAGTACTTACCTATTTTGTACCAGCTGTTGCCCGTGACTTCATTCGCGTGGAAGAAGTTTCATACGACCCCTACGAATCCCTATTTTAATCCTTTACGGAATTTATTTCCAAAAACCCCTTTTTAGTGTACACTTACGTCATTTAAGGAACGTGTGTGCAAAATTTCCTGCTTGTAGACGCAACGGTTTCAGCTGTGCGCTGATCGATCAGTCAGTGAATCAGTCAGCCAGTCAGTTTCTTACTTTATATAAATCAAAAATATATTTTCATGATTATAAAATTATACAATAACAACTTTTAGCCATTTCGAAAATCTCAAAAGTGTCAGATGGTAGTCTGCGAACGGAATAGATAACCTGACAGGTAACACTATAAATAAACGCACCATTATATAGTGCACTACTACAAAGCATGCCTCGACAAAAGTTAAAAATGTTTATCTCTGTGGGTGGTTACTCTCTCGCGCACAGTTCGTGCAAATTCGGACACACGAAGATAACCGAAGCGCATAGGTTTTCTGGTTTTACTGTAGTTGACTTACCCATCCTTACAGCAGTACTTGATATGGTTGGCCGTGGTGTATATGAACACAGGCTGTGGTGTGGAGTCGTCGAAGGCGCCCGACTTGACCCTGGCGCCCTCGGTCACCGTGCACAGCTGTTCCAACTTCTTGGTGCAGAGGGTGACGCTGTGCTTGCCCAGGAGGGCGACCAGGGACATATCAGCGTTCCAGATTGCATAGCGGCATTTTGCGATTTTAACCTAAAAGAAAGCTAGTTAGGTTAAAATGGCTCCAAAAATCTTCAAAGTCACGACGGTGCACGTATTTAAGTTTGGGTGAAAAGAATTATCACATATGTATAACAAAATACATCAACTTTAGGGTAGTTTTGAAAAGTCATAAAACAAACGTTCAATTGATTGAATCAATGTCAAGCTAGCGCCCATCTTGGAAATACCAATATGACATTTGTTTCTGGCCTTTTTTGAGATCATACCTTACATTCCACCACCCGACGGCGTATGTATGTCCTCATACACGTATCTATCGAAACCTAAAGATACTTACTGAAGCAATGGTCCTCTTCTGCTGCACGTCCAACAACTGTACGGCGTCGGCCTCTCTCAGCAGTAGCATGCCGGTGCCCGCGTACATTATCTCTTCACAAGACGGGGTCGAGATCTTTTTCGATACTTCGTTTTTCAGGTTTTTGATGACCAGCTGTAAAGAACAAAAAGTATGAGTATTTATGGTTTGGATACATTTACGGATGAATAGAATTTTTCTGGGCTACGAATACTCATCAAAACTGCTCCTTAAAACTTTTACTTCTTTGTTCGCATTAATAGGTAAGTTTTAAGCCGGATTCACATAATTGCCTTGTGACGCCTTCTGACGCATAAGCCGACAAAATGTGGAACATTGACACTGGCCTCTCTTAATCGCAGTTTAGATTGCTGTTTGTTCAGTCTCATTGGTGAACAGTTACCAACAATAACTTGTACCATTCTTCCATTCATGACTAGACCATGGAAACCCGGTTTCGGTCCCATAGTAAAACCCGTTTTTACCGGGTTTTACTGAATGAAACCGGGTTCCGCGTGCCCTATTAGTGACGCTTGACAGAGGAGAATGGGAGAGGAAAGTATTGCCGACCACAAGTAAAATAGGTCAAAGGCAAGAAGATAATGATTACCATTCTTCGTCTCTTGGCACTAACCTGGTTGTTCTTCTCCAGCGCCGCGAACCTGTTCCTGGCCACCCACACGGCGGTGGTGGCCTGTCCGCGCGCGGGGTCGCCGCTGGGGGTGTCGGCGCCGTCGCGTGGCGCGGCGTACAGCTCGTACGAGCTGTTGTCGCCGACGCGCCAGTTCACGAGTACGCACCATTCCGCGTGGTTTAGGGACATGCTGCAACAAAAGCAGACAGTTATTACAAAACAAGAAAGTGTTTCCCTATCCAACCCATTTGTTCCACTTGCTGAAAATCTCCCACCTGGACACGAGTTGCCATGGCTGACCTGGAAGTCTTTAAATAGACTCCGGACACAGGTTGGCCGAAACAAAGACAACCTGTTCAGGTGGAGATTCATAGATGACTCTGCCCTGGAGTGTAAATGTGGTGTTCACCCACAAACGATGGGACACATGATATCGTCTCCTGCCTGTTCTATTTCTAGCACATCACAGGAGCTGATGGACGCCACTGAAAGTGCCAAACTCGTTGCCAAATTTTGGGCTGCCTTAATTTAAATTGTCATCGACACGCTAAGACCAACATCCCACCTCATTCTGTAACTCCACCAGCACCTTGAAGCCCTATTTGGTCATAGCTTATACTTATGATTTTTATGGCAGAGTTAAGGACGATAGTCATTTCCTTACCTTGAATACGAAAATCATCGACACCATGAAGGAGAAGCAGACAGTTATACATTGCAATAAAAAACTCAATGTCGTTCATGACAAAGTTCTAATTCCATTACATCCATTTTTTTTTTCTTTTTATTACAAATTGTCACTCAAAAAAAACAATATAAAATAAACAATGTTAAAGTAGGTCCAGTACGTGGTGATGGAATGTAAATTATCTGAGACTACTAATTTAAGTACATAAAACAGATAAGTAGTGTACTTTGCCGAATATTGGTAAATACAATAACATGTAAAATAGCCCAGAGTCAAATGTAGCAAACAAACCACTGCAACTCCTGAAAGCCAGAGTCACTGCGACCACCATAAAAGCGCCGAGACAACGAAGCCCGGCGAAGTCCCAGAGAAACGATGCGAAATGTAGCGTCAATGTTAAATACCTGTAAGGTTGGTTTCTGCCGCCTCCCTTGATCTGCATGACAGGTGCGTCACGATTGGTTGCCATGTCCAACTTACGCAGCTGTCTGTAAAAGGAAAAATAACATAATTATATGGATCCATTCTTAGGAGATGTGAAGTCTATATTCAAATTACTCTTCTAAGCAAATGTGGTAGACATTTGTCAGAAAAGTGAATTTTGTGTTATGCTAACTATTTATGTTCTATATAAATATAAATCAATTGCCACGTGTATGACGGAGCATCACTTGGCTCGATCGATTTGGTTTTATTTTTTTCGGTTGTGTTCAGCATTGTGAGGACAAAGTTTGTATGAAAGAAAATTTAGTTATTTTTTTCATTATTTTTTTAAGCGCACTTCTTAATTTCTTCATTAGAAAATTGCACCCGTGCGAATTCGGGGCGGGCCGCTAGTTCTGATATAGAATAAAAACTCACTTGTCCTTAATATAGAAGAGTATGTTATTGTGCACGGCGTAAGCAGGTCTCTCTCGCTGCAGCTTGAATAGAATCATACCAGCGTCGTGGCCGGCGGCGAACAGGTTCAAAGTTGGGTGGGAGGCTAACACCCAGTATCTGTGAATAAAACAACATCGTCAAGGATAAAGTCTGTGAAAAAATGAGGTTACATCTTACCTACCATCTAATCAACATCAGAGCGCCCTACATTACTTGAGCCAAATTATACCAAAAATAGAGGAAGAGGGGTCACTTAATTCAGGGTTGAGTATTGCCATCTGACAGTACGCTGAGCTGAGGCACGTTTTGGTTTAATCAATTTTTTTTTTTTTTTAAGCAAGAAAGTTCGTGAATGAGCATAAAAAAATAACAACTTTTTTTTTTAAATTGATGTTTTCTTATTTTTTATGATCTTTCAATGAATTTTCTTTTCTCCCGTTTCTCTTATCTCATTACCTCTCATGTTCCCTCCGGAAGGAATGCAGACAGGTCCTCTTGGTCATGTCCCAGACTCGGATGAACTTGTCCTCACTATTGGAGAGGATCAGTTCGTGCCTCGCGTGGAACAGCACGCAGGATACGTTGTTGTAGTGGCCGCGGCATGTGTCCACCTCCCATGCCTGAGGAGTTTACTTGCTTAGTACATTATAGCGATAGGCCGGTTAATTATGCATGGAAGAAACTCTTAATCCATGTTACTTTAAAAAAAAATAAGCTACTATTCTGTCTACACAGCAGGTTGCTAAAGATTGTTTTGGAAACATAGTTAACATCAACCATCCAACTGCCAGCATTTTCTTCTAGCAACGCAAAAACTATGTGTTGCAATACTTTTTGTATGCAACACGATACATGGTGCTGTAACAATATTGCACTAATTTTGTTTATCATCAACAACATTTTTTTATCTGCAGACTATTTTTGAACACACTTTAAAGAAAAACAATGAAGTGGAGGTTTGTTATTTGAGTATGCTTGTAACTCTAAAATCTTATAACAGTAATGATATTAATGTTACTTTTTTGTCGTTAATTTATTGAAATTTTGCTTACCTTATGGTGTTCCTCCTAATTAATAAAATGAATCATTTGAATTTTCAAAAAAATTCAATATTACCCAAACCATTAAAGAAAAAGTCCATGAAAGTGAGCCTTTCAATATCGAAGACGGGAATGAAATGGTAGTGAGGATTTTATAAGAAGAAATCATAATCACTCATAAAAAAATTGGATTAAATGGTTTGACAAGACAAAACTGCCTCTATAGTTAAACATGGCATATTGAGTTTGAGAAAAAAGTCTGTCTTGGTTAGCGTTAACTTTGTCACTCACACTTGAGTGAAAATCTCTTTCTTAAGCTTGATTTACCATTTTTAACCAACTTCTTTAACACCCAGGTCCAGATGACCCACGAAAAGTATGCGCTTCGGTAATTATCGCCTATCTTCGGAAATACGAACTCGTGATGATGAGATCCAATATAGACCTGTTTTATTCGTGGAAGTATTTCCCTATTTTAGCATTACCATAGTTAGAATATTATACATTAACAACTCTATGCAATTTCAAAAAAGCTTTTTAGTGATAGATGACACATGTGGTGTGCATTACTATAAATCGTGGCAGAACAAAACGATTGAAGATTAACGAAGCGCATACTATTTCAGGTTTAACTGTAATCTTGGTTTATTAACAGAAAATGCTCCACACACAAGTCCGACCAAGAAACGAAGCATAGACCAGAAAACCCAATCTGAAATGAGTAGAAACTAGAACCAGCTGTGAAAAGACACCACCATCCTTGCATCCTCCAGGTACCTTTGCATCGTTCATCCTCCACAACTTGACCTGCCTGTCATCGGCTGCTGACACAATGAGGGGGAGGGTGGGGTGGAAGGCTGCCCAGTTCACTCCTCGGTCGTGGCCCTCCAACACATGCTTCACAACAGCATCCGCCTGTAAGATCAGTTGCTTTCAGCAACATTGGTGATGTGTTATAACATCAATATATTATACATACATATTTATAACTTGTTTTCTTTTTATGTGAGCTTAGTTGTTGTTTATTTCAAACCCCTTAGACCCAATTGCGCCAACCAAGGTTATTTTTTGAAACAAGAGTTATCCTGACAGTTTTGATATTTTTTGTATGAAAAACATAACTGTAACCATAGCTATCAGTTTAGTTCTGGGTTAAAAAAAAACCCTGGTTGTCGTATTTTTGCCTTAAGAGGTTATTGCACTCATCACCGTAAACGACCTTTACTATGGGACCAATCTTGAAATCAAGAAAAAATCAGTTATCCCAACTTTTTTTTTTAATTGTCGTCAAAATGTCGGAAACAGCTGATTTTTATTTCGCGATTTCAAGTTTCGTCCTATAGTAAAAGTCTTTCACAACAATTAATACAATGAACCCCTAAGATGATTAGGGTCAACAAAAAATAAGGTTTTATATATTTTTTTAAGTGTGTGTGTGTGTTGTGTGAATCATAATAATCATTATATTTTATTTCCTAATATATATTATTTAAATAAAAGAAGCAATGAGCTAATTAACTAATAAAGCTAATTCTACAGCTACATAATGTTTATTGCACACTGAAACTCAACAAAAAGCAAAGAAAAGTTAAGCGTTTAAATGTGGTTTTTAAAACATAACACAAAGGGTCAGTTACAAAGTTGACCCTTGACATCAACAGTAGTTGATGTCATGTGGGGCTAAAATGTCACAAAACATAAGTTTCTTTCTTTGGTGTTATATTGGTAAGAAACAGCAACAAATCTACTTTTAAAATCTGAATAAGAATAAAATATACCTTTTTTATTAACATTTTTAACTAAAAAAATAAAATATATTGTAAAATACAATTGCAATTAAAAGAATCTATAAGTAATAATGCATTCAAACCATGCAAATGAGCTACAATTTATTTTATCTGTTACATTTTTTTTGGCATATTATCCTAGACTTTGCTTCTGTTCTAAACCATAGTGTTTGAACAAATACTTACAGATAAGTATTGGCCAGCAAGTTCTATTTTGGAACTGTTTTGCTGAAAGCATCAATCATTAATCATGCATTCTGTAAATGTTACAGATTTATGCAAAAAGAATTCTTGTTCCTTATCTCCTCTTAAATTTTAGAGCATGAAACTAATGCCAACATCAGATCAAAAAGCAGTTTCCTATTTGAAAATTGGTAACTATTTTATCATCAATATCAAATTAACAAAAGCCGCATAGCCTTTAACACATAAAAAACACACACAACACCTAAAAAATGTTTATTATACCTGTCCAAAAAGATCTGTAGCCTGTGGATTCCTCAAATGCTCAGCCAGGCCTGTAGGTCCAGGGGCCACACTCTTCTTCCTCAGTCCGGAGAAGTCCCATACTCGTACGGACTGGTCCAAGGAGGCAGATACTAGGAGGTCCTCGGTAGGATGGAATTGTGCACACATTACATAGTGGTTGTGACCTGTTAGCACGCTGATGCATTGTCTGGACTGCCAGTTCCATATTCTTATTGTCTAGAAAGAAATGTAATTTATTGATTTAAAAAAAAAGATTTTTCTTTAAGAGCATAGCGGTTTATTGACTTGTAAGGAAAGCCTGCCTAAATTTTGTTGATATTTGTTAATGTATAAATGAAACGATTACAAATATTAATCTCATTTTATAAGTGGTTATACTGCAAATACACTAACAGTGCAGTGGGTACTTTCTCAATTGTAAATAACAACAATACAATATAGAACAGTGGATTTTAAAAATAACAACATTTATTTATTGTATACAGGTGCAGCTATGTAATGATTATTACAGGCACATGGCATTCACCAAAAACAAAAAACAACTATCAAAATTGATAATTTTGATAGTTGTTTGTAATGACTAAATAAGTTAATCAGAGAAAATATTAGCAGGAAAAAATTAGTGATAATTACCCTATTAGCCCAAGGGAATGAAACCCAATTATGAACACTATTTTGATGAATGTGGGGCTCAAAAGGGTTAACAAAGACAAACCTGGTCATCAGAAGCACTCAATATCCATGGGTACTCATGATGGAAGAATGTTGTGCGGATGTAGTCCAAATGGCCCAGCAGAGTGAACAGACACCGTCTCTGCTTGTAGTTCCATACCTGCAATAATCAACAAGGTATTGAAACTCTTTGGAGTGAATAGGCTGTATGGATGTATACATATTTGATTTAAAAAAAATAACATTTCCCACAGTTTTGTTATGTTCTGAAGTATGGTAACCAAATTTTTTAATTTGTTTAATTGTGTAGACTACATGGAACAGCTATTGAAATTCATAATATAGATGCTTATATAAATAATTATCTGTGTAGCTTTATAACTACGAACTGATGAGTATCTATAGCTGTATGTTTTTAATTTTTACAGATTGCTGGAAATAGAGTTTAAGTTGTATGAAACTTGGATGTTGCTATAATGTTCGTATGGGGGTACTAACACTTCGACATGAAGTAATTATCGGTGGAAACAATCATTGATACGCCAGCTACGATATACGTGTCATAAACATGACGAAACATACATGTTGAAGTTGTATCTAAATCAAGCATTCTGAGCACAAACCTTGATCTTATAATCGTCCCCACCGGATACAAAGAGCGGCTGTTGAATGTGGAAGCAAATGCCACGCACGGGACCGTCATGTTCATCGAATTTTTCCAGCAATGTACACATACGATAGTCCCATAGCTGGATCACGCCATTGTGTAAACTTGCCAAAACCCATGGCCGCTTCGCGTGAAAGGATATACCTTTCACCCGCGCCGACTTAGTTTCAAACTTTGTAAGCATATCTCTCGTATATTTTAAAGATATTCACGCAAAATCCCATAAAACAGAATCGCTCCACACAATCAAATGTCACTCGACCGGCTGACGTGACAACTGACACGTCCAACAAAACTAGAGGTGTGTCTGTTGTACGCTTACTAAACAATGCGATGAGATAATCTAGTAAAACTTGCAATAATGTCTTACTTCTTACAAGCCGTCCTGGTACTGGTAACAATTCAGAAGCCTTAAATATACTTCAAAAGTATAAACTGTTCTAACTTCCACGTTTGTAACTTCAAAAATGAAGAATTTCCTGTCAGTCCTACATCTCCGGTTTTACTTCTTTTTAGCAGAATTTTCAAAAATCCTTTCGTAGTGTTTACTTTCGATAAAAAGAGGCACTTTTTTGCATAATCTCGTGCCATTAGACCCAGTGGTTCAGGCTATGCTTTATTCTGTCATCGAATTTTTAGATTCATTCCTCTTCACCTCTTCTATCAGAGAAGATTACGACATTAGAGAAATGTAAAATAACAATAAATGGGGCCTGTTCACAAAATAAATAATTGCCATATCAATTCAACATTTTAAATACAACATGAATTTAATTAATTTATGTTTGCTCTTACTATTAATGCGAGATGTTTGTTACTGTTTCAAGGAAAAACGACGAAACGGATTTGGCACACATATAGTCTAAAACCTGATTAACACATGCGATACTTTTGTATTATTCCCAGTGGTATGATCTCATGGGACAATATCTGACATCCACGCGGGTGAAGCCGCGAGCCTAAGCTAGTTTAAAATAAAATGCACCCACTAAAGTCGATTTTATTTCTTATTTCAGTAATAATTCATACCTAATCTTGAAATATCATTAAACACCAATAATAACAGCGGAGTACAGCTTGAGCGTTGAGTTTGAGCATTGTTTTATCATACCACTCTAGTCCAACATATAATAAAAGTACTCTGTGAGTCCAACTAAGCAAGATTCCGAATTCCGATACGTTCGAAAGCTCTATGAGTCTATGCCTTAGATATTGAGCATAGTATGCTCAATGTCTAAGTTTATTCAAATATGTAAATCGTAATAATATCTCTTGTCTATGCCGCCGTACTTTTGCACGACTTTTTACGCCAAAATGAAAATGTCAAAACTTGTTTATCAACAAAGTTCAACTTTTTATTAGTCGTAATTAATTATTTTCTCTAAGTGCAACTAAATTTCTTATTAATTACTAAAGTGAAAGAGATTCATACCAGTGCCGAAGACATTACGCAGTGTTATATTTCAACATAACCTCCAAAACCCATCATGGCTCTAGTGGATAAAGAAAAGTTAAAAGAAATGGGAAAATTATGCATTCCCGGCATGCGACTGAGTTTATCTAATAAAGAATATGTTTCTGGACCCGGGACCTATGAGCTCAGAGGCTATATTTATGCCACTTTGTGTGGCACTCTGAAAATGGAACAAGATGAAAATGAGGTTGGTAAATAGAGCTACACTTTATGTTATCATTCCAAAAAACTCGTGTAACTCAATACTTCTATATGCTATCAGTATGAAGCAGAACATATCATAACAAGATACAAAACTCAGCATTATTTGAATTTGACCTGAAAATCACTTAATAAATTATTTTATTTATGAACAAACTTTTTTTTCAGGTAACGATAGTAACAGTAGAAAGCCCAAGGACACCTAGTATTCTGCCTAAGGCTGGTGACATAGTGACAGCTAAGGTGACAGTAGTGAACCCGAGAATGGTCCAATGTGTTATACTATGTGTCGGTTCTTCAGTCCTTGTGAGGCCTTATAGAGGAATCTTGAAGAAAGAAGACATAAAAGCTACAGAGAAAGATAGAGTAGACCCTTACAAGTGTTACAGGCCTGGAGATGTGATATTGGCAAGAGTTGTATCCTTTTTTAAGCAAATACAAAGAAATTTATTTTAACTAAATGGTATGGATATTTGTATCCATTAACCCAAATAAGCTATGAAATTGTATTTAAATGGTTTTATTATTTGCTCTGTGTAAGTATTATTCTCCTTAACACTAAATTCAGCTCCCAATGACAGAAATCCACTGGTACCACATTTCAACAGCTGAAAATGAGCTAGGGGTCGTAATAGCTTCCGCAGAAGGCTCCCCTCAAGGCATCAGCATGGTCCCTATAAGCTGGTCAGAAATGCAGTGCCCCAAGACATTAGTGAAAGAACCGAGAAAAGTGGCCAGGGTCATTCCAGAGAACATCAACCATGCCCTGTTCCCAGTCAGAGATAACTCGACAAGCGAATTAGAAGTTAATACAGATAAATAAAGCTTCAACACTGTGTTGTTCTTTTATTTTTATTATCAGGATTTTTTTTTAAATAGGTGCAAGTATCCCAAAAGTTCCATATAAAAAAAAATCAACAATTTCCGAACGAATAGTAGTACGTCGATTGACATTGACACTATTTTGATTGATAACAGATGTCAATAGTGTAGTGAGATGAAATAATAATTCATCAATTCTAGCAAGTTACTAATCGACTACAGACTTACAATTAAAAATTGGATCATTTTTGTCTCTTAATACATGATAAGAATTAACTCAAGATCCAAACATCATTAAATTAATTACGTAGCAGAATTCATCAAACATTTGTTACAAATAATGCTTATTTCTTGACATTAATAAAAAAAAAAATTCTATAATCGACTAATGATTACTCAATCAATCGTCTACGTCAGCGAGATTTATTTACTAACGTTGGTACACCATTATTTAACTTCTTGTGTCATTCATTCAGGTGATCCGAAGAAACATACCATCGTTTTATAGGGAAAAATTAAAACACAAAAAGATAAAAATTTGCTCATAAGTAATACCGTATCATTCCAGTGTTTACTCAAATATATATACTCAGTGCAATGAGGTCACCATTACCAGTTATCACAAAGTAAACCTAGTTTGTCCGTGAAAACAAATTTATGTTGAATACTGTGAACTATAGTTAGTGTTTAAGAGTTGTTGTAACGACAAAGTCGTGTAGTAAGGTCCTAAGATGAAGTTCGCGGAGCACTTGAGTGCACATATTACGCCTGAGTGGCGTAAACAATACATAAACTATGAGGCAAGTATTGTTCTCCTTAAAATTATAGATAAGGACATAATAATAATTTACGCTTTGCCTGTGTACTGTCTGTCTACCCACTTTTATTTATTTTATGTGTATGATTTCTGTGTGTAGTATCGGAAAATTACACTGCAATTCAAATTTCTTATTAGTTTTGGTGTGCCATATAACACTGCATATAAATAAAACAAAAACTGAGATAAAAAATAATTTGATGTGTTTTGTAAGTACAGAGTAAGGTTAACCTTTTGAACACCAAAGCATAAAGGCATGCGTGTGCCCTCCACGCCAAGCCAAATTTTAATGGCATACAAAAAAATACCTTAAAAAAGAATAAGGACTCTAAAACTTTATCAAGAAACAATATTAATAAAGAGACAAGACAAACATATTTAAGGTATATAAATAAGAACACACAAAAGTAATGATTTTATTGTTTATTTTCTTGTTATACTGCATCCAATTTTTTGTCACACATTTGTGTTGTTGGTGTACAAGGCATCCGCTTGCTTGTCACGTATAGGCGACAATGACATTCAAAAGGGTAATAATGTTATGGCTGAATAGAAATTACATTCATTGCCAGTCTCTTATAATAGGGGCAAGGAGAGACATAAAAATAAATACCATGTTGTCCTTGACGTCAAATAGTGAATCTTCTTGTCTAATATTAAAACTGCTTAGACAACTGTTTTGTTTCAAACAAATACAATAGCTAAACTACTAAGTGATGGACATTTCTATTATGTTTGTTTTTTATGACTTTCTTATGGTGTATTAAGCCAATGTTTCTATAATACTTTGTTGTTAATAGAAAGTGCTATAGAAAACCCATTCAATGTAATAACATTGTCTTTTCCATTTGCATTATTATAAATAAATAAAATTAAAGTATCTGTTTGTAATTTCATAATAACAGCTTTTTACTGAAAAACTTGTAACAGGTCTGTGTGTATGACCAAATGTATGAACTTGGATGAGACAAAAAGAGTATGTAAGGATTGTAGCATAGTGTAGGTGGTGTTCTGTGGTATCTGAATCGGAGTCGGTCACACAATTAAACTTCTGAACCAAACTACACCAAAGAATCTGTGGAATGGCTGCTGGCCTGCCAAACTGTTTTCTGTGAAATTTAATACTTGTGCCAGCTCTTTAACTATACATCCAAATATCAAAGTGACAAGAAAAAGAAATATTTCCACTTCATAATTCAGCTAAGTATTTTTAGTTCATACATTTTATGGAATAGATTTATATAAAAAGAACAAAACCATAAAATGACTGGTACTTTAAATGAAACGCATCTAATGGTTCATAGACCACTGTCTACCAATTTTGCCCAGTGTCCTTTAATTTGTATAACACTAATGTTTTGGGAAGGTCATTTTTATAGTAACTTGATTAGCCTATGTCAATCACATGCTAATCATAATGTTTTTAATATAAATCATATTTCTGTAGCATGGTCTTCATTGTTACAAAATTGTGCTGACATAGTATGAGTAAGCTAATTTTGTAAGTAACGGTTTAAATCAATATTTGAGGAGAGATAATTATTTGTTAATTTGTAGTTTTATACAATGTTATGTGCTTCTTCTTCTTTATCGTGTGGTTAGTGCCTAAACTGGTGTCAGAGTTTTTATGCCGCACTTGGGCCTCTGACTTGGCTTTACATGCCATCGAGAAATATCTCTCAGGCATGCTGGTTTCCTCGCGATGTTTTCCTTCACGGAAGCAAGTGATAATTATACAAAACGCACATGATTCCGAAAAATCAGAGGTGTCAATCTTGGGTTCGAACTCAAGACCTATAACTTGCCAGTCCAAGGGTCACACCACTAGTCTATCACTGCTTAAAAAAATGTAATGTATTGTAATGTGCTATATTACTGAAACTGGGGAGTGCCATGAAAGGGCTTAAGTAATTAGGTGTTAAGGTATTAAACTAAGTATCCCAGTCACCTTTCATTTTTATATTTAATTATTTTTATACCAGGTCCTTCCCAACGTACTTTCCATATCGACACAAAATCACAGATGTATTCTCTAAAGAGTTATTCAGTGTTTTGTGATACAAATGCATTAAGTGCATCTAAAGACACAACTAAAGACATTTTGGTCCATTCTTTGGGTTAACATGTCCTTAACTCCTAACACATATAACTATGGCTTGGAGGCTACTAATACAGAAAAACTAGACTTTTCTATCTATAGAAAAGTCAGATTTAGGAAATGTTATGCTACATTGTTTTTATCTATTTTGCCAACAGGAAATGAAGGCTATGTTATACACGGCAGTGGAGGAAGCGCCATCTGCCGAGAATGTAGAGCCAGAGGTGCTTTCCCGCCATTTCGCAAACTTCGATGAAACATTCTTCCATTACTGTGATCAGGAACTTAAAAAAATTAACACTTTTTATTCAGGTAAGAAAATAAATCAAGAAAATTATTATTCCTTTAACATTAACTTTGATAGATAGTCCTTAAGTAATATATAAGAAAACCACCCAAGTCCTTTTTGCAGTGTCTATATAATATGCGAGTGATTTTAAGTTCGAATCCGAACTGTATTGTCCACGCGACGGACATGGAAGCCCACACAAACGGTATTTATCTCGATAAATATTGCGTCAACTTGCGTCATATGAACCACGAATAAAAAAAAAACATTATTTTAACTGTAAATTTCGCTTAAATCTTCTAATCTTCCACCTAGCTTGCTACTTGGCCTTTGAACACTTATTTCGAACTCATCTTACCCAATAATAATTAAAGACGTAAAATCTTCAGCGCTATAGGTAGTTTAAACACCTACCTACATTTCTTTCCAAAATTTCAGAAAAGCTCGCTGAAGCGACACGTAAATTCGCCACGCTACAAAGCGAATTGAAATCAAATTTCGAAACAATCAAGCCTAAAGCAAGCGGCGATGGCAAAAAGGCAATGCCACGGAGAAAAGTACAAGAATTAAAACTAGCCTTTAGTGAATTCTACTTAAGTCTCATTCTCCTACAAAACTATCAGAATCTAAATTACACCGGCTTCAGAAAAATATTGAAGAAACACGATAAGGTAAGGTTTGATAAGGTTTTCTTATCTATTTATTTTAAATAGTGGATAATCCTGAATATACAGTGGTTAGATGATATCATCACCGTATCTTTTAACTTCCTGATGTTTACATTTTTTATGATAAGTTTGGGTTAGTTAGTCAGTTAAAATATTTTACTGAGTTACCAAGGCAACACTGTGAACGTTGATATCTTTTGAAAAACGAAGTAATATAATGTCCCGCCAGTTTACCTCCAAGGTTTTAGGCAGAGGTATACCTACGTACCGGTATAGTACACACACATTTCGCCAATTATGTTTAAGCCTATATAATAAAGGGCGAGCCTATAGGCACCATCCGACCACATATCCAGACTGGGCTGGAAAAATCCAATAACGCCCGCCTCAAGAATCTCACCGCCACTAGACCAACAAACCAATTTATATTCAATTTTCAATTGCTTACTTAGTTATTTTAGATTCCTGTGGTATATTACACTATGGCAGATAGAAACGCGACATCGCTCTAATACGCATGCGTCATTTATTTAGTAAATGGGTTTCCCCATAATTTTCCTTGATTCAAATTAAAGCATAAAATGTATAGGCAATTTTCCTTTAAATATGATTTATTCTCTTCTTATTTTAAAATGAATTACCATAGTCATTTTAATAGCAGAAAAACGTCATAATGACTTAAAAAGTTGTGTAATAAAATAATCTTCCTCAACTAGGTGCCAAGTTCGATTTGCAGAACTCATCTCATGGTACTGTAAAGTTTACGTCTATATGAGTCGGACATAACTACTTACAACCCAGTCAATGAGGAATTCGCTACAAAAGAAAAAAATTGAGGAAAGTGATATTGAGTTTTGAAAATCCTCTAATCTTCTTGAGTTTGAGGACCTCTCCATGTCGGTTCCTGCCGTAGTGATTAGATAAGCCAATTAGTCAGATAGCGGAGTTTATTGCTGTAGTTGCACAGGCTGTAGCAACTAGCTAAGAAAGTGGAATAGTAAGAGTAGTGAGGAGCAACCAGCCCAAACTTTTTAAACTCGTCCCATATTAGGAATTTAATAGGAATACTCAGTGGCGCGCCTAAGGGCCAACAATACGGCAAGCCCATAAGGCAAGCAGACTGTTCAGAAACCGTAACATCAGTAGTAGCTTATAAGGGCAAGCCAATTGACAAAAAGGTTGCGGGTTTGTTCGAAAGAGTTACCGTGGCCCTTGCCACAGGCAACTGAAGGAACACGGGTGGGTTTTAGTCCGTAAGAGTCTGACACGCCCTCCCGCTCCACCCAGAGCGGGAGAGGTCATTTGATGATTTCCCACCCCAAAAAAAAAGGCAATTGTAAACTTGTATGAAAGTACCGCCACTAAGAATACCATAACTTTTCGGGGGAAACAGGGACACTTATAAATTCTAATGATATGGAAGTACATCGAAATAACTGGAAGTCATGGGGAGAACCCTTTGCCCAGCAGTGGGATGACGCAGGCTAACAATATCAGTATGGAGGTTTTATTTCTATTGAAAACTATAAACTTCTGTGATTCTGATCAGCTATAGTGGCTATAATCCACGTATTAGACATTTATGTGGTGTGGTTTTCTTTAAGATGTTTCCGTCAACAGCTCGAGTAACGTTAGGTGTTTGGTAAACACGAGTGAATTACAATGATGGCGTTTTTGCTAACAGCCAATCATTGTGCTGTTCATAACGGAATTTTGATATAAGTAAGAAATAAACAATCATATTTAACATCATGCCTGTGTGCTCCAAATAGGTAGAAGTGTAAAGTGAACCCTTATTTTGAGTGTTATATTTTAAGAAGTTGCATGTAATAGGGGCGAACTTATAGCCATTAACTTGATTAACATTAGTTACACGCTATAATGTAGACCTTGACCTCGTTTTTATCACGGAAAATCAGAAGTTTCGACTTGCTTTTTACGTAACCAAAAGTTTTCGATTAACAAAGTCCTATTTTGCAGCAGTTACATCGCATATTATATTATGTTTATTTATTATAGAAAGAACGTAGGTACATACGTACATCATGATGTATCATGATTTGCAAAATATTATAGGCAAGATGCAATATATTATTCAAGTTGAAGGGTAGCCGACGCTAAACCTGTTCCACGTATTCAGGACATCATACTGAACCTCCAAATTTTCGTCGGTTATGAAGAATACCTACAGGCACATGAGACATTAATTAATCTCCTTCTTCAAGATATCAGCAGCTATCTATAGGGGACAGTGACCACCATAACATAGACTTATTCAGCCCAACTACAATCCGATCCCCATAAAACTCCATCAACAAACAAATACCAAACTAACAATCAGTCTTCCGCAGTTACTAAACGTAAGCAACGGTGCACAATGGCGAGCAGAACACGTGGAGACATCACACTTCTACACCAACAAGGACATAGACAGGCTAATAAGCGATACAGAGGCTACAGTCACCAACGACCTGGAGGGTGGTGATAGACAAAAGGCTATGAAGAAGCTGAGAGTACCACCGTTGGGAGAGCAACAGAGTCCATGGACCACTTTTAAAGTGGGACTGTTCTCTGGATCTTTTATTGTGTTGTTCATCACTGTGGTTTTGTCTGGTGAGTTTAGTTTTGAATTTTTTTTATTCCAATTGGTCCAAGTGGTCGCTAGAACAAGACGTTGAAAAGTGGAATGGATGAAGTTGGTCTTACTTGAGAGCAGAGACCTCCCTGGCTTTGTACTGGGATAGCAGGCTTAAAATAACATAACATCACGCCTGTAATCCCCGAAGAGTTAGGCAGAAGTGTACCAGTTATGTTTAAGTCCCATGTAATAGGTGGCGAGTCTATTGACATCAACCGCGCACAAATCCAGACTCCGTGGCTGCTACTGAGAAATTCGTGATGGAAAAACTCTATAACAATTTGCCCGACCTAAGAATCGGATTCAGGACCTCAGTAGTTGCGATTGCGACCGTTAGGCCCACGAGGCAGTCCAACCGAAGTAGTTCGTAGTTCGAGGCCTAAAATAATAGTTATGATAGCCAGTAGTTGCCCCATTGCAGGACCTTTCTCACACGAATAGCATTGATCAGTATTTTTGCGCGTCTTCGAGCCAAGTTCACCGTTTTAGAAGCTTTAAAAATTACATAGTTCTGATCCACTGGCCAAGTTGATGAATATCACCAGTGTTATTCTCGTTAAATTATCGTCGTAGTCGTCTATTATCCATTAATTTATAGGATTTACAGACCTATATGTTACGGGATTATGGGTTCGTGGAACATCTTCGACCGCAACCACAAACTGTCCTATTATACTCAGAAATTGCTTTAGTCATCGCTTTATGTAAATTGGAACAGACCGAAGTAGATATTACTACTGAATCCAATCGAAAAGTAAGAGATTTTCAACATTTTTTTTTTTAATATCGTATTTTTCAGCAGCTCGTTCATAGACTTTTAGTAAACTTGTTTTGACAATAGGTAAAACATAAGGTAAACCTTGCGTTTCTGGAACTACTCTACCTATTAGCTATTTTTAAAAGCCAGATAAAGTATACTGGTCAAAAATCTTTATGACATATTAGTTGACAATCTTCTCAGCGTGTCGATGATAATTTAAATTGAGTCATCCCAAAATTTGGCGACGAGTTTGGCAATTTCAGTAGCGTCCATCAGCTCCTGTGATGTGCAAGCAACAGAACAGGCAGCAGACGATATCAAGTGTCCCATCGTTTGTTGGGCAACACCACATTTACACTCCAGGGCAGAGTCATCTATGAATCTCCACCTGAACAGGTTTTCCTTTCTTCGGCCAACCTTTGTCCGGAGTCTATTCAAAGACATCCAGGTCAGCCATGGCAACTCGTGTCCCGGTGGGAGATTTACAGCAATTGTTGACAATAACACCGGTATTAATAACAGATTATATTGATATGGTTCCCAGAAACTGGGGGCAAGTTTGCTAAAATTGTATCCATATCCGTAGAGTCAACACGAAGCAAAATTATCTACATATCTCGAAGATAACACAACTGTTTTCTTTGATAGGTATAAGTACATTTATATAAATACCAGCGCAATTAATATGCATTATATCTGTAAATAATTGTAGATTTTCCTATGAATTTCTAATCTAATCAAGCGAATCTAATACGTATCAAAGAGGTCTGGTGGAATAGTTTTACAATGATTCACATTAAAACTAGCCTAAAGTTTCTTAGAAATTTTTCCTATATTTTAGGCACTAAGAAATTTAATTTATCACTGTTTTGATTGCTTATAATACTGTTGATAAAAAATAATATAATGCTTATAAATAAGACCGACAATCAGTGGCAATTAATTAATGCTGATTGCTTGACCTCACAATTGATTGATTGAATGATGAGGTCAGTGATCTGTTGTAGTAATTGCAAGTTCAAGTTCTATTCTCGAAAAGGCTTGAACAATATGACCCAATACACAGCATCAGCCTACAACGTTCTCGCTGCTGAGACAGAGGCCTCCTCTCTTCTTCGGTTCTAGGATATGCTGGTTTCCTCACGATGTTTTCCTTCACCATATTGAGTGGAGTGGACAGAACAAGAGAATTAGAGAACAACTTTTTCAAAACACTTCCTCGAAAAATGGCTCTTATCGCACTACGATTAGGTTCTTCAACATTCAATGTATTTCACACTCGTGGATTTTTTTAATTTATCACGCACGAGGGTTTACTATAGTCGGCAATGATTGTTTTTTTTTTTACAGCAAAGAGGCGCACGTTCTCAAGGCTTTCATATTTAATGAAAATTTAAATTGTGTTTATGAACAGAATATCGTAAATAAACATAATTATTTATAAAATAATTTTCTTTTATCAACAAATTATTGTGTTCTAAATTAAAAATTATTTGAATTTTCTATTCATCATGTGGCTGTTTAGCGGCTTTATACCTTTGCCTCTCTTTGAACCTGGCGAAAGCAAAGCGCGGGACAGAAAGCAAATAATTTAATTTCCTAATAGTTCATGACAAAAATACTTTTCGTTCTATTATTATAATATTTCTTCGAAAATGTATTGAAAACCGTCGTTTGATACACGTGGGCATTTGTTACTGCAGTTCAGGCTCCATAACACCCTCGCCTGGCGGCTCGTGGATGTATTCCACCTCGGCCGCAATAACAAACTTTCCCCACTTATATCAAAATGTACTACTTGAGAATAGCCAATACTGTGGTAAAAATCATCGGACGAGCAGAGATGCGGCAAAGCGTCACCGTTATATCGTTGAAGTTCCATGAACAAAGCGCTATGCTTCCATGAACAAGCATTTTTAACCGACTTCAAGAAAAGGAGGTCCTTTTTTGAAGTCGGTTAAAAATGCTTGTTAGTAAGGTAGCCCATTCACGGTGTGCCGAACTGCCGATTGTACTTTCAAGTGTTGCCACTCGTAAAGACTGTTTAGAAGCACATATTAATCCAATCGTTTGATCTCTTTAACCCGATTGCATTGCAGTTAGGTATAGTTTAGGTACCGTCAATGTTAATTTTCAATCAATTGATCACTTTTAACACTGTTACGTTAGTGAGATATTTGGCCGTCAATGACAACTTTTGTTACATTCAAACAAAGGCAAGTAAATCCCTTTATATTCGTTTTTTTTTATCTTATCAGCAATAAATCTATTAAATCTCTACCACACATACAATATATTACACAATATCTTTCTCTAATCTTTGTTATCACAGGATTCTGTAATATTTTCTCAACTGATTGCAGAAATCCTTACTAAACATTGTATAAGATAAACTTTATCTTTTACTGACCACAGCATCTTAAGCAAATGCAAAGATAAAAGATTATTCTTGGGCACTTATCGCGTACCAACAACCTTTTGTAATAAATGTTTAGTGATTGTCTATTTACGGATTAAAGAAATGATATCAAAGGGGATTAAATTCTAAAATGGAAACGACTTTTTAAAGGAAGCCTTTTGAGCCACAAAAGAGCTCGTGGCTAAATAATAACAGCCGCTTGGGTAGATCGTCAGGTTAAGAGATCGTCCGTAGATCGGTGACCACCCATTACATACCGAGTTTCCTCCGTGCCTCGGAAAGCACGCTAAGCCGTTGGTCCCGGCTGTCATTTGTACATCTTTGACAGTCGTTACAGGTAGTCAGTAGCCCGAAAGTCTGACAACCAGTCTTACCAAGGGGTACCGTATTACCCAGTACTTACTGGGTAGTGGAGGTCAGATAGGCAGTCGCTCCATGTAAAATACTGGCATTCAGCAGCATCCGGTTAGACTGGAAGCCGACCCCAACATAGTTGGGATAAGGCTAGGCAGATGATGAACAGAGTTAACTTACTTCATCGTGTATTTAGTGACTAACCTTGTGTTAGAGTTTTTATGCCGCCCATTGGCCTCTGACTTAGCTTACATGCTTACATGCCGCCGAGAAATGTCTCTTAAGCATGCTGGTTTCCTCACGATGGTTTCCTTCACCGAAGCAAGTGATATTTATACAATACGCACATGAATCCGAAAAATCAGAGGTGCAATCTTGTGTTCGAACTTGGGACCAGCAGCAGTACACCACTAGGCTATCACTGCTTAAGAAGAAAATGATATCATAGGAGATTAAAATCTAAAATGGAAACGGCTTTTAGGAAACTCTTTTTATGGGGGACAAAAGAGTTAACTAATCACGCTATTTAAGGCTATAAACGAATTGTTTGATAGGTACACGCTGCAAAGGAGTTCAGTTATCAGGCCATAAATGATCATTACTGCCACACAGGCAATGTCAATTAGATTGTCTGCACATAAGCTTAGTTGGAATGGACGTTAACAAATCCACTGATGCACACATTTGGGTGAGAATGTTTCTTATTTATTCATGTAGTCACAAAATAGTTAACGGGATATTAAGATAAAAGAACACAAATATACTGCTTATTTCATAAGAAATATCTCCGCAGACCTGTAAGAGGTTTTTTCGTATAGCTCGTACGGAGAACAAAGTAGTTTTTCCGAATTTTCGGTTTGTTTTCGTTTCATAATTAATGTTTGTAAACCCACTTTTGAGTTGATTGGTTATAAACAAAAACTTCAAAGCACGAAATTCGCGCGAGATTCATCGTCGTGACAGTTTGTAGGCGACCGATGCTAAAGATGGACATTCCAATAACAACAACAATGAACCATAATTTATTACATATATGCTGTTTACGTCGTAAATAAAATGGCGGAGTCGTTTCTAGACAGGTATAATCAAAATCTGAAATGGATTTTCTTAGAATTAACGTTTTCTAATTTCAAAAAGTTGTACATTTTTATTCCAAAATCGAATAAGATGCAAGCACCCGTCTTCTTAAATGAGAGGTGTGCTAAATATGGTCAAATACAAATTGGTAATCGAACATTGCCTAGTAGGTAAGGACTTTTGATGAGGGGAAGTCCGTATTTCAAATAAGGTATTTATTTGTAGGTAGCCCAGCCCGGTCATTGCCATACCGCCAAAAACTGCCAGTTACGACGGGCTTTCGTCTAGACAGGCTTTTGATTATCGATTCTATAAATGATACATCGCATCGCTTATAGAACAATGTTACATAGATCTTTCGGACAGAAAGCACTGCTGGTAATCATTAATTGTGCATGTTGTTAAGAAATATATTTAAAAAAATAAAAATGGCAGCGGTAGTTCTGATTTCGCACCAAAATCCTTTGTACAAATACACTGAGGATGAAAACATGAAAGGACAGTGGGCACTTCCGTATGAGTTATGTTCGAGGTCCCTATCTCAATGATCAATGTAACCATTGCGAGTAGTACAATGTCAGTATTGTTAGAGGTTTTCTTCAGTAATAATTAATATTTGACTTAGTGCAGATACATAGCCTATTATTACGTTACTGTTAGCCTGTATCATCCCACTGCTGGGGAAAGGCCTCTCCCCATGACTTCCAAATTCTTCGATTCAGGGCTAAGGTGGACCAGTGATCGTTGGTTCTGTCCAGCTCGTCCCGCCATCTCCTGCGAGGTCTACCGCGTCGCCTTCTGGCTGTGTCAGGGCTCCACATCGTGGTTATTTTATTTGTTATTACGTAGTAACATATTTTTTAATATGTTACTACGTAATATTCTCTGAGAAACCATGGAAATAGGTACTTACTCAATGGTTTAAAATCGTGGTTAATGTACATAATTTGCGTTTCTAAATGGGAAGACTTAATTTTTTCGTTATTATTTCATAAAAACTTATTATGTGTGAAATATAGCCCATAACCGAAGAGTAGCAAATGCTGCTATGTGCTAAACTAACCTTCTTAAAATTTTGTTCCAGCACTATTCCACGAGGGTGGCGCAGAAAATTTCAAGACTGCCTTCAGACTGTATCGAGGCCCATTCCTATTGGTCGAGTTCATATTCCTAATAGGCATCAACGTATACGGGTGGCGATCTTCTGGGGTCAACCATGTACTGATTTTCGAGTTAGACCCCCGGAATCATCTCTCTGAACAACATTTGATGGAGCTGGCAGCCATTTTTGGTGTTATTTGGGCTCTAAGCATATTAAGTTTTATATACAGTGCCAGTTTGAGTATACCGCCGTTCGTGAACCCGTTAGCGCTTGTGATTATAATGGTGGCCTTTCTCATGAACCCTCTGAAGGTTTTTCGACATGAAGCGCGGTTTTGGTTTCTGAGGATATGTGTGAGTATTCTAAAATAGCTTCTTTTAAGATGTTCTTTCGCATGTGGCCGCAACTGCTAACCGCAGCGGCTTTAGAAGGGTTTTCATAGAGTTAAATAGAAACCAGTTGTGTCGCTGCGGTCTGTCGTTGCGTTTGAACGACATTGACGCTGCGGTTAGCGCTTGTGATTGCACTCAGAAAAGTACCTCTACTTTTATAGCTTTTCTTTTAGTATGTAGCTAACCAGGGACCACTATCGTTTCCCTTTACCAAGAGGTGTCGTGTTCCCCAGTATCGGGGTTGAGGAGGTTAGATAAGTAATCGCGTCATGTAAAATACTGGTATTCAGCTGCTTTCAGTCAGAGTGGAAGCTGACCCCAACATGCAGGCATGCACGCAAGATGGGTAGTTAGAATAGCTGACTTGAAATGTAGTGTCCCTGGAAATTGGCATCTATAACGTTTACAAATCATTTTGTCGCCGGTTATTACAGCGTAAACAATATTAATGTGACATCTGGAAGTAAATGAAAATCCAGTTGCAATTGCTTACACACGTAGTTAAAGGTTACGCTAATAAATCGTGTTAAAATAAACTGGTCTAAATCATTCTTCATGGAATAATGCCACAGTGGTCACCAGTCTGCTTGCCAAAATTGATTGCCCGGTCAGATTATTCTCTAAAACTGTCTTACCAAAGGTATCGGTCTTATCACGGGTTTGGAATCACCCAGTACTAACTGGGTTGTGAAGGTCAGTTAGGCAGTCGCTCCATGAAAAATACTGGTATTCAGCTGTATCAGGTTAGACTGGAAGCCGACCCCAGCATGGTTTGGAAAAGGCTAGGCAGATGATGATTCTCTAAAAGTTATGGTAAACTATATTGCCTAGATCTTTTATTTCTATCAAATTGGCAAGTTTTTACTATTTGGAACAACCTTGGTATAATTGGATGCGGAATTTGACAAGATGGGTCCATGTGACAATGCTTCCGAGATGCCTATGTCCTGCTATGGTATTTCGCCTGAATGATGACGAGGCCGACAACGGGTTACAATAGATCTGTTCTGATCCTTGACTAGGATGTCAAAAATTAGGTTTCGGAAAGCCAGCAAGCCAATCGTGGCATAATCAAGTTTAGTATTCAATAAAAAATCCAATCATTAAAGATTTGCTCAGAAGTCAGAACTTAAATAAAGTTATGCTAAACAAATTGAGACTTACAACCGGTTTTTTGAACGGAAGGCATCGACGGGTCAAAATTAAACGCTAATCAAGTGATGCGATTGGCGTTTTTAATTAATTTTACCAATCATAGCAATTATCCGCACTTGGCAAAATAGTAAACCATTGTTTGAGTTGATGTTTATTCCGGTTACCGAACGATACTCTACCATCTTCGCAATATAACCCAGAATTCCAATTTCAAGATAATTACATTCATATCTTAAAAAAATAAAACCGCTAAACTCGTTCAGTCTCATTGCGCTAATCGTTCAGTGCTGACGTCAAGACATGAATGACTTCTTAATAGTTCCTAATTACTTAATTGTTTCGCTTTGCCGTAGCTAATGCGTTATGATAGTTAACGTCAGGAATTTGTCTTTACTACTCAATACGTAGAGATTTCATGATAATGAGATGTTTGACTTATAAGTGAGATTTAAGATTTAATTTTGAATGTTTTAACTATGTTGATGTTAACGAGCAACTATGATAGCGTTGTTGCGATATTGCTTCATCTGCCTAACTTTTACCAATTATATTAGGGTCGGCTTTCATTCACCACATCCAACATTTCACATGGAGTCACTGCCAATCTCACCTCCACAACTCACAAACCAGTTACTGGGTGAGGCTTGTGAATGAACAGGCTCATACTCTTCCCAAGCTCAGTATTGTGGTCAAATGCCCCAAAACCACCTGTGACCTCAAACACGCGATAGCAAGATGACACAAGACAGTTATTAAACATCCAACTCGCACGTTTTATGACCAGAACTGCCACGAAGTAGTAGTAGTTGTAAGCCACCACTCGGGTATAGTGTGGATGTTATATACATATTTTGATGTCGATCAATCAATCAACACAGACTATCAAAAGTCCACTGCTGGACATAGGATTCTCCCGCACTGCGCCATAAAACCCGGTCTTCAGCCTTCCGCGTCCAGTTTGACCCATCTTTTTAAGGTCATAGGGGAATCTAGTATCAAACTACGCTTGCCAATACGCGGTCCCTTGAGAAACATGGCCGGTCTTGAGGTGCCCATTATTTTTAAAATACACCCCAAAAACCTTACGTCATCGTTGTTACAGGGTCGTATCCTAGCGGCTCCATTCATGCCGGTGCTATTCGCTGACTTCTGGCTGGCTGACCAGTGGAACTCTTTCGTAGCGGCCTTCTTAGACTTCCACTATCTTATCGCCTTCTATACAACCGGTAGCGACTGGTTTAATGTTAATGGTAAGTTGCCCATTGTCTTTAAAAAATACTCAATTGAGCGACAGCTCTGCCTTTCCCCTTTTGGAAGCTTGTAGGAATGGTTAATTGGTGTTGCGGTCTAGTGCCATACATACGTATTCTTAAATTCTTATTGATCAAGAATACGGAACTCGCTTATGTGTTTATGACAAAGGGCATATAGTGTGGAATAAAGTGTCTGAATTAAATTACGCTCGTATAAAGACGCCGTTACCACCTTTACGATATATAATTAATTATGAACTATTCCTTGACAAAACAGTAGGCACCACCTTACTATAATGTTAGTGTACAAATACTTGGACGCTTTAGTGATCGCATTTCTCTTTTTCCAGTAACATTCGAAACAACACAATGGTTCATCATAACCCGCGCGCTCGTCAACGTAGTCCCAGCGTGGACGCGTTTCTTCCAATGTCTCCGCCGGTACCGGGACAGTCGCGAGGCCTTCCCTCATCTCGTGAACGCGGGGAAGTACTCCACAACCTTCTTCGTGGTGCTGTTCGCGACGCTGCGGACGATGTATAGTGGTCAGTATCATTATGTCTACGATTCTTTATGAGCTGAACAAAAGGTGGTTAGGTAGGTACATTTTTATACAGGGTGGAAGGCGGCTAAAACGGTAACCACGTATTCAATACATCATTCTGAATTTAATTCAGCAATTTAAAAAAAAAAACAGCTGTTCCATACATTTTGACCGCGAAGGTGTTGCAGTTTTGTAGGGAACAGCTGTTTTTTTTTTCGAAATAATACGAATACTCCGTATTATTGCCAAAACCAACTGCTAGTAGACACCGATCCTTCAATATTTATTTATTACTTCCTAGACCAGAATATAGTTATGAACTTATAAATAGGTTGGAGCAAGAAAACAACAGGTGTGGTGGGCTCTTAAGGCTAGCCAAGCCGCATCTACCTCCCATTTTGTTCAAAAACAACACTTCAGCATGTTTAAGCTATACAAGGAGGTAACTATGCTAATAATTCTCGAACCGAATCAATAATAAAATGTGTAGTTAATTTTTTTATTTTTTTCTTAATATCGGTCAGTGTACACCACCCTTATTAAAACGCGGCCCGTCTAATACTAGCCCTATAACCGCGCCTTCACACACACAAACAAACGCAGAGGTTTATTCGATGAACGGGTGATTCTCCTCTTCTAAGAAAGGCTTCATTCTGACATAATGTCAAATTAACGTTTATTATTATTGACCAGGTACCGTAATTTATATTGATTATTTACGTCTTCTATGACAACCCCCTGAATTTTGACGAGGTTGCAAAACTATACCTGGTATAATTATTTTCAAAAAACCATATTAGAATCATGACGTATTTTGAAGCCATCAACATGCACACCTTAATCGACTGCCATCCAGTTGCGCCCAAGTTAGCCCTAGTTAAAACCAGGCGTAATCAAAATCTTCGTTTGTACCTTCCAGGAAGCTATCCAGACTCGTACGACAACCCGTTCCTATACGCCTGGTTCGCGTGCCAGCTGGTTTCCTCGCTGTACACATACACGTGGGACGTGAAGATGGACTGGGGACTATTCAGCTGCGGCCCTAATGCGGAGAACAAGTTCCTTAGAGAAGAGATCGTGTATAGTCCTGGGGTGAGTAGCAAAGCTCTTTGTGGAGTCCGGGAAGGTTCTATTGGTTTGTCGCCATAGAGGTCGGTTACCACATACCAGGGTTAGCAAGTTGCAGTGGAGTTCGTGGCTTAATAATAACAGCCGTTCGGATCTTCAGGTTAAGTCGCGCTTGCCTAGGTTGGACTGTAGATGGACCACCCATTACATACCTAGTTTCCTCCGTACCTCGGAAAGCACGTTAAGCTGTTGGTCCCGGCTGTCATTTGTAGATCTTTGACAGTCTTTACAGGTTGTCAGTGGCCCGAAAGTCTGATAACCAGTCTTACCAAGGGATATCGTATTACCCAGTACTAAATGGGTTGTAGAGGACAGATAGGCAGTCGCTGCATTCTGTTAGACTGGAAGCCGACTCCAACACAGTTGGTAAAAATCAGGTAAATGATGACGGTTTGCAAGTTAAAGTGGCGGTAGAGCGGTCTTGTCTGTCGAAGGAACCTTTGGAGCTGACGAGTCTTTGGAGTTTTATGGAGAGTTTGTGGAGAACTTTGGCTTGCATTCAACGTTGATTGTTGTGTTACGTATACCTTCTGTTTCCAGTTCTACTACTTCGCGATAGTGGAAGACTTCGTGCTGCGCTTCATCTGGACGATCTCGTTCGTGGTGACGGAGAACAACTTCGTCAGCGCGGAGACTATGACCTCTATACTAGCGCCTCTGGAAGTGTTCAGGTAAATACATTTTACATATTACAACGAAAACCAAGTTTATCGGATGTACCCGACTCGTTCCGACTCTAGACGACAGTCAACCGCACATCAGTATAAACAATTTGACATTGACAGCGCCTTAAAGTCGAAATAGAGTGAATGGCTCTTAGGCGCCATAGAGGCCATAGTTTGAACTAAAGCCGCCATCTTGTTTTTTCATTAAAAACACAATTACGACACGACAGCGCCCGCTGGCAACGCGACAAAACAACCGTCTTCCAATATCTAATACCCGAAATTTTCTATACGATGAAGTATTTTTTTTACTACAATTGACATTTCGCCTATTCCAGACGATTCATCTGGAACTTCTTCCGCCTGGAGAACGAACATCTAAACAACTGCGGAAAGTTCAGAGCCGTACGAGACATTTCCGTGGCGCCACTGGACTCCTCCGACCAGGCAGACATCATCCGCATGATGGACCATCCTGATGGGGTTATCAATAGGTCAGTCATAATCAGCCTAGCGTTCTCATTAATCCAGTTGCTGGCGTGAATCTAATATAGACGGAGTTTTAGTGAATTATACAGGGTGGAGATTTAGTCGCCTATATCCTGCAAGGAGGTGACCCTCCCGTCATATAACAACTTTCCCAAAGAAACTCGCATACAATTTGTGAAAAAAAAAACGAATGCCCACACAACACTACGATTCCTACGTACAAAGCGACATGTCCATACATGAAAGTTTAGACATGTCGCTTTCTACGTAGGAATCGTCGATAGACAGACTATTTCAATGCATACATATATGAGTTTCTCTGGAAAAAATCTTTAATTTGACGGGCAGGCTCACCTGTTAATGACTTTCTATATTCATTGCTTTTTTTTTCTTGTTCCAGATTAACGAAAAACAAGAAAAATGCAAAAAAGACAAAAGAGAGTGATCGCAAACCTTTGTTGAAGAAGGAATCGATACACGACATGCAACTGGAACTAGACCTGTCCTCCAAGATGCTGTAACTTAACTGTGATACCTGTACTTATACTTTAGATATTATTGTTATAGTATTATATGAAATATATTTATAGCCAATTCTTATAAAGACAACATGTATTTTTGTTTTTTTTTTTTGTTGTGGTAACCTTAGGTAAATAAACCCTCCGGTTTGGTATGGCAACACTGGCGTAGTGAAGACTGTGTTATGGACTAAGAGTCAGGCAAAAAAGATACAAATTTTGCGACATTGTTTATCAAATGTGTCGGGGTCGACTTTCAGTCTAACCGGATTAGCTGAGTACCAGAATTTTACAAGGAGGAGCTTGCTTATCTGTCCTCCACGCCCTATTGTTGCGCCCTATGTACCCCTTTGAAAGACTGGTATACATGTGCAAATACTAACATTTTGTGTCTACTTTGACGCAAATAAATTAAATCCTTATAAATATCATAAGAAGGCAAAGCCGATGCGTTACTTCAATAAAATCAATCCCAAATCGTTGAACTTGACAATTTCTTATTGACAAACACCACGGGTGTGATCTGAGGCAGCTGTAAGATAGCAAAATCAATATTTTCGTCGATAACAAATCAATGATAAGACTTCACAGAGATAAAATACGTTCTGTTAGTTACCGTGCTATTGACTCGTCACCATTTCACGGCGTTATCACTACTTTGAAGATCATTAATCGTTATCATTTTCTAAAATCAAAAGTAACGTAACCTTTCGATCAAATTTCGGTCAAGGTTGGCTACCTTGACCGAAATTTGAAAGAAATCGAGAGATACTATAGTGCACAATCACGGGTCAACTTGACGGCAATCCCAAACTATCTTTCCGAGGGACGGGAGTGTCACACCACTATTCCTCCAACTTCGTAACTACGGGCTGCTACTGAGAAATTCCCAATGAAATAACTCAAAAACACTTCGTCCGACCTGGGAAACGAACCCAGGGCCCAAGCCTCAACTGTAGCTGCACTTGCGACCACGAAATCAACAGTACCTATACATACTTGGAACCGAAAAATTACGTTTGAGCGATGTTTGGTAGGTAAGATGGATCCAAATTCTGGGCTCACTATGCTATGAAGATGTATATTTCTTTTAAGCCATGCCCCACACTAGTAATTTCTCTTGTATCGTGGGTGCATTTACAAACATGCGACACGCAGCCAACCGCTCAGCCACTGCGCCAATCGTGTCGTCGTTATTTGGAACGATAAACATAGCTAGCCATTACAAAAAGGATCCTAGCAAATGGTACTCATCACTTGTGTAGTTTGAATTTGACCCTGTACTGTACTGGAGTGGAGACCGCGTTTCGGCAAGCGTGGTGTGGGACCCTCCAGCTTTGGACCGACGACCCTAAAAAGGTAGTTAGGATAAATTGGATACAGAGGGTGTGACCCATTTTAGGAAAGGCCTATGTCCAGTTGCTATAGGCTGCTTTGAATGAAATACATAACATCACGCCTATGATTCCAGAAGGGTTAGGCAGAGGTGTACCTGTTAGTACAACCACATTTCGCCAGTTATGTTTTTAAGTCCCATGTAAAAGGGGGCGAGCCTATTGCCATCAACCGGGCACAGATCCAGACTCCATGGCCACACCCAATTAACTCTGCCCGACCTGGGAGTCGGACCCAGAACCTCATGTACAGCAGGCGCGCTCGCGACCACTAGACCAATGCAGTAATAAAACACATTAATTTAATAATAGTTAGTGCATTTTAATACTAATAACTGAAGTAGACATAAACATCTCGTTCAAAGCTCAGCGCTCATTGAACAACACTCTAGCGAATAGAAAAGCTACAAAATAATATTATATCACAAATGAACTTAGAACGTTAATAATGCACACATTGTCGATGGTACGGATGGGTCTACCATCCATAGATTAAGATTAAAATGATCTTTATAAGCAAACGAATAAGGTTGCCGTTGGGTTGACGCTGTCAGATGTAAAAAATACTATAATCAATCTTCAATTAATATACAAGGTCAACAATTAATATACAGCTCCAAAAAAAAATCTTTTCGTAATTGAAAAATTACGGTTTATGGTGGGATTCAATGTAACGCACTCAAAACATTAACTTGGTGCATTGTGCCGTTCGGCTTCTTGAAGGGTTTTTTTACACTTATTAAGTCTTCGGGCGACAATACCACTAAATCACTACATACATAGTTGCACTTTAGGATATTTTATAAAATAATTTATGTTCCTTTTCACGTTGACCTAGCCAAAATCAGCTAAGCCCAAAATAGAAGGGAGCCCTTTTTGAAGTTGGTCAAAAAATACAGCTAGTAAGCAACATTGATACAACAACGCAAGCAATGCGCATTAAAACCGCAGAATATAACAAAAACTAACTGTTACCCGCAACTGCATATACGATCTAGGATGATGAGTAGCAATATCTGTGTACACTTTCAACTTATCTGTGCAAGCGGGAAAACACAGAACTAAAATAAATGTACCGAGTTTGACATATCGAAACATTTTTTCAGGACAAGCAGCGCCACCTTTAACTGCAAATTTAAAGTGGTCATACTGTATACATAGCGTTTCTGCAAAATTTCACTGCGTCCGGTTCAGTGGTTGAGGCGTGTAAAGGTTAGACTTACTTTCGCATCTATAATATTAGTATGGATTGTTAATCTTTTGAACGCCAAGCCACAATTTCACCGCATCCAAATTAGACGTGTTATGCCGTCCGTGGCGTCGTGAGCACTTTTTGATTTGACGTCCATAGGCGTCCGTGGCGGTCAGAAGGTTAAACGCCTTTTCTGTGCGTGTTTAAGATAAGGATGGTAGGGAAGGAGAAATGCCTTATTAATAAAAACAAAGTATCTTAAATAACTTATGAGCTGACTTCACCAATGAAACTGAACTTATATAAACGGCGTTCAAGAGCTGTCAGTCAATATTCTGTAGCGATGATGACACAGGTCTTGAGCGCGGTTAATTCAGGCGAAATTTCGCCTAAAAGCACGAGCGACTTGCCCTTTTTATCTGTAACTTTAGTATTAATATAACATCTAGAGTAAATACTCTGGATTATGGTGAAATTCCGATGAATTTGACGTGGTTTTAGAAAAACAAAGCGGTCACTGGCAGGTCTATATCAAACACCTTGAAAAATCCACCTGTGTGGGGCAATGTTTTATCATTAAGATTAGGAAGCCCTCTATTGCGTTCAAACGATGTTACAATAAGCTCCAAAATTCTTTAAAACAAAAGTTAAAAATCTCAGCTTTACACATCAACTCTATAGTAAACGTTAGCATGTCAGGCGCAGTCATAAAAAGCGAGAGCGAGATGGCACGAGACTCAGCATGTACTATACATAACATCACGCCTGTTTTCAACGAAAGGTTTGGCAGGAGTGTACCACAATATACCCATATTTCGCCAGGCAAGTCCCTTGTAATAGGGGGAGCCTATTGAAACAAATTGGGCATTGATAATCTAGACTCAGTGCTGCTTCTAAATCATTATATTTTCTAATGGAAAAGCCCAATAACACTTCCGTCCTACCCGGGAATAGAATCCAGATCCATATGCACAACACTAACGATTGCGACCACTCCAACAAGGCAGTCAACATAGATCACTCAACATATTATCTTGGTTTTAACAAATTCTGTACTAAATATTCTCCATGCTGCTCGCACGTTTTATGACAAAAACTGCTACGAATATTTGCTAGTATAGTAATAAAACATTTTAATAAAATTATTATCCGTTGTAAATCTCTCGTACAGGCGTACAAACTTAATTACATACATACAACAATTATTTACATTGTTCTTAAGGCATTTGTCGACCCATTGATGGCTTGAAAAATAGCCTTCTCGATTCTTGTCTCCGACACAAAGGTGCGTATCTGGAAAAGGAAAGAATGAAATATTGATAAATGACGTTTATTTTTTAAATAGGATTTTTACAAACACTTTTACGCGTATTTTTTTTCAAACTAGATATTAATTCAGATAACAGTTAACTACTTAGTTAGCTGTCAGATATTGGTTTTCTGTTGTTGTTTTTGCTGACTTTTCCACTTATACAGGATGGTCCAGTATAATGTTTTTAATAGGAAAGTTAACTGACAAATTCGATCCGGTATGTTTATTATTAAAATGATTGCATTCTACCTACACATGACTCATAAAGTCATTGACATAATGAATTCATTAATCTTACGACCTTCTGTTTGGTTCAAGATTTTCTTAATTAGTGCCTTGTTTAGTAATAGCTGAGTTTGATAATAATTCATGTAATTAGGTAAGTTATCTCAACGTACCGCTTACGTAAAATATACATAATATTACACTATACATCTCGGGAGATAATAATTGCCAATTATTTATCGTTTGTTTTTGTTGAACTAGGTATCAGTTTTTTTACTTCGTAAGGTTAGTTGGTAAAAAGGATGAACTTATGTGAATTCGGCCATTGTATGGTCGGTGTCTCTGCCCAGCATCATCATACTTCTTCTTTGTAAGAGAAGCAAGTAACGCTGGGCAGGGTAACTGACTGTACCATATCCGAGTGTTACTATTACACACACAAGCAGCAGTGATAGTCTAGTGGAATGACCGTCGTACTGCCAAGTCATAGGTCTCAAGTTCGAACCCAAGACACGCACCTCTGATTTTTCGGATTCATGTGCGTATTGTATAATTCTCACTTGCTTCAGTGAAGGAAAACATCGTGAGAAAACCAGGATGCCTGAGACATATTTCTCAACGGCATGTAAAGCCAAGCCAGAGGCCCATGGGCAGCATAAAAACTCTGACATCTTTCGAAGACATTTTCGAATCTGTAAAGGTTTGAGTGTCAGAGCCGATGCTGTACAATACAAAGCCGAACTTTTTCTGATTCTTTTATTTTTTAGATACGTTTACAGCTTAGAACCAAGAGCCAGAACATTGAGCTGACTGCTTTTCGAGAAGTGTGAAAGATTTTTTTTTTTTTTTTTTATGAATGGCATCTCACAGTTCAACCTAGGAGGCTGTCGTCTGCTTAACCGGACTATCCTGTGGATGCCTTGAATTTAAGGCCTCCAGCCAGGGCAAAAAACTTACAAACTAAGCGACTACACGCTAAGGGCACCCCCTGTGGGGCTCGGACCTCGGCTTAGGGCGTCGCTGGGGGAGGGCAGCAAGGGGACAGGCTGGATCTGAGTGGTATTATTTAGGGGCTGGTTTAAAACTACTGGCACAGCAACGCGGGCTGGCTCGAGCAAGGGTCGGGGAGGGCAATTACCGGGACGTCGCGACGGACCTCGATGGCGAGGGCGGAAAGACGGCGGTTTGGATCTAGTAGTTTCCCTACGGCTCTCCTGGAGGATAGCGTCGTCGGGAGTTACGAGTGTGTGCCTTGGTCGGCGAATCTGACTGAAGTGTGAAAGAAATAGACATACCAATATTTATTAAAAAGCCAGTGATGTCCCACCACTACAGGGCAATAACTTCCCTACTGTCTTTCCACTTTGCTCTATTTACGGCTTTTAAAGAATCAGTTCTGATTAAAGGAGTCCTGCTAATCTAACCATCGCCACCTGGGTCCCAAATTGGTGTCGATGAAAATGATGGTAATATACTGTTTTCAATTTTGTGAGGAATGATATGAAAGAGAAAGGAGTAAATGATGCCGTGACGTCTGACAGGGGAGAATGGAAGAAGAGAACGCGTTGCGCCGACCCCAAGTAGAATGGGACAAGGGCAAGAAGATATGATACTGTTTTCAAATAAAGTAAAACATACCTGTTAGTAAAATCTCCACTAAACTAAGACCGGAGCGCCTCTAGCCTGGACGCCATCTCATCCAGTTCACTCTCCGTGGGTTCCGGAACATCTTCTTCTTCCTTACTTGTAGAGGGAGCGGCAGCCACGGCTGTTGGAGGCGCCGGCGCTTCGCCCAACTTGCCTTGTGTTAGCTCCCATAGCACCTGGGTACGGGACAAGAAGTTATAAGACTCTAAAACAAATTGTTTACAAACCTTGTCTAAAAGGGTGTCAATGCTTTATACAAAACTTGTGTTTCATACAAAATTATTTTTATAATTTGTCAAAATACTAAAACTGTGAAGTTATCTTTGAAAAAACATTATTCACTTTTGTCACACTAAATTAGTAAGTAAATATTATAGGATTGTTTTCAGTAAACAATGCAAAAAGTTCTCAATGGCCGCTTTGTGTTTGAGGACAGAAGTTGTAAAATAAATGTTTATCTGACAATATTGCTTGGAACCGAAGAGAAGAAGTATTACAAATAACAGATAATTAAGTAAAAAAAATTGCTTACCTTATCAACCTCACTCTGCGCCGCTTCCTCCATTTCCTCCTCATCCTCCATACTGGACATGGTCTCATCGAGCATCTCCTCAATAATGCCAGCTCTCATCATCTCTTTGCTCAGTTCCTGCATTGTTGCTGCCACTTCTGGTAGACGAACCAGCGCCTGCATTGCTTGCATAACCTGACAAATTATGAAATCATAAGAGAACACCGCTAAGCGTAAATGGGATTGGACTGGACATGTCTGTTAAAAAGAGTCACCGCGTGGCACCCATTCAATGCCAAACGACATTGTAGCAGACTAGGGTGAAAATGGTGGGATGAGATTGACTCCAACTAATAAATTAGCTGGTAGTGGCAAAAGACAGGATTGTGTGAAGAAGAGAGAGAGGCCTTTACCCAGCAGTGGGAGAACACAGAGTAAGCTTTGTCTCTTCTTAGCCAGAACCTAATGGATATGTTAATAACACCCACTAAATCAGCGTAGGCTGATTTATAAAGTTTTGACAATCAAAGATAGGAAGGTGGAAATATCACAGGATTTTTTAAAATAAATTTCTATAAAATCTTTAAAAACATACCTCAGTTGACTTTTCCAATGAACCCGCCACTCTTAATGTAGCTGCAAACACACAAATACATTAATTACCTATTAATAATAAGCTAAGAATAACAAAGGACATCACTCGTACAAGGTGGAAGGGACATGGACGCAAAACTGAATACCACATATTCAGTATTATGGTCAAAATGTATGGAACAGCTGACTTTATTTTGTTATTACTGATGAAAAATTTCTATCTACTGGTTCAGAATGTGTCGGTGTCCCTTCCACTTTGTTGGAAAGATACTAGATTATTGTGAAAAATCATTTCCTGCAAAGCTTTTGCAAACTCTTAGGCTGCTGAGTTTGAAAATGCAAAGATATTATTATTGCCTACAAAGAAAATTAGGGAGGGAGCACAAGGGAGCCTTGTGCATTAGAAAAAATATCCTGAATGTTCTTTCCTGGAAAAAACAGTGTTGTTATTTCTGGTACATTGCGAAACAAAAACAATTTCTTGTTAACACTCACTGCCATCCAAATACATAATAGAATTTTCAACTCCAGCAAGCCATGCGGGCCGCCGGAGAGCACACCTATTAACCTACCCTACCACCTATCTGCACAAGCCAAAGTGTCAAAGCTATAATGACCAGTGAGCCCACCCGCCAGCCATATGGCATATAGGTGGCATGTCATACTCGAAAAGTTAAGTCCCACCAGCGCACCATATGCCAGTGAGTGTTAATCTCCTTTCAATCAATAATTATAGCTCTTACCTAGTTGATTCTTCATCTGCATCTGTACAGAGTTGAGGTGTGCTTTGCTTGTGTATATTTTACTGATAGCTTTTCGCGACCTGATGATCTCCTTAGCCAGTATTGTGCACACTTGTTTGTCGCTCTTCGCGGCAGCTTCCTTTAGGGACCGCTTTATTTTATCCTCTTCTCTTTGTATGGCTGACGGAAGAATAATCGTAATGTGAAAAATTTTAAAAACTAAAGCTTTGTTTAGACTCTTTCGAGAAACTAACTGAAGCGTTTTGACTGCATCACTGCAACATACTTATAGAACTGAGTTACTAGGTCTAGTCAATCTTGAATAAAGCAAAATTTAATTATATTGTGTGCTGTGCATTTTTCGCAGTTCATACTTTTGCAGACCAAGATTACTTTAAGCGTTGCTTATGCTTATCAAATGTACCAGCTTATTTCCTTGATTAATTTGAAGGACATTATAGTTTGATAGGGAAAACAGCAATGTTCATTAAAAATTACAATAACATTATCAAAAAACTATTCAAGTAATCAGGAATTCTATAGATGTAGTCATATAAATGAAGATCATGGTCATGGATCACAAAGGCTCTTGACCTTGGTTCGACTGACTCCATATACAAGTTTTTGGCATTCCTATCAAGGTGTGAATGTAGGTTATTTTCTGTTGTTACGATTTTGGACGAAACTGTTGCTTCTAGTAAATATAGATCTTCAACATACCTCTTACTTGTCGATCTAGGTTGTATCCTTCTTTCCGTATTTTATGACACCACTCGTTTACCTAAAAACAGCGAATTTTTAGAAAATCAAATTACTAATGGTACATGGCTTATAATTAAAGCAGTTCTTCATAGGTGTCACAGTTCCAATATTCGACGTACCATTTCCTTCGGATTTCTCTCTGGTGATTTCCCAAAAAGACCCATTTTGTACAATTATTGTGATTTATATTTTGGAAACGAAATGAATTTGTTTTGACAAATGACAAATTCTGACAGGCGATGACTTCATCACTAGAACGTTCCGTTTAAATTGCGTAACAGAAGTTCGAATATATAAAAAAAAACTCAAAAATTAACTTAAATAGTAATTTTATATTGAATGGTATACGTTTATGATTGTTATAAGCTTTCAAAACTGTATTTATTAGGAAGTGAATATAATATTATTCACAGTCAGTCCGAAAAATCTACTTGAAATGGAGTGTTTGAAGTTTTATTTTTTTGTGACATTAAAGTAATGTTGCCAAAACCAATAAAAAAAAGTTTAGTGGAGAATACACAAAATATTTCAAAATGGAATTCACTATCAATTTAGTCTACCAGACGACATTTGCTGGAAATTTCCCATTTCAAGAAAATTTTCATTAATTTTACACGTGGCGTATTTTTATTTAAAGTAAATATTTAAACAAAATATAAAAAGTAAGCTGTTCACATTTTAAAAAAATCATGTCAGTGAAATTATGGATAAAACTTGCAATACTGAATATTTTCAGTTACACAAATATTTTGTTGTCGGTGCGAAATTTGAAACTAATTTCTTTTTTCACACACAATATACTTTATGTGACTTCATGTTAGTTATTTCCAAATAAAGCAAAAAGTGGAGTGTATTTGTCGGCGTGCTAAAAAACAAGGTAGGTTCATTTTCCATACCAAACAGCCCGGCAGTTTGCATGTCTTTTTATAGACGTTCTATAATTGTGATAATTTTTCGGATGCAACGAATGCTGACCTTAGCCAGTATATTCCACTTTCTTTTACATTGTTACGTTAGAAATCGGTAGTAAATAACGTTATTGTTAATTTTGAGGTTACTTGAAAACCTAATGGATTCGCTTTTCGCAGCCGTGACAACCGAAGCACGGGAGAGTTACCCTTGACTCTACGGCATTGTTTTAGCAGTTAAATAAATTTCCTTATGACTGTAAAAATAATATAAGCTTGTAAGATAAGCTATGTGTTTTTATTACCCTTGGATGTTCATAAAATGTGTTGTTAGAAGCAAAAAACAACAACAATAGCAATTAGCACCCAGTCTTGCGCAAGTCTTGTGTGGTACAGTTTTGCTTGACAATTTGTTACCTACATTTATAATAATAACAAATATCCCACAACTTTGGCCTGTTGCAATTTTACAACTGTTTTTTGTAGTGATTTTAGTATCACATTGAGTGAAAAAACCATAAATAAATTATTCATCACAACCCATCGTGGTAAAACTTTGGCCAAACTTTGGCTTTTTTTTAAAGGAAGTTGATATTATCAGGTCAGTTGAATGTAAACCCATTTCAAAGAAAAATTGATTGGGAAAAAGGCATGAGAATGATGATGGTGATAATATCACACTTTGTGTTCCCAAAAGTGAGAGATGCTTTTGTACATTTTACATCTCACGACATTGTGAAAATAAGGAACCTAGCCTATAATTTATCTAATTGGAAATGTGTCAATTTCATATAGCTGTTAAGATTATTCATATGAAAGTACCTACCATTTTCTTCACTGCTTTTAATTGCTTATTGATTAGATTAGTACTAAATGAAGAAAGGACAAGGCTATAAATACTCCTTGATCATCTTCTTCATGTTAGACTAGAAAGAATTATTAAAGGATGGGTGGGTTTTGAGGTCAGGTAGGTAGTTGATCCATGTAGTACTGGTATTATTCTGCATCCAGATAGACTGGAAGCTGAGCACAACATTGTTGAGACTAACCAGAAGGCTAGACAGATGATCTGCGTTTGTAATACAATTTGCATTACTGTCTAATTTAAAGTAATCTTGTACAAATGCGAGTACTCATCGTCACCCACTAACTCAGCTTGCTGTTGGAAAAACAATAATTATGCAGCTATCAAAAATTCTAGACTTTTAAAACAAATGTTGCCGCTCTTGACCCCAATCTCTGCCTGATGCAATGCCAGAATTTAAGTCCATTATAATCAAATCTGCAGTATCACAATCCCAAGTTGATGTAATAAATAAATAGATATCCATGAGTCGTGACCATTAAAATGGTAATTTGTCCATAAAGTAAGATGATCATGGTCAAGGCACCATTCCCATCAGCAAAAATGACGAAATCCCAAACAAACTTAATCCCTTAACCATTTTAGGTGATGATTTTTTAATGATCCTTCCATAGTGCTCATCTTCATTATGTGAAGAACTCTTGTGCCGAATTTCATGCGCCGAGACACAGTGCTATTTGTATTGTCTGTGGGTGAATGAATTTGGTATACATATTCCTACACTTTACCCTAAAAGTGCCAGATTTTCCTTACTAAGTCACTCCAAAGTACCACCAATAGAAAATTGGCATTTGTAAACTTTCTGTTTTGTAAAAATTATACAACCACAAACAGGTGGCGAAGGGCAAGTAATACTTGTCCTCTGCCTCCTACCTTCTTCTATCAATAAACTGGCTAAAGTTAAAAGCAACCTTCTCAGACCTCTCTCCACTTCTTCCACTTCTCACGAACCAGCGCGTCCTCCTTCCAGTTCTGACGAAACATATCCAATTCGTCCCAACATCTTCGTGGCCTACCGCGACCCCGCCTCACTGTCTCAGGCCACCAGTTTTGCGCTATTTTGGCCTGGGTTAATGAATCTGAAAAGATGTGGCACAAAAATCTCCCTCCAAAACAGTCTGCCACTTAAAATCCCTTTGCGAATACCGAGAAACAACTTGTAATTACATAAAGATAAGCGCAGGAAGTATTTGGTGTAAGTGGCAATGCCGACCGTAATTGAAGATCACGCGATTACGATTGTCAGTTTGTCATTCATCAAGTCATCGGACATCTCATGGACTTGTCGGTAATTTTGATGAGATGTGTACTATGGAGTTGACTACGAAGTGTATTTTACGAACTTCTCTGTTCGATGACGGCGATGGCGGTGGATCTCGCGTCCTATTATAGCACGATTATTAACTAATAAAGTACAAGCAATTAATATTGTAGTAAGTGCGCAACTCAATCAAAACAATACAATCATAAATTCTGTTACAATATTGACTGAATGTTGAACCCTTATGTGCTTATTTGTTGTTCAACATGTTCTCTGCCTCTACGTGTATAGGTCCTTTATCTTGGGTCAAGCATGCCTACCACTCGTGTCAGTATTCCTCCGCTGTATGAGAATATGACGCAAATATTATCTAACTAGAGATCTGCACAGTATTGTGTAGTCCTACATTATTTCTATTTTAATTGTAGCAATGTTTATTTGGCCTATTTTATTTTTTGCGCGTATTGTGATAACAATGTTTGGTAATATTATTTTAAAGCTGGCTTCTTCTTCTGCAGTTTCTTTTCTTAGGTTGAATTGTAGGTAGTAAGCACTTCGTCACAAACGCATTCTTTGCAACTGCGTTGATATTCTAATGTACTCTGATTCAGAGTCCAACAAAGCATTACATAACCATGTCGTCGATCGATCGATTATTCAATCTCTGAATAATTCACGATTTAATTTTTTTTATTTATTCTTTTCTAGAGCCTTTGCCCTTATTATCATCATCATTGACAGCCTTTTTCGACCCTCTGCTGAGTGTAACGCCATTGCCACCGTCCTTTAGTATCATCCAGGTTTTGCCTGCAGTCCGTTGCCCTCTCTTTTAGTAACTGTCTATTTCGTCTCACAACGGCATTAAGAATAAAATGGCTATCCTATCCCTATAGGAAAATAATTTGGTTCTTTTAAATCTAGCGGCGTGACCCCATACCACATCGAAAAATGATGTGGTAAAGTGCGGGCCATTAATCATACTTAACTGTAGTTGAAGTTATGTAAATGCAAACTATGTATGAAACTATGAATTTGTAATACTAGAGGTGCCGTACAAAAAATACAGTTGCCAAATTCGACACGCATAATGTATTTGGTGTAAACACCTGTTATGAACCATTATCATCATAAACAACTTTGTTCTTCCTGTCTTTTTTGCGGTGTAAATCCTCTTGGATGTCCTCCGCACTGACGCTGACGCAGGGGTCAACCAGTCTCTTACTGATTAAAACCACGCGGTGTTCTTACACACAGAGGTGCTGGAGTATTTGCGCAATTCCTCACGGTCCCCCGGCCAGGTATTGGCCGACTCCCACTCCCTTTCTGCCGCCTCTTTTGCGACTATCACTGCCTCTCAAAAGAAGGCGGCGGTGTCCCACGCGCTCACACTCTCATACGGCCATGGACTGAACCACGAATGGAAGCGAGATATGTATTCCTGACCTGCTGGTATGTAGAGAAATAACTTCTCCGTTTTTTCCATCAAAGCCTTAGCCGTTGTTTTTCTGGATTTGTCACATTTTGATATAAATGGCGACGTCTTTATGATAATGATAATATGCATTCTGCATTGTCAAACTTACTAGTGAGATAGTTGGAATTCGATCAAAATATACTGATATCTTTATTATCATACATGTGACAAAAAAATGTATTAATACTTACATTTTAATTCGACCTTATTAGCAGGTTGCTTAATTGGGTATCGGACTTATAACCTTCCAATATTTAGTGCATTCGGCTCTGACAATGACTGAACTTTAAGGTTGAATGAAATACGTCTGGATTTACGTTTAGATATAGGGATTCCCAGACCATATAACTGCTTAATGTCTTTGATCAAATCTCGGACCCATCTGCCAAAAGGTTCATGTTCTAGCCTAAGCAAAGTTTTAGCCGAAGCCCACATGAATAATAGGATTTGTCCGTGTGTGTAGTGTTCGTTGTTTGTGTTTGTTTTGATTTGTGTGTGTGTTTTTTTTTGTTTGTGTGACCTCCGCAGATAACCATTTAAAACATTTATGTTAGGCAGAACGGATTGGGTACAAACTTAAATAACAACAGGCATGTAATTGCCGAAAGGATAGGCAGAGATGTACCTAATAGGACACCCACATTTCGCCAGTTATGTTTAAGTTCCATTTGCCTGTTCCTATCAAGCGGGCATAAACATCATGCCATAGGTATGTACGTTTGTCGGGTGCTCGTAATTAATGAAGGTCGAATTTTCAATGACGAAACAAATGGATAGAACATTGGTTTGCAAAATGTTTTTTTCCAAATTATTCTCCTGCCCTTATCCCAATTTTATCACGTAGTTAAATGATTAACATGTATCGGTATTTCAGCACAGCTGAAGCAGCAGCAATATCTAAACAAAGTTTGTTATAACATACCCAACATTGCAATGATATACTCATACTAACAAAAGGCCTTGATCAAGTTCAAAAGAATTGCACATTGATCAAGTTCAAAAGAATTGCACATTGATCAAGTTCAAAAAGCTATTGATGTTGTTCACTGTTATAAAGCAAGCTTTGACGGCTTAACGGATTTGTATGAAATTTGGCACACAGGTAGACTTTATAGTCTACCTGTGTGCCTGGATTAACATACAAGGTCAAAATCATATCAAATAAATAAATATTACCTAGCGAAACTAACGCAGACCACGTCAGACAAGATGAGGGTATCTCGATATTTAAACATGAAACAAAAAAAAAGAAGTTTGATTCTTGTTTTAATATTTACAAACTACTAATACTCGTAGATCTAAAATAATAATACAAATATGTACAAGTATCGAAATGGGAAAAGAATTACAGGGCGTCAAAAAATTCTTCCACATCGTTGTCAATAGGAAAAGTGCCCAGAAGGCTGGCAATATTGTCATGTTGGATGGCAATGCTGATTCTTTGGCCAAAAAGAGTTTGATTATTTTCGAGATTTGTATATCATGTTAAGACATCGATAATTCGATACCCCTCATATTTGCGATGTTTTGCTAGCTAATTTAATTGTTTATGATACTATTAATCATAGTAATTTCCCTAGAAAGGTAGTAAAACCACGGTCAACATCTACATAGAACTTATCAATAAATGTTAGGTCCGTTTCCTATTGTTTTGTCAACTAGCATTATTCATACCGATTGCATATGAACTTACACAATCTGCATGACAGTGGCTATAGGGTTATGTGACGGAGTTTTACGTCCTAGGTAGTAATTTGAAAGTTGCGTCAGTTACAGAAAAGTTGATAGGGAGTCGTCTGTCTTGGTATTGACATCTGATGAGGAGGAATGACAAGCATGATTCAACTAACAGAGTAATGAATAAAAATGAAAAATGTTGATGGATAAAGAGGCAGAGGAAGACCAAATACAAGGTGGATAGATTGTGTGAGGAACAATATGAAAGAAAAGGAGTAAATGATTGCGTGACTGCTGTCAGACAAGCATGGTAGAAAAAAAATGTGTTGTGCCGATCCCAAAAACAGAAGTCTAGGGCAGAAAGATGATGTTGATGAGACCGTTGATGATATCTGAATTACCTGAGTCAGGTTAACAAAACTTGGTGAGTAACAATAATCCCCTGACGCAATTGCGAAAATGTTTTGCATCAGCTGATCTTTGTTGCTCATTAACAGTTTTATTATTAAAACAGTACCTTTTGTAGTATCAGTTACTTTGATACAGAAAACTTGCCTTTTTCTTAAAACTTTTTTTTGTTTGGAATAACTTGTGGTCTCAATACAGATTTCAGTATTGTTGTACAAAGTTCTCTGATCTTGTTGGTTTTATCAGGAACATTTTGGACGATATGGTGTCCCAGCTGTGGGTAATGTAGGTACGGTGGGTTGATTATGGTAATACAATAGTGGTGCTCCTACCTCTGTCCTTCGTTTTTCCTACTTTTTTCAATATTTTCTTCACTTTTGATGAATACTGATTGTTATAAAGCACGTTAACCCGTCCTACGCCTGATCTAAGTGAGGGAAAAGAGTGTGCACTATTATATCTACCGCTTCGATGGCCAGTCTCCGCTGAGATAGACCACTATATCCGACAACGGTCAGGAAGACTATTTTCTGGTCAATCATCAGGCACCCCTAACGCACTACGCCAAACAAATAGCGCGACATGTGAGCAGCAGTACGTTTCACAATACGCCGGCGCAAAGCGGAAGATTGCGGCGTACGCGCACCGCGATCGTTTGCGAAACACTCGCTAATGTTGCACTGTAATGTGTCTTGCATAACACCATCGTCGGGAGTCATGGATCTTCCTTGGTTTTTTTTTTGTAAAATGGATGGACTTATAATCTGTGAACAACAGTTTCGGCAGCTTCTTTATACGTAGAAGCCAGCTAGTGCGATTTATCCCATTGTAGAAAATACGCGACGTCATCTGCTACGATCCTTGCATACCTGTGTTGCTTCGTTCACGTTCATACATTGGTGAAATTATCTGATTAATCATTCAGTAGAGAGTTACGCCAGCGATCTTCCGTTATCATTTTACCAATTGACTGCCCCGTAGGTCGCAAGCACGACTAATCAATTTGGGACATCAGTGCAGGACCCCCCAAGCGTGGTTCAATCAAAGGCTGGGCAAAATCGGGCAGCCCGGAATCTGGATTAGTGCTCCGTTGATGATTATAGGCTCGCTCTCTATTACACTTAAACAGGTGGTAAGACAAGAGTCTTCAATACGCTCTGCCTAACCCATCGTGGAATTGTTTTCCTTGCATAATAATATGTTGTTTACCAGATGATCGAACTGAATATGAATTAGCAACCAAAGCACAGTCTTCAATTGACAAGATACGGTGAAGGTTGTTGGGTTATACCAAGTTTTCGGACAACTGACCGTCGTTATTCACATCCTCTTCATTTTCCTTCAACCTTCGCAGTACCCGACGTAAAAAGTTTGATTGTTTACTTTTCCTCTTTATTGGGACTCCAAAAACAAACCAAAGACGCAGTATTACTATATATGTCACCTCAATACTTAGTACCTTGTTCATTCGTCTTGCTCAATTTCGAAACAATGGTCTATTGACTATTTATGAAAATTAAGTCTTAATTACTGATGTAATACCCTATTTGAATCAGTAATTCAACTAGTGTAACATACCAAGTGCCAGAAATACCAATGAAATTCTGGCGATTGGCGAAATCCTGATCTGGCTACCTGTGGGATTAGACAGCTGTCCAGCGCCATCTCTTTCCCACTCTCTGAATAGTACTAAAACATTCCCGCGTTCAGAGATCACGGTAAACCCACCTGTACGTGAGAAACTGGGGAAGCATAAGACTCGGATAGGTGGCAAAAAAAAACAATTGAAAGTTTGCCAAAACCTTAGATTTTTGTGTTTTACTGCATTCGTTCTAAAATCGGCAAGGTATAATTGCATTTTTATTACATTTTCTTTGCTTGTGAGATGCGACTGCTACTGTCTGCATTGTTTCTTAAAATAGCACACCCGAGAACGAAAGCGAAACGCTTGGTCGCATTCTTTTTGCGTATGCTTTTAGCTTTAGCTTACCCTTTATAAGTTTAATGGCAAGCAGTTCTTTTCTCACCCAAGTTTCTTTTGGACGACTTCAAAAGAACATGAAAATTTATGAGTACGTTCAGTGCACACGCACTGGATGTAAACATAGTATACATACAGCTGTTTACTTTGATAAATTGTAACGTACACACACACACGCACACATCTACAATGTTGTTGTTATGTGCCACATTCGTATGTGTGGGTGCAATATCAGGTGATTTTACGTTGATGCATAGAATTTTAGTTTGTTTACCGATTTCTTTTGGTGTCCAGTTTAGCTCATTGGTGTAATAATGTACAATATACGGAACAACATAAAAGTATTTTAATAATAAACTTGGAAAAAGGACTGGACTATGTGTCTTGATGACTGAAGAAAGCATTTGACTTGTCTACTGTACTGGCTGCTGGTACACCTGCACTCAGACTCTTACATAGAGCCATTGAAACAAAAAAAGAAGAAAAGGTAAGTAAAGTAAATGAGCATTGGAATAGATAGAAAACAGGACTGGACCGTTGATACATTGACTGCAAAAACAACAAAAAGCTACATCATCAGCTTCCAGCCAAACCGGATCCAGCTGATTACCAGTATTTTACGTGGGGCGACTGCCTATCTGACAAAAAGCTTGGCGATGATTCGCCTAATTCGTGCTCGCAAAAATCACATAAGTAATCTACGCAGTTTAAATTTACACTAAAAATATTGTGTTCTGACAAAAATTCCGCGGAAAAAGCTAAAATTATCACTCGGACGTCATTGCGCTTAGACATTACGAAATATCTTTTGTAGACAGTTTATTTTTAAAATTTTCTGTCTAGCTATTAACTGCTGAGACTTTCTGTTTATTCCATCGTTTGAATGTTCATCCTCCTTATCTGAACCTCCCTATGTTCATCTTCCACGCCTTATGTATGAGGCTGTAAAAAATAGTTACCATATTTTCTAGAGTTCCCTTTCCTATCCATGTTATCGTATCTACTCCATCCATCTTTTCTTTAGTGCGCTCTTCCTATTGCCATTCAAATAAACGTATTATTATGAACAGTAAGTAAATAATACAATGTCAAATGTATATTCTATTCAAAATTGTAGTACGCGGCTTTTGAACCCAACCTTTGTAAAATGGAAAATGTAAAAACATGTGTTGTTTATTAAAATAATTATGAAGTTGCATTGCATGCATTGTAAGCAAAAAAGAAACTCGATCTTTGTCAGGATTATCGTGACTCGATTCTAGTTTGGAATACACCTGATGATTTATTGTTAAACGTTTTCTTGCAATAGTTGACTTAGTAGAAAAGTCGTTTACTTCAGTGCATATATCGGATTCATCTGCAAGTGTAAACTATACGTAGCTTGCCAGGCAGATCACACCAAACTTTCCATTTCTCTACTCTAACGTCGGCAGAAGCTATGAAGAATAATAACTCATCGTCATTATCTTATTCATCTTCCTGTACTTCACCGAAGTTACTTAGGGTCAGCGCAGCGCAACACTTCTTCCATTCTATTCTGTCCTATTTTCCTTCACATCATTCCTATCATAATCCAACCATAACCATATTTTTTTGATCACACTCATTCCATTTTGTGCTGTAGCAAATTTTGACCAGTGGGACGCTAGCGGGGGCCTGCGGGGGTGACCAAAGCCCGCCAGCCGTTCATTTATGTACTACGAAGCAATATCAATGCACAAAGCACGACATTCAATGATTATCTAACAACATTTATTGAATTTGAAACATTGTTGATATCAAAACTTGCTTTTGCAAACAGTGCATTTGCAGCCATGAACTGCCAAGATAAACCGAGTACCCTGTAAACATTGAGTCGATGGAAATGATGAAATATTACTGCCAATGTGTTAAGTAGATAAATAAAGCAATTTATCTCATAACATCTAAACATATACGATCAAATGTTGAATTATCTTTCAACATGAATATTACTGTTGCCTGTTATTGTCATGGTTCTAATGCGCCAAACTGGACTTTATTTTCATATTGGCGATGAACTTGAACCCTATTGCGCAAACCGCAGTAAGGACAGGAGGCTTCATGATACAAAAAAGGCAAGAAATGTAGACATGTTTTCCCAAAAATATAAGGATACGGCGTAGTTCTCTAACACCTGCGTACCTGAATCGTACCAGTGATATTACCAAAAAGTAATGTGCTTAATCTCGTACCAATTTAGATTAGAACTAATATTGCACGTAATATTTATGGCCCCATGTAAAGGTGCGTGGGATTTCACGCTGTTGTCCGATACTGTAGCTGTAACTTTTGCCTAGCTATTGAAAACTATAGTAAAATTATTGGCATGCCAATAATTTAACATCATTGTTTAGAATATGCGCAATAAATAACGTCTCATTAATATGATTGTGGCCTTCGAACTCTGCCATCTTATTGCTACCATTCTGGCTGCTTTTTTTGTTACAGCATATATTAATGTCGTTGGCCTTTGGACTTCGGTTCTGGTTACCTTTGTTACAAGATTTTGTTTGTGGTGGTAACAGACACCCGAAAGAGATAGATAAAATTTTCTATCGGCGCCAAGTGAGTGATCCCCAGTGACACTTATCCCAATTTACTAGAGTTCAGTTCTGCGTATCTTCTTCTTCCCTACTTCTCTATCAGCCGTCATTTCAGATTTCACACTCGTTCTGACTATATCATCTTTCACACATTTCATCCATAGTTGATTTCATCTCTCCTTTTAGCTATCCTCATTCATACACAAAACTTTCCTACCAGTCATTGTATCTTTACCCAAGGAAATGGCAGAGATTGGCCTATATTCTAATGTTATCCGGACGCACATTTAGCACAAGATATCTTCCTACTCAGACGCTTAATACAAGGTGTAAGTACCAACAGTTAATTAGTACGCTGAGTGCGAACACTCATACTATTTTGGAAGTTAGGAATGTTCGTTCGGGCTTGTGCGGTACTTCGGTCGACTCAATGTCGTTCCAATCGGGTCCAAAGTCCGTTCCATTATCAAGGGGAAATAACAATTTTTATTAATTGTTATTGCTATAAAAATTAACAGGGTTATTCTCAGGTGCTCTAAACCGCAATATCTAAGCATTAGAAAAAATAACATTCCTTTTGCCCGTTTTGCCTAGGTAACAAGTTTTTTTGTAGTACAGAGATATCTTAAAATTCGCCCAAATATGGAAGAATCAAAATGAAATATTTATTTTGTACATTAGAAAGGGAACAAGGTACATTACACATGTAAAGGCAAGAAGCAAATGCAAGGTTCTGAAAGTAAGAAAAACACGATTATTTTCCTTAAATTATATTCTTTTCACGATGATGGCCATACCTCATGATAAATCGACATCGGGAAGCAAATCATAATATGTTTCAATTTAATTAACCTCTGGCTGACTGGTATTATCACTTCATCTTATTATAAAATAATCTTATCAAAACTTTTACCCTTTTATATCCAGGTTAGGTACAAAGAAAGCAGTCTCGTGCAAATCCTCACGTTGACCGTTGTTTCCAAACAACCACGATTGACGTCAACTAATCTATGTTTATCTAGTAATTGTTTATGTTATTAATAAAATTATTCCTATTTATCACATTTCAGTCTCTGATAATTCCGTTAATCGTAGTTGATCCCCTGGAGACTGGAAAATAGCCTAGCGGGATCAAGGTACTTAAAAATAAGTTAATCATTGTTACCTATATTTTGCGTTTGACGTTGGATTATTTATAAGACTGGACATTTGAAAGTCCACATGACAATTGAGATTACATCACTCGTACATTAATACGATCGAAAAGATTAGAGTATGTAGGTAATATTTAATTAACCTGGTGCTGCCTTACACGACGTGAGATCCTCATGGACAGCACTATTGCCAGATAGCTTAGAGATAGCAGCTGAGAGCTCTTCTTCTAAAACAGATTTTAAGGGACTTCGTGTTTCGCTGCGACTAGTCCACTGTCAGATCCTCTCTTGATATCCATAGATTCGTAGTAATGAGCTTTATCAGGTTGACCTGACTGTTTAAAAGTACAATTCCGAAGACGACCGCAACTGCAAATGGCACCGTAGCGACACGACTGGTGTCTATGTAATGCACGAGGCGTCAATGTCGCCATCTATCAAGGAAGAGTTTTCATTGCCGTTGCAGTGGCCGTGGGAATTGTACCTTAAAACAAGTTATCTTGGCGGCACAATATCGTCCGACTTTAAATTGACGTTAATTAGCATGCTCATCCTTTGCAATTTTTCTCAAGATATAATCTTGATGGCCTAGACTCGTTTGTTTACCACCTGCCTTCAATATCTGGAGATCGTCTCTGGCCGGATAGATCTATCTAATATTATAAAAGAGGTTATTGTAAGTTCGAATGTTTGTAAGATTAGATATAGGTGGTAATCTTCGGAACTACTGATCCTATTCCGACAATTCTTTCACTAATATTAAGCCACATTATCTTGGAGTGTCTTAAATTATATATAGGACGTTCACGTGGTATAATTTCTGCCCATAATGCGAGTGAAACCGCAGGGATAGCTAGTGTGCGATAAAAGACGTAATTTTTTCGATGAAGGAGATGATAGTCTAAAGTTATATCTACACCGAGTATTGCTAATTAGATTATTTATGGTGTTAATGCTAGGTATGGTAAAATGAGTTCGCGCTTGGATACTAATTAAAGACCGCTTAGGTGATAATCTCGTTAACTCGATATGATATGCTAAAGTTAAACGTAGGAAAAAAACATGTACCTCCACGTGTTTTTTGCTACTGCGATAATGTAGAAGTTGTACTAAATATTGCTAATGGTTACAATAATGGCTTACTTAGCATCTTGGGTGCAACATTTGTACAAGTAACTACTACGGGGTTGAAATTCAAATAAGCTGCAATGCCACGCAAGCGCTTTATCAAAGTTCCGAAAACATTAACTTTTTTTCCGTATTACGAAATTCCCCAAAACCTCACCAATTTATCCAATTTTTTAATTATATAAATAAACGAACTCCCGAGTTTTTACTACAACCAAATAGTCTTCCATAACTATTATGAGAGGGTTCATATCTTCAGTATCCAAGGGCATAATTATCCGCCATCCACCGGCCTCCCAGGAATAATGGCCTCAATAATAGCGTACTGTAAAAACCCGTCCTCTTTAGATTTACAGGTTTTATTTAACATCCACCTGTGGTTTATATTCGCATGCTTTATATCAACAAATATGTTTGTACCAACTCTAAATATGGTTCTGAAGGTTATTTTTATGTTGATCCTTCTTCTATTCGTATCTGTTGTTCTTCTATCATTTTAAAAATCACATGACATCAATATTATGATCTTTCCCCATGTATTGTTTGTTGTTGTTATTGGAATTTCTTTTTTTTTTGTTACTGGAATTTCTCGAGCTGTTTTTTCCTCTCATCTTTTACTTGTATTGACAACAAACCGGTAGCGTGACAATATTTATGTTTTGATTCCAGGGGTTGCGTCTGTAGACTTGCTTGATGTTGGTAATATCCGAATTCCGAAGCTTTAATCCACTTGGCTCAAACTTAGTCAAATCTATCACCATTCATGTGAATCTTTCGGTCAAGAACATATATAACTTGGATCTAGGAACCTACTAAGTAAGGAATCATATCTCTGGGAGTACTAATCAAAATGAGTTTTACTCCTTTACCAGGTAACTCTAAAAAGCCTGTAGGTGCCAATTTAACACAGTGGCTCTGTTACACCACATGCTAGCAATTATTCAGTTACGCAAAACCACACACACTATTCTAGTCCTTAAACCACAGGTTATTAAAGACGATGACGCCGTGAAAGTACCGTGACTCTAGTGGTGAAGAAATTACAGTCTTATTAACCGTTTATTTTCTTTTATTAATACGTGGGCAAATGGACAAGGTGCAAGACAAATAAGGGATTGATATCTGAGTCTATATGACCCTTTTGGATACGTCGACAGGCTATGCAAATTCGTGTATGTCAGGTTTTATGATTTCTTGGTTTTGTCTAATATGTACTTCCTAAATAATTTGGCCTGTCTCATCATGATTCTTGACCTTGTTGCCATCAGTTTCAGTGACATGCAGTCCGATAAATTCGATAAGTTGTATAGCTTATTGAAATTCCTGGTGTTATAATGATGGTGCATAATACTTAATATGCGCTTTTACGTCCCACTTCATTTCTGATCTCTATCTTAAGATAGAATTATCATTCCACTCATTACAATGAGTATCAATGATTATTATTGATACTCATTTGATTAATTAGTAACTACTTTTTTGCTAAGCTTGCCCGGTATCTGCAAAGACTCGGGAGCATTCTTGTGTTGCTATCTGAGATCATGTCTTTTTTCTGTCTACAGCTATTTTGTTTCATCAATCTTCTCACCTTCCATTTCTATCGTAACATAGACTCAAAATTCTGATTGTCTGATACAGATGCCAACTTATTTCTAGCATAATTCGTCCCTGGATCACGTCAACTGACATTTTGTTGTTCATCATTGTTAAAAAGCCTTATAGCTACTAGACCCCCGTGAATCCAACTATCCTACCGCTCCTATAATCCATACCAATCATCCAACATTATCCCACAATGTATAATGTGCTTAATATCGGTCAGCCCTCGATGTTGCATGACAGGAACGGTCGAGACCACCAATTACACCAGTGTGAGGCAATTGCCTGTCCATTGGAAGCCGACATGACAATTGTACGCCATTTATGGCCACTTGCACGGCATCCCTGGAAATTGAAAGGATTATGATGTTGCTAATATCGTGTCTGTAGATATTTGCCATTTTGAGCTTGTTGATTGATAGCTAACCTAGATGCTCAATTTTGTCTTGCGATTTGAAAAGGTATATGACGTTGCTAATATTGTTCTTGCAGAAATTGGTAGTTTTGGAGTAGTAGGCATAGTTGAATTTGTATAGGTCGGTAAACTAGATGGTCTTATCTCTAGTAGATGCTCTATTGTCATACGAGTTGTTTTGAGAAACCTCGTTATGTTCACTAATTTATTCGAACTGTGGTTCTCCAACAAGATTCCACGAGTTTTAATTTAACAAAAAGTTAATATCTATTGTTTCGAAAATAATCTCACTGAACTCAATTTCGCGCTGAAGCGTTTTCAAATTGATCTACATATCCCGGTCACACTTTTGATCCTTTCGGCCGGAAATGCACAAACAACATACATTGGTTAATTAAGGATTGTATTGTGCTAAATGAATCGCAAATATTCCACCACTTGTCCGTCAGGTGGAGTCGTTGTCAGCCGAACACAAAGTCCACTGATAAAGGGCACGATTGAGTTCATTTGTGTTTAGTTTTGTATCTTTATAGCACATGGACACTCCACTGATTAATTAATGTCAATATTGAAGTATTGGTGAAGAGGTTCTGAGTAACCTGGATTAGATCTGGGAGAGAGAGCTACTGTTGATCCCTTAAAATTTGTTGTTTACTAAGTTTTGTCGAAGATCCGTATGAAGGTCGGTAATAATCCCACGGGAACGGACTACCGGGGTAAAATTATCCTATGTATGTCCTAACTCAGGCCAGGTAGACTATGAGCTGGGTTTATTAGATGGGCACACATTTATCCAATTTTAGAGTTAATTCAAATGAATAATATTAGTATGGATTTATAAATAAAGGTACAGTTCCGTGGCTAACTGATCGATTGACAGACCACCGCACGCAGCCAGAGGAGGTGGAAACATACTATTCTAAAGATAAATAGTTAGAAAAGCCCTTCGTGACAAACTGAGAATAGTTTCCAAAACTACTTGTTAAAACTCGTATACAAAAACAAAATGCACAAGTGAGACGTTTAACATGATAACCTTGTACTCAACCATGAGAACACGAAGTGTATGGTCCGATGCCACGAAAGGTTAATATCGTAAGTAAATACCGGCTTACATAAGTACAAGTTCAAATAACTCGAATTACGACGTACAAGCAACTATTGTACTAAATGTCTTGTATATCGTTGAGCGGCGCGGAGAGGTGCCAATGATTTTGATAAAGTTGCATCTTAAACTTAATGATGACACAGGTTCGAGGCGGCTTATTAAGGTTAAAGTTCGAACAAGACACATCCGTGGTATGTTAAGGGATTTGGAGGGATGAACTGCAATTCGGAGGGACTCGTGGCTAAATTACATCAGCCGCACGGTTCGATGTTCTTCGGGCTAGCAAAACTTGTAGGTCCCTCAATGGGTGACCATTCCTATCCGTGCCACGGAAAGCACGGTAAGCTGTTGGTGCCGACTGTCGTTCGTAGGTAGATCTTTTGCAGTCATTACGGTTAGTCAGAGGCTCGAAAGTCTGACAACCAGACTTGACAAGTGATATTTATCCATCCATCCTGTTACTGGCCTGTGTAGGTCAGATAGGCAGTCGCTCCATATTAAATACTGGTTTTCAACTGCAGTTGGTTATGCTAGAAACCGACCCCAACATAGTTGAGAAAATGCTAGGCAAATGATGGTCCAAACTTATTTTAACTTAAGCCTTCTGCAAGCGCGACCGCAAACAAAGATCTTACTGCAAAAAGTCGAGTTCAAACCAGAACATTGAATATAAGTCACTCAATGAAAATTCGTAGCCTGTCACCTAGTCTCGAAAATAGATCATCATAATTTATAATGGACAATACCGACCTAGATCAACCGGAAGAGACGACGGCAGTTGAAGTTCGTAATTCTATCTCGTTGACCCATTGTGGCTGTCCCGTGGCTAGCAACAGCTTTAATATTAGTTTATTTGAGCACTAGTGTGCTACGTCTGGTTTCTATCAATCAACGAGGTGACAAGATGTTTGTACGAGGATGAAGCAAAAGAATCGGAGCACGTGGTGTTCCTGTTTCTGCCAACTCCCAACAAAATATGGTTTCAGTTTACTATTATCAATCGGCAGTGTCAAGGTAGTGCTAGATATGGTCCTTAAAAAGATAAAGCGAAGACTATAAGAAAGTGTGCAATTTAATAAGTAACAAAATACTTCCGTTTTCTGGGGGGTTACCATGATCTGTTTGACCTAACAATGAAAACAGTTAATATTTGCCAGTAGTTTCACTTATGCCTTGATCGGCCTTTCAGAAAGAACTATTTAAGTTCAAGTAAACTCGCCTTTACTCATTCACTTTTTACGATTGCTCTCATTTTATTGTACATACTTATTTCATAAACTTGATAACCATAAAACTACACGGACTGAACTAATGTTACGGACTTCGTCATTGTAGAAGCTTTCTCGGTCATCGGCAATGTCAAGGCCTTCCTCATTGAAAGTATGTTAAGAACTAGCTGAACTTAAGATTTGTCTTAATTGACATTCGTCAACTGATTCTTCATATTTCCAGTCTGGAATCACCGAGTGCTGGGTATATTCCTCTTGTCCTTTCTTATTTTATTCCATACTTTCCGGTTCTGTGCATCAAGGTGTTTCCCGAAACTGGTGTCATCATCGACTTTAATCATCTCCCATCATAGGTTATTAATTTAAATAGTAGTAAGCTGTTATGTGGTCCTGCGATCAGCACTTGTCAATATCAATTTCTAGTTGTCGAATAGTCGAAGTTTGTTTTAAAGGGTACTTGCATTAAGATTTATCTGCATTATACATAAGTATGGTATTTTACCCGAACCGAAAGTCGTAAAACTTCCCTAATATGCAGGAGATAGTTTCTAGTTTTAAGAAAAAGTCAAGCGGTAGTCTTCATTACCGTCTGACCTCTGCCTTGAAGTCATTAACTTATAAGTAACAATAAATACCATTCACAATCATAACAACAGCAAGGATGTCATCAATTCTTTTGTAATGGCGCTGTCGACAAATATAATAAAGGTTAAATACCTTTTTGTGTGTCATAATGGTTGCATTATTGGAAATTAATAACGCATTATGTCTTAGTATAGCCCCATAAAGATTAGATTTTCGGTCAATTATGTCTTAGTATAGCGTAACAAACATTAGGGTTTCGGCCAGTTATCGTTTTTGGACAGTCCATGAGATAAGTTCCGTAAAAGTTTGAACTAATTTATGATAGCATCTACATAGTTCGGATCGGACAAACAACCCCAACTTTATCCCCCAATTTCCCAATTTTTCTTTCTATTCGACCTTCTCAGTCATCAATCACTATCGGTTAGATTTTCATCTTATTTATACAACTTCTCAAGTCATGCAGAGACACCTTGGTTCTGTAAACTGAATGAAATTCTAGACGACCTCAACATTTTTTATATCATAATATCATACAAAAAGTTGTTTATTTTGATATGCGTGTATCGTTATTGTCCTTACAAATTCCATTTATGTCAATTGACGATAAGAAATGTTATTGTCGACATTGTTTACTTTTATATGCTAATCAGTTATAAATCATTTTGTAATCGTACCAAACTTTAAAGATGGATTAACTTATTAAGCAGCAAATCCGATAGATAAAATGCTTATAACACAGACGACTTATAGTGACCGCAATGTCAAATGTGAATAGAATAACAAATAACTTATCATTATTTTTCTGCCCTTACCTCATTTTATTAGCGGTCGTTGCAGCATGTCTTCTTCATCCATACTTTTTTGTCTATTAGTCGTCATCTCATAAGCCCGTTTCCAGCCATATAATTTTCAACACAGCATTGTTACTTTAACAAAGAACCTATTTCAGAAAAATTGCACAGGGACCACAGGTTTATAGTAGGTAATCTAAAACTGCGCAGTGTTTGACATTTTATAATAGATAGCTTTAACAATAAATATGTTTTCTAATTTTATTGTGTCTAACATAATAAGTAGTGAACGATCGATAACTTTAGTCAACTCTTTTAACTCGATACACCTTAAAGTGTACAATCAGGCATCTTGTGAAATATAATATGTGATAATGGACGTGTTGCATTTTGGGAATCAGAATCTGAATTTTTTTAAACAGATTCCACTCGCATGTTGGCCGAATCAAGGAAACCTGCTCAGGTGGAGATCCATAAATGACTCCGCCCTAGAATGTAAATGTAATTGTACTGTTGTTTGATCAAGTGATAGGCTAACTGCAAGCGCGCACAACATGTAGCCAAGTAGTTCTACTCAATTTAAATGCCCCAAAAGGGGACTTGAGACTCTTTTGAAACTAAAGAAGTAGCATTTTGAGCAAAGGAAACTGCATGTCATGTATTATTTAATTCCCGATCTGGTTGCTAGTTGGTAAGACTTGGTAAAGCAATTCAGACTGTAATGTTTCTGTTTGAACAACTAAGTCTGTGTTAGTGCTCCCATTATTATCCAAGCAATGTTTTCTAAACACAGTATAATCATTCAACACTTCATCAGATATTTGCTGCGCCTTCATGCAGGAGTGTGTACTTCGTCGACACCATATATTTGAAAATAAATGAATGAGCATGTGTTTAGTATAGTTGATAATAATATACTGAATTTATTTGAGTATTCGTTGCTTCTACTGTATCTTCTCTCGTATTGGCACGAACTAGAATAGCTCATGCCTCATGCTGCGGTAAAAATATTCGTCAACAAAGGGTAAGGGTAGTAGGGATGTAGGGTGAATATCCAGAATGCACCAGACGACGCGACGGTATAATATCTAAATTCTGTACTTGAATCTTCAATCAGATTTGCTTAAATGTTAACAATAATACAGGCCATAAATTCAACTTGTGTTGCCATGTCTATGCGACATAATGCCGATTCAACCCAGATACTCTAACTAGGCACTACTGGACTCTTGAATATAGGGTCAATTGAAAACCGATTTTTGGAGCAAGTGTCTTGAAAATGGTCTATTACTCTGATTAATTGTGCATTGAGATGCATTTGACAATATTACAATTTACAAGCATTAGACCGGACTGTCTCTACTAAGTTAATTTTTATGATTATTTACTCATTTCCTACTATGACACATGCACGTGATAAAAATCCTTGAACACCTCCATTAGTGTAACGGTGATACGGTTAACATCATCCTGCGATTACTTATCATCAATCACAAGTCATATCGGTAACTGTTCGCGAATCATACGATGTTTTATTTTGACTATGTCAAGAGATAAATACTTTAGTGTCAAAGTTCGTTTTGTACCAATTTTGTTTTCTTGACTGATGGTTAATAGGACTGGCTCGCTGTCTGGTGTTTCTGCTTATGTTTGAACATCTTGCCGTGTATATGATAATTCGTTACAATGGATACTGTTTTATTTAACGTTACATTCGGCCATGACAGACAAGGCTTCCATAATAATTATGTTTTTTTTTATCAATCTATTATAATAGTGTTCTATTTATGCCACACAATATGCTCTCACTTTTAAATTGATCATTGATAATTTAGGCATGATTTTGAGGTGTCCATATAGGATACTCGCATGTTGAAGGTTTGAGGAGCTTGCTCTTGTAACATAAAATAACAGAGTATGTAAATAAGAGGCACGTCAAAGGACGGACGGTGAATGGACGGTATGAAAGATGAGATTATAATGGAAGTGAAGAAGCGAATACTGAAATGACTGCTGATATAAATGGCAGAGAAAGTGCGCTGACCCTAAATAAATTTGGGTTACTTCAGGAGGATGATGGCATGATTTAGTTTCAATGACACACCATGCCCTCCACCATGAAAAAACACGGAGGGCCAAGCCAACAGTTTGGCTCCCATTTCTTTTACGCGCTAACTCAATCACTGTTACTACTGTAATAGAACGGTTGCGCGTCCGTGACGTGCGCACGCGGCGTCTTGCTCGGCTTCAGTACTGCGTCGTCCGTGCGCGTGACCACACGTATCGCGTCCGCGAACCCTTTTATGTTCGAGCACGATTGTGTTATATAAAAAATCGCATTCTTTCGCCTTTTGTTACCAGTCGCGTCAGTGCTTCGAAATTATAAAAATTCTGACCAAAATCTTCTTACATTCCAAAGCGTAACGTTATATTTTTTGAGGAAAAATATTCGGTAAAGTATCCAAAACTATTTTTTGCGTAGAAAACAACCTATGCAGTTTTTCACAACACTTATATTCGCGAGCATTCATGCTTGCATGTCGATTTCACTTTCTGTGCCAACGTTGGAGCTGTTATTTGGAATTGTTAAATGACACCCCTTCAGTCAGCTAGTTGGTTTTGTAAACGATATTGTTACCAGGTTACCTGTCCAATGCTTGCTGGAAATGGTTATTTGAGAACTGAATGATAATAGTAACCAGACCGCATGATACTCATACATTAGTTTCGACCTGATTGCTTCGTTTTACCTCAGTCATAAAGATGCATAGAATTCAAGCGGTTATATCGTCCATACGCTTTGTTTACTGAAGTGTGAAATGGTTACAATTTCTTCTATTACCAACTTGGTTGCGCTCCTTTCTCTTTATGGGGAAGCTGAACCCATAGCGTTAATAAGAAGCGTATAATGTTAACGGCTAATTTAGTGATCTCGTTTTATTTAAAGAAGATGGTAGGAACAGAAACGAACTGTCACATCATTTGCCTTCTAAAACACCTCAGTAATCCGATCCTTAGTTGACCAAATGCCGGTACCAATATCAGTAGGTTAAAGAAAACTGTTCCATTTCTGTGAAACCTCATGGCACTCTATGTATTCTTTTCATTCCAATTACTGTGACCGCTTCCGTAGAATTTTCGCTTTCTTGATCAACAATTATTTATGCATTCATTACATGACCGCAGCGTTGGAGCGGTGTGTGAAATTTTAACGATACTACATACTGATACAGTGCGGCTTGATAAAACATTTCATCAAACTTCTAATGTGGAATGATGATGAAGAAAGATTGATTGATGAACATGAGGGTACTATTAAAGAAATTGTAACATTATTAAGTGATGCTACTGTGTCAACTGTTTATGATTCTGAACGAGTTATGCCTTCGAAGGATAGTGGCTTACTAATGTGCGAGCAGCCAGAGAAAAGAGAACCGGATTTTTGAGTCAAGTTAAAATACCTCTTTATAGTCAACAAAACAGATGCGATGTCTGTGAAAGGTAATAGTGCCATTCTTCATGCTTTTGCAATATTTGGGTCCTACTGATCTTAAAAGAGAAGATACTTGACAAACAAAGAGCGTATTTATCAGTGTTTCCAAGATTATACTTAATTTGCCCTTGCGGTGATCATCCTCATTCAAGTCATGTATTTTTAAGCAAGAATTCTTTGCGTCTGTTGATTTGCATTAAACATTGGAACTTGGAACAATAAATAACTCGCCATGTGCTTCTTTCCTTGGATTGTTAGATAACTTATCTTGTTCAGAAAATTTTTATTCATTATATTAATGTGTTACCATGGTTGATAATAAATATAAACTTGTCACGACCTTGTTAGATACAGTCAAGTATTTTAGGTTTTCATAACTCATAGTAACGATGCCGTTGCGGCTCGTTGATTCTTTTTGGCAATTGAAGTGTTTCGCAAAATGCGAATAAAAAATCTCAAATTCTCAGTGATTTTCCTCATACATTACAGAGGAGTTTTTATTTTTCTGTTACTAAATGATTTGTTGATGGATATCTCTAGAGGAAATCCAATTTGATCCATAAAACATGATTACATCAAATCGAACGATCTGTACAAATTTTAATTTGCGTACAATGACTGATTCATTCTATTGTGGTAGCACTAAGTGAGCAGCTAATGTTAATGCTTTCGTTTACTATTTTAATTTACACCTACGATAGTTGGTAAATAGGCATGTTTCAGTGTGTAACAAACAATACGTCTCTTACGAAGTTAGGACCAAGTTATGAAGCATGCCAAAATACTGATTCATTATCCAGATTTCTCTAAATTCTTTCACCGATAATTTTTGATAATAATTATTAAAATTAGTGATTGCCTATAGTGTTAACATAAGTAAGTCAAAGCTGATAACCACGAAGAGTGCAAAAGTCAGAAGATATTAAAAGGGCGAGGGACTTGGTACGAGAAACATACCAAGTCACATGCAACGATAACGTGTTAGGTTAGATAAAAGTTTAACACAGTGAAGAAGCTTATCGCTATAGAGTTCATAGAAGACTCTAGCGATGTGCGAAATATGGCTAAGTGTTGATTCAAATGATTAATTGTAAAAGACAAATATGTTTTTAAGGAGTCTCGTGGAGTTCCTTGCTGGTTCTTCTCCATAGGAAACGACCAAATCGAACCATGCATCCAGATTATGGCGTTTCAAAGTGCCCATGAATATGTGAAATGAAATATATTTGTTAAATGTAAACTTTTGACTTCTTAAATGTAATTCAATGATGACTTCTGTAGACCAATTTAACGATCAAAATTGGTAGATAATACCCCAGTTACTATGCCAGTTTGCATCAATATGACCATTGTTACGATGACAAACACATGACAAGGAAATTCATCACGTTTTTCATATGCTAATTTCTATTCCAGAATTCTATCAATTATAGACAATGCTGTTTATAGAAGTAGCTTAAATTATTGTGCAAGTGGCAGTACTTAATAGTCAAACTCTAAATTTTACTTTACTTCTAAGTTTACCCACGTTTAGCTAGAAAACTGATTCAATAAATAGTTTGACTAAATTTTAATGCGGAGACATCCACAAAAAATCGTCAAGTATGAAGCATACTTCATTCGCAATGGGCATGTATCTTTCAAATTGAAGGAGCTCAGTAAAGACGCCAGATTCTTGATTGTTGCTCATCATAAAAGTTATTTGTTTAATTACTGACTATTTGACACTTGATTAAACATTATCACGCATCACACGATGACTATTCGATGGACGTTATCAACCACGCTTGAATCCACTTGTTTTCTTTATGAAGAAATATTTGAGACACCTGAACTTTTTACTCGCGGCTCGACCTTCCATCTCTCCGACCGGTTTGTTATGTCAGGCTCAGGACACACCTCCTCGCGCCTTTGAATTGATGCGCAAGAAAGTAATCGTTCCCTGGTAAAAGTGCTCGGCTCCTGATTACTTTTTTATATTTTCTTAATCGATTTTGTCAGTAATGGCAGTAGTAGTTGTTCTGGAATCATCTTTTTGATAACACCTAGTATTTCGTCACAGCACTAAATATTTATGTAGTACTAAAACTGTTGTTATGGTTTAATTTGTTCGAACCCCACAGCCACACCATTTGTCCCCCTTCGTTGTCCTTTAAGTACTCGCTCCCTACTGGTTGCCAGCGCGAAATTTGCCATCCATATCAATCGTGATCTCCTTCACGCGCTTACTTTGCCCGCTCACAGTTCATGAGTTTATCACCAAGCAATTAGGTCGTTATTAATTACTGTTTTCATATCGATATCGCATGGCAAGCGATATGGCGACGATATCTATCACGTTAGTGCATACGCTTCGGGCGAATCAACGGACATAGGTCAGCCAAGTGCACATTGTGACATCTCTACAGCGACACTGTCAATACAATTCCGACTTTCGAGGAGGTAACACGTATTACCTCCGTCCGCAAAGAAATTGAAATCGATAATTTGTAATCTTTTTAGAACTCGATAAAGAAATTAGTTGCGTAAATCTCCGAGGTTTTTAGTGAAATCTATAAATTGAGAAATATAATTAGTGAAGATTTCGTCCAAGATTGTGGAAGTAAGTGCGCTGTGGAACTGGACGGCTGGTGATGTAGTGTCGGTGCACAACAGCAGCGAGATGGATACGATGATAAGCGTGTGGACGATGGTGGAGCATGTGCGGGTAGCCAGCGGGGCCGCCGAGCTCGCCATCTTCACGGCTATCCTCTACTGGTTCTTCACGTCCAGGTGTGTACTCTTCATCAATAGCAGAAGCTCAGCATCAATAGCATATCCTGGAACAACTTCCTGTATAGCCTGAACTTCTGAATTGTTGATTTTATTGTTATAATTTTAGACATTTTGTCCCTTAACGTTCGACAAGTCCCTTTAACTAGCTGTTTTTGAATAATTATCCCAAAGAAGTATGTAGATGTTCAGTAACATAAAATCATTTTTAAATCCTGCATTATCTTTCATTTATAAGCTGAATATTAATAGAGACTCTTAATTTGCGTCAAAAGGTGTAATTTCAGAAGCTGTAAATAAATACTTTTAGTTGTGTGAATGTGAAACAATAGTCAAAAGGACATACATAATAAAAGTAATTAAAACAAAATGACGTAAAGTAAGCGGAACCTTTATTTCGGGTATTGGGATGACTTAAAAGGACATTTAAAATAATTCAGTGGAACCTCACTCTGGTTGATGCAGAAGCATATATGAAGTAAACTTTTGTTTCCGAAATTAATAAAGAAATTATATAGATAACTGGAAATCGCAAACGTGATAAAGCTGAGAGATGAAATAGATGGTGTTGCTAAGTAATGAAATTTGAAGGAAAGACATGGAGTTCCATTAAAAAACATAAATAATTTGCAATAAGTATTACTCTACCGGTGTTCTTAGTAACAATGGAATTTGGTCAGTTGGTCTCCACACCTGTTAAATTAAAGTAAATTACAGTTTTACAGTAAAGAACCAACGAAAACCGTATTTAATTACACTTAATTTCAATTTTGCAACTATGCAATCTTTTCATCCTACTTCTCCATTTAATTGTAGACTTTGATCAGTAACTAGTTAAACAACTACATTAACAACGTAATACACGTCTTTCTGTATGCTTAGGTCCAGACTTCTAATAATTGTGATTTAATCGAAAGCTGGTCTACTCTCTCTTGAAGCCTACCCACGATCGTTCAATGCGATTGGCGTCTTTACTGCTACACAATTTATTTAATTAAAAACTAGATAATTGCCTGTATAAACTGATACAGTCTTGCAGTGGGTACACTAATTGGTTTATCAAAAGGTCAATCGTTGTGTCAAACAGTTATTCCGCGCAAATTCATGACGTTGATAGTGTTCGCGTGAGAGTTCTTGCTTTTCCTGGATCTAAAGTGTTTCCTCTGTGCATTCTACCATTGAAGTATTTCTTTGAATAACCTTGTTTAAAGACTTCAAAGCTTGTCTTTTCACTGCGATACTATTTCGCCTGATAACCTCACTATTGCAGTCTTTTTTTCTTTTTAACCGACTTCTAAAAAAGGAGGAGGTTCTCAATTCGGTTGTATGTTTTTTTTTTTTTTTTTTTTTTTTTTTTTTTTTTTTTTTGTGTTTGTTACCTCATATCTCCGTCATTTATGAACCGATTTGAAAAATTCTTGTTTTATCTGAATGGATCTACTTCCCGATTGGTCCCATAGAAATTTCATCAAAATCGGTTCAGCAGTTTGGTTTTGAAATCAAAATAGCTGGAAATTTTTGTGTTTGTTACCTCATATCTTCGTCCTTTATGAACCGATTTGAAAAATTCTTGTTTTATCTGAATGGATCTACTTCCCGATTGGTCCCATAGAAATTTCATCAAAATCGGTTCAGCAGTTTGGTTTTGAAATCAAAATAGCTGGAAATTTTTGTGTTTGTTACCTCATATCTTCGTCCTTTATGAACCGATTTGAAAAATTCTTCTTTTATCTGAATGGATCTACTTTCCGATTGGTCCCATAGAAATTTCATCGAAATCGGTTCAGTAGTTTGGTTTTGAAATCAAAATAGCTGGAAACAATCTGTCATCCAAGTAAAAGAAATTGCAAAATTGATACTTGACAAGGATTTGTGTGTGATGCGATAACTAAAAAGGGTAAAATAAAAACTTTTTTGCAAAAAAAAACCGACTTCCAAAAAAAACACTAAAAAAGAGGGAAATAACTTTACTTTCGGAAGTCGGTGGCAAAAAAGTAAATGAAACAAACAATAGTCACCGACTTCCGAAAGTAAAGTTATTTCCCTCTTTTTTAGTGTTTTTTTTGGAAGTCGGTTTTTTTTTGCAAAAAAGTTTTTAGTTTTTTTCTCGATGTCATCATCTTCGTCAATCTTTGTCTTGACATTTAATCTTTTGGATGTTGACTCTATTGACAATCACCAAATCCACATTTTGTTAACGTAGATAAATTTAATAATATACAATCATTGTCACTGGACACGAGAAATGCCATCTTGGTAATGAAAACAATACGTAAAAACTACACATACATACATAAATGATAAAAACAAGCATAATATTAAAATAATTCGTTGATGTTAATGACCCCAATTCTGCCTCAAACTCTATTTATAAACATAGTCAGCTTTGTGATATAAAAACAAAGTGATAGAAAAAAAAAATGGTGACGTAGAAAAAATGCGTAGTCCACAAAGATAATTTGCAAAGTAGATATATTACTGTTTATTCTGTAAATAAAATTGAAAAACAAAGTAACAGTAATCAGTATATTGATAAAATTGCATATTAGGCCCAGATTATGGAAACGATTATCATGCTTACAGAAATATTCGTAATAGTGACAATTGTCACTATTGCGAATATTTCGTAAATAAATCAGATATTTTATGATATTGTTGCGGATTTTACGATTCCGAGATTGGCTTATGAAACATTCTACTAGTTTTTCTAATACAATTAACATGGAACACAACAAATTCTTTAATTTAAGGTATTTCAGAAATCAAAAGAGAAATCCTCTCCTCTGTCCCCTGTTTCGTTTATTTTCTCCTGTGGAGATGTAGAGATTTCCACGCTTCATGGTCTTCCATCCTAGCGTTTCCTATATGACCATGTTTCCATTCATTGACTGAATAAATTCCTAGTCTGTCTTCACTCTATTTCGAAGCCTATAATCATAATGTGCGAACACTATAATAATTTATTCGTTAAATACAATAAATGTACTATTATCATAAGCTATTGCAGTTCAAAAGTCGTTGGAATGTTCCGTATTATTGATCGTGTCATATAATATTACGACTATATCTGTGTCTACCTATGTGTATAAAGTTATAATTACTTCTTGAGCGAGGTTATGGTTCATTAACTTTAATTTATTCAGTGAAAGAAATAACAAAGGTTCTTGTAATGTAGATATGGTTGACTCATGCATTATTTGCAATGAGTATAGTTCTTGCGATAAACTTTCTTGTGTTTTGTGCAGTGGGTTGGATTGAATCTACCCGGTCCTTTAGATATAAATTACGATTTTTGAGATTTAGTTTCCCTTCTTTTTTGTGCCGCTGGCACAACGTACTCCAAAGTTGGCCCAAAACTTCGTCAGTTCTACGATGACGTCGTCGTTGACATGGCAGAGGTCACCATGCCACTATGCATTATGGGATGCCAACAATCCCAACCAAATCTTCTTTCTTCTTTTTCTCGAATCGATGGCTCAGATTTTGTCCGACAAGTACGTAGCAACCTGGACAGCTCTGTCGTTTGCCTCATTCAAGTCTTGGAGGGTGCAATTAGTTGTGCACGACGGACACTCAAATCGAATTTTTACGTTTTTCGAAACGCAATTTTCGTTTCAGTGTGTGGCGCACCATGGCCACAGACAAAACTGTTCACACAATGTTCTATTATTTAAATAGCGCTTTGTATTTCCTTAGCTTTTGTTCTTTTTATGTTGTATGCCAATTACGAGTATATGTTTACGATCTGAAAATGAAAGACTAAAATGTAAATGTCATCTGGTTATTTTCCTAATGTACCTATGTATGTGTATTTCTGTGTCTATAAAAGTCTATTTGGATCTTTGAAACCTGTGAAGATGACGGTTCTTACATAAGATCCATGTTGTTTTAAAGGAAAACAGCAAGTTTTAAGACATGAATTTATAGAGGATGTTCGGATTATATGCCTCGTTAATATTAGGGGTTAAAGTATGAAATTACCGATTTATACTGCAAAATTAAAACTCGTTTTTTTCCAAGATGTAACATAATTATTTATTTAATCAAAACATTTACCCTCATTATCTACACATTGCTACCATCTAATCGGAAGAATTCATTTATGCCTTTGCGATAGAACTGTGGGGATCTAGATTCGACAAACTGTGTGAAAGCATTTTGTACTGCCTCCTGGGAAGAAGTTTTTTTTATCGCGTAGAAAATTGTCCAAAGCACGAAAAAAATAGTAGTCATTTGGAACAAGGTCTGGCGAGTACGGAGGATGACGTATGGTTTCTAACTGCGGCTCCTGCGTTTCCCGTGCAGTGTGAGGTCTTGCGTTATCATGGAGCAATAATGGTGAAGATCGATTCACGAATCGGGGCTGTTTCACTGCCAGTTTCGCCATCATTGTTCGAAGTTCGGCACAGTAAACATCTGCTGATATTGCTTGAACAGAACTTAGAAAGCAATAGTGATAAACACCACGAAGAGACCACCAAACAGTTACCATTACCTTTTTATTGGTAAGCTTAATGCAACGTTGCGACGTTTGACCTGGGGTCAACCATTGCATTTTTCGCTTACCATTATCGTAAAGAATCCACTTTTCGCCACATGTCACAAAATATTTCTTCATTTCTGTACCGAATCAACAAGGCATCGCAAGATCAATACGCGTTTCTTTCTGCAGATCAGTCAAATCATAAGGCAGCCCATTTTTCATGCTTTTTTTATCTTATTGATTTGATGCAAATGAGTCAATATTGTAGGTAAGGTAACGTTAAACCATGCTGCTAATTCCTGGGTAGTTTGACTCGGATCGGCTTCCACCATCTCCTTCAATTCAGCGTTATTCACCTGTGTGGGCGGGCGGTCTCCAACGTGGTTCGTTCTTCAAGTCGAAGTTTCCATTACGAAGCGTTTAAACAAAAAACGCACGGTGCGTTCATTAGCAGTCTCCTCCAAACGCAGCATTGATATTGCGAGCCGTTTGTGCCGCGTTAAGATCCGCGTCGGAACTCATATTCATAAATTACTCGGATTTTCGAATTATCCGTCTTTTCCGTCCAAGCTGAATAAAAAAAACAATTGAAATTCTAAAATCGAATGTTTCACATTTTTTTAAAGAAAATTCTCTTAAGTATAATGTAAAAAAGTTTCACTGGAGTATCTCCATGAAGGTTTAATGTCAATTCAAAGTATCTATTACTAAAAAACGGCAAGTTCATACTTTAACCCCTATTATTATGAACTTCAATGCTAACGTTCTTTGTTTTGGTATTCTTTTATATAGATGTGTCATTAGCACACTGGCTTAGTTTTGACAATAGCCTTGTGTCAACACACGGTCAAATAAGTCGATGTTTTGTAACAATCGGACTGATATTTTGATTATGCAGACGCGTCGTCAGTTCGTCACATACTTTTGAACTCACAACATAAACATCGTGAAACACTGTACAATTATTTAAACATGGTTTTTCATGTCTTCAAGAATTCATTACACTGTTTGCTATGGATAAAGTAAATCTGTTTACTTGAGTTATTATTAAGGGACACAGTATCTTAAAATATGAACAAAATCCTTCAGCGTACCCTATTCTAAGGCAGATAAAATGGCTAACTACCACCTCCATATTATATTATAGTTCTTTTAGTCCAAAGAAGCAAACCTGAACAATGGTACAAAATAACAAAAGGATGAGGAAGTCAACCGTATATGGAAATACAAGTTGATGGCACTTAGCCTTTACGCACGAACATACTATAGATGCTAACTAAAGCACAAATATTATCCCAAAAAAAAAATTATCATTGAAAATCACGTGTTGCATTCAGATTACTGATTGAAAGCTTAACTGATAAATAATCGGAAGCGATTATCAAATCGACACGTGTTAGTTAAATATGGAAATCATTTCTTATATTTGCAGAATGATAAGTTAACTGGCGGCTACGTCATTAGAGATAAGGGTTATTGACTTTTCAAGTTTAGAAAAGTGGCCCGGTTGACCGAGGCGAACTTGTAAATTATTCGCATCTTTCTGGTGCTAGATATCAAATAAAAAAAATATTTTTACAGGTACTGATAAACTCTGGAAAGGTCTAAAATAGTAGTAAATAGTCATCATCTGCCTAGCTTTTCCCAACTTTGTTGGGGTCGGCTCCCAGTTTTAACCGGATACAGCTGAATACCAGTATTTTGCATGGAACGACTGCCTATCTGACCTCCATAACCCAGTTAGTACTGGGTAATACGATACCCCTTGGTAAGACTGGTTGACAGACTTTCGGGCCACTGACTCCTGTGACGACTGTGAAATGTACAAATTACAGCCAACGGCTTCACGGGCTTAACATTGAAGATCGATCCGTGCGGCTGTTATTATTTAGCTACCAGCTAAAAATGACGCATAGTACTTGACCAAAAAAGTCCTTAAAGGTATAATATGCAAATAAAGGTATAGAATGGTATCAAATGCGATAGTTTTGAGTACCGTAAGAAATGTGTGGCTCAATCGTAATTCTGCGGGCGTGGAATAACTTGTGTAGTCAAATGACTCAACATAGAAGCCAAAAAACAAAGTTTTTACCGTTGCCTCAAAGGACCATTTTTCGAAAGTCTTAAATCTTCTAACATATGAGACAGATCTTTTGTGCTGGGGAGTTTGTACCGCCACTTTGTCCTTCCTCCTCAGCTAAAAAAACAAGGAGTGGCAAAATGCATGTGTTTTGGGGATCCTGTCTAATTTTGACGTTCAAAAAGTGCTGATTCTCAGTCCAAACCGAATAAATGACTTGATTTTAACTACAAAGATTAAAAGGACCAAATGATCACTTAATACTAAATATGCAAATTAAATAGTGCTTCACAGTAATGGTGTTGCATAACGTGTGAAACTTTTAAGTCAAATGACTCAACATAGAAAGCCAAAAACAAAATATTCGAAACCGTTGCCTTGAAGGACCAATTTGCTTATGTTTTACATCATCTAGCCGATTCTAACCTAACAGACAGATGTGTTGCTGGGGATTTTGTTCCGAATATGAGATCGAAACCGGGTTCCGCATGCCCTAGTTCCGACCTTCCCCCCAGCTTTAACACTAGGATGTGACGAACGGCAGGCGTTTTGGGGGACTGTCTTCAAAACGTGCTAATTCTGTCTAATGTAATAAATGACTTTAGTTTTGATTTTGAATACAAAACCATAAGAACCGATTAAGCAATAATACTAAATATGAAAATTAAATAGTGCTCATAGGTTTGCGGCTTTCAATGACAATCATGGCATCCAAGAATTGTGTACAAAATATAAAACTGTCGACCGTAATACTGTGGGCGTTACAAGATATTTGTGGAGCCAAATGACTCAACTAAGAAGCTTCATCAACCTCTGCCTAGCCTTTTCCCAACTAAGTTGGGGTCGGCTTTCAGTCCCACCAGATGCAGCTGCATACGAGTATTTAACATGGACCGACTGCCGATCTTACTTCCACAATCCAGTTAGACCAAAAAAAAAATGTTTGGTACCGTTATGCTGAAGAACCATTTTTCTCATAATATATTTTTCGCGTCGCTGACACGGCGAAATTTTTAATATTGCTCGTCCAAAACTTCGCCAATTCGACGTGGTAGCGCTGAGGCCAAATTTATTGATGAGGTTTCATTGTTTTTAATGTATCTTCTTCTTTGTCCACAGCCGCGTAGCCGACATGCTGGAGGTGGTTGGCGAACGCGTCGGAGGATGGTGTGGCCGAGATACAAGCAGTTCACTCAGACAAGCTGTGCGCGCGCGCAAACGACAGTCCGAACCTTATGCCAAGTTTGAAAGTGAAATCATTGTGAGTTGTTTTCTTACCTTTATATTATCAACATCATCATCGTAACAATCTATGCCGTCCCCGAATGTGCACTTATACGGTCCATTCACAGTTATATTATCCTCTGACAGCTGCAATCCAGCAGTTATTTTGACAGATTTGTCAGTGACAACATAACATCAACCTTATTGCTGTAAAAATAATGAATACTGCGATATTGATTATGATGCAAAGTCAGAGATTCAATATCTTCGAAGAAGGTCGTATGGAAAGATTAGCGACTCTTTAGCAGCTTTGGCCTTGTTTTTGCAGAATGAAAATCCGTGAGCAATCAAGTATCTCTACCTATCTTAAGATCTCATGTTAATGATTGGTGAGCCCTAGGAGGTCGCTGCGACACCCTAGATATAATTCATCGTCAGTCAAAAGTCTCCAACTGATTGAGGTTCTCTTATTCTTAAAAGTTATAACATTCGAAACATACATATCGTAAAAAGATTAAATGTATGTATTTGACTAACTGTTTCCGTTGAAGCAACTATACACGCCGTTAGGGTATTAGTATTCATTCCATAATTTCCGCTTTCCTTTGTTGTAATGATATACTAAAAACTCGTTGTTTATCAAAACTGGTTTTAAACATAAACTAAGTAAAATGCAGTATTTGGCTAATTCGTGCAATGATGTGGGAAACAAAATTGTATTAATTCTCGAAGGTATTAGTTGTATCATGTTACTGCTCAAATATGCATGTTTTCCACATACAATATACTTCCATATCCAATTATCCTAACTAACTACTACTATGTCATCACCATCATTCGCCTGCCCACATCATCATCAACATCTGGCATTTTAACTACTACATGTATATTATTCAATTTTCTTTTGGTATTTTCTCAGGTTCTGAAAGGCTTGGTTTCGTTTCATCAATCCTCATTTACACTTTACACTCCCTCTAACCAATTACTGTTACTGTTAGCCTATGTCCTCCCACTGCTGGGCAAAGGCCTCTCCCCATGACTTCCAAGTCCTTCGATCCAGGGCTAATGTAACTAACCAGTACTCAGGTTATTTGTCTCATGACTTGCATCAACTATTTGGCAATTCCCTCCAACGACATCTGTTTTATTATCAACATTTGCAGTTTTCATGTAATGCAATTTCTAAATCTTCTCACAACTTATATCTCGATCAACAAAAATCTTGCAATGCCGTTTTACATCTTCAGTCCCGTTTTCTGCCACTAGTGTGGCAATGGTCATCAGTAAACTCAAACGACTTTGTCATTGAGTGTTTATATCTGTTACGTTAGCCGCTAGTTACGAAAGAAATAACATCTTTATATTCATTACGATTGTTAAAACGACGCCTATCGCCACGAAACGTTCTAACACCAAGAATTTGGGTACTCGTGTAAAATAATTTTGCAATAATCTTCTAAATCACACTTATATCTTATATTTTCAACCTACATTCTAGCACGTGGTTTTTAGCGTTGTTTTATTTTTGGCTTCTTAATCTGAGCCGAAAAACATTTCATTTGCGACGTTCTCGTGTTCAGTTTCTTTAGAAATAGAAGTGATTCCTTCACACCGACATATTTTCGTGTGACTGTAAACAAGTTATGAGTACGCTAATTTGCTTGATAGTCTAGTCTATCTTCTATATAAGAAACTGATTGGCTGACTGATTCACTGACTGATCAATCAACGCTCAGCTGAAACCGCTGGGGCTAGAAGCATGAAATTTTGCACAAACGGTCCTTAAATGACGTAAGTGTGCACTAAGAAGGGATTTTTGGAAATTCGTCACCTAAGAGGTTAAAACGAGGGTTGAAAGTCTGTATGAAACTTAGTCAATTTTGAAGGCGTATTGTTTTTCTCACACATTCACATCTAAATTTCCATGCGAACGAAGTCGCAGGCAACAGCTAGTTAGTCATACTGTTTATAAAATAATCACTAGTCACGTTTTTTCCACTGATTCCTCGAAAATTTTCATGTGTATGTTTCATTTTGGTAAGAATATATACAGAAATGAGTCACATTCCGTGATGATGTTTATTTAAGTTGGGGAAATGAGAAAATATGTTAATTGATGCGTTCCATTCATTTGACGAAATGGACGTCCCTATTAAAGGGAAAATTAATGGCTTAATTACATTTTATAGTTGATAGTCGTGTTATAATTTAAATCTACTCTGTCTGCTATCAATCAATGGAAGGAAAATATTTGCAACCTCTTAATTATTCCGCTTCAATGCAGCTGCCTTGATAGATAACTTCTGATGGATTTATTATACAGGACAACTGTTTTATTGATACAGTAAACAATAATATTTCCACGTTAACGCTTGTATTGTCATATTCCAACTCAAAATATTTTAATTCACATAAACCGTCATGAGAACTTATGAAACGACAAAATCTTGACGATAATTCCCATTGATCGTTTCCTTATTTTATTTTTATCTTATATATATAACTATATATTTAAAGTCAGAAACTGACTGGCTGACTGATTCACTGAGTGATCGATCAACGCACAGGTGAAACCGCTGGATCTAGAAGCATGAAATTCTGTACAAAATGTTCCTTAAATGACGTACCTAAGTGTGCACTAAGAAGGGATTTTTGGAAATTCATCCCCTAAGGGGCTAAAATGGGGGTTGAAAGTTCGTATGAAACTTCGTTCACGCGAACGAAGTCGCGGGCAACAGCTAGTACCTCATAAGGCCTCCCTCCACTCTTTCCATTTTTAGCTATCCCACACTTGCTCCAGTTTAGACAGAATCAAAACAATTACTCATAAAACAATTATTTCAACAGTGCCGCAGATCTTCGCTGTTCAGAATAAAGGAAGGTCCAATAGTGCCAACTCCTGAACCACAGACAAGACCGCCAGCGGGACTGGCATGTGGAAGATGTGCACCTGTTTCCAGAGTAAGTTTCTTTCATTAATCACTTAGCTGTAGAATATTTCTAGGTGTTATTAAATAAGATGAAGATGACTTGTTTCAATAACACACCAAAATGTGTTTAGTCAAAGACAGGAAACAAAGATATTTAAAAATATACTACACAAAATCGTAATCTGCTTACAATTATTTATTTGGTACCGTGTGTAACTAGACAATTATGAGTTATGACATTTTGCTTCAAAGCATCGCTGAATGAGACACGGGATAAAAAAATCGATGACATTTCTTCGGATAATAGCCTGTCTTCGAATACTACGTTATTATTATTCTTTTTATTAATAACATTTGGATGCTGTGCGAAATACTGCAGTAATATTTATTTTAATTAATTTACTCGTTCTATGTTGGTGTAAATAAGTACCCACTTACGTACCGTTCTCTAAATATTAGTAGTATACTTATGTATCTAAATTTTTGCCCATCTATTTACCTTTTATCGCAAGCCTTGACCTGAAAGTTTCGAATCGCAACTATTTGTTTTGTAATACTGAAAAATCTAGAAATTGCCTACAGTTTTAATGAATTCTTCAGTCAATTTAAATTAGAGGTATGTAAACGCTTATTAATTACTTAGTTACTTGTGTGTTTGGTAACAAAGAAGTTAAACAAAAACAACAACAACAGTTTGGTAAACAGTTGGCGCGTTTCGATTTTGAATTGAAATAATATTACTTTAATCCGATTAAAGCACACGCAAAATGAGTGCTGAAATGATACTGAAAAAGTGCATTTTATAATGTTAACATTGTCACAGTAGCACGCATATTGTTATTATCACAAAATCTATCACAACAACAATTTAATGAAGGTTATTTGAGCAAACATTACTCTAAAACATGTCGTAGCAGTCTATTTGAAACAGAAGAATAATTCCAAAAAGATATAAACTGAACGTGGTCCTTCGGGCCGGATTAAATTCTAATACACTTGTCCTACGAGCCGGATCTTTCTAGGATTTGATTACCTTTGGTTTTTCTAAATAGGGCACGGATAGTTTACTCTGTAGTCAAGTCTTCACTAATGGACTGCTGTACCTTGTTTCGTAAGTCACCGTTATGCATTTATTTCAAAAGCCTTTATTAAAAAATTCTGACTCATAATGCCTTTACGTTTTGAAAATACAAGAAAACAGTGTCCAATGCAATATAATTTAAACAATGTGGGCTGATTAATAAAATACGCAGTGCGAAGGTTCGTTATCTTTATCAAGGCGCAAAGAGCAATGTCTTCCGCACTTCGTGTTTTTGTTCAATCGTCGATGTGTGAAGCACGAACTGCGCAATATTAGTAGGTTGAATTGATACTGGTATCTTTTGTGCTACTAACACATTTATGTAGATGAAAGAACCAGATTTCTGGGTAAATAAACCTTTTTCATGAAAATATTGACTAGCACCTTAAATAAACTTGGTTGACTACAGAGCCCAGAATACTTGTGAAAATAAACAACAAACTGTTTTGTAGCTCGTTAAGCATGGAAGCATCTGGCCTCTTCAAGGTTGCATTTATAATTTTTAAAGCCCTAATAAATACGCTTTATAAAAACATACATCTTTATGAACCTAATATTGCGGTTTGGGATTGACACGTTATATGCAATGACTCCGGCCCACTCCCTCTTAAATAAGCCTGAGTTCCAGCTGTAGAACAAACCACCATAGGGTAGGGACTGTCGTCTGATCTGAAAATGCAAATGAAACTGGCCTCCTGCGTCAGAAAACCGGAAAGGCTGATGCTATCAATGAAAATAGCACAATGTAATCATATGCAGATGAGCGAGTAAGGACACATTGACACATATCATACATTTTAAAGGACTTTTCCTATGACGAATCATTTTAAAACCTCGGTCCATTTCGGCCAGTATCTTTCACTATTGATGACCATATCACTATCGTTGATGATACATTACCTACTTACGTAAAGCCTCGCGATGGATGTAGGCAGAACATACTTCTTTTGCTTCGTCCGCGTTTGTTTCTGAAGAACATCACCATTGAGGCCGGTGTATGTCCTTCAAAGGCAGCACATCTGCCTTGTTTTTATACACATAAATAACATGCAGGTCAGGACAATACACAATATACATTCCATTACGACAAAACAAAATCTTGAGATAATAATTGATGATCTTATTATGCGAAGATGTGATCTAGTGGTTTACTGGCTTTCAATTTGAAGAAGATATGCCATACGATGACCAGTAATTTCTCCGAGGTTAATAATGGGAACTCCATCGTCCCTGTGTTCGGCCGGAACAGATACTCGCTGTGAATCTATTTTAATTAAAGGTTATCCGACTTCTTGACCTAGAATTTGTTTTATGTGTGACGTTTGACGCTGAATTTAAATGACACTCGCGATTCATCAAGTACTCAATTACTTGGTGAATTTTATCGTTACACCTGAACTTTTAAAAGTGTCGGAAGAATTATTTGTTTGGTTTTATTTTGACTGACTTATTGGTCTAGTGATTGGATGCGTTACTGCTGAGCATGACCCTGGATTATATTCCTCGGTTGAGCAGTGTTATTGGGTTTTATCAGGAATTTGCTCCGGTTATGGTGATAGTTATAGGCTTAACCCAAATTACATGGACTTTAAACTGGCGACATGTGGGTTAAGCACACCTTCACCTACGGCTTACAGATGTGATTTTATGTTTTGCTTAATAATTTTGTTTTTGGTGGAACAAAATCTTGGGCAATATAATTCTTCAAGGTTACTTCAACGTACAAAAGGACCCAGTAATTGCTGACGACCTAACTGCTATGTATTCCGATTATTGCTCAGTGCCCTTACACTGATTCCCTGATGATATCACGGGTCTCCTTTTGGGCCTTCTTAAATCATAATTTGAGACGTCTGTAATCCGCTAAGGGTTAGGCAGAGGTACTTAATAATACACCCACATATCGCCTTCTAATAATTTGGGGAATATAATTTATTTTTATATTTTGGTCCCCAAACAGTGTAGCAGAGCAGTGCTATTTACCTTTAACTAAATCTCTGCTTCTATGAAACAATTGTATGCACCCGTTTGTTCGACAGAAATTTCAGGTCTTTCAGTTCTTAATTCCAGCAGCCTGTGTATTTGTGTAAATGATGCGTTTCCATAAATTGGATTGGACTTGTTTGCTGATGAATGGAAGACGATAATGTTGGAATTTTGGTGGTTCTGTGTGAAGACCGATTAAAAGGATTACTTAAAATAATTTAGTATTAATGGCTTATGCTAAAAACTACATAGAAGAACTAGAATGAACCTTAATGTATTTATTTAATTGAAAATTTTCCCACAGTAAACTGTGGTATTTTTTTTGTATGTCTGGTCCTAATTTACGACATCTTACGACTGTATGCTAATTACGGAAACAAGACTCTAATTAAAAACCAGAACAATAGGAACAAAACACACTTACATATAACCACGTCAACTTCTTAACAAAAAATATATCTACTGTCTTGAAACTTCATATGTTTACAACAAAATATAATTATTCTGTCTTATTATAGAATAGAATAGAATGTTATTTTGCAAATATGGGCAATACACAACAGTTGTTATAAATATCAAAGTTCAGCCATATTTTACCATTCGGCATGCAAACATTTACATTTATGATACATTTACTTACATATAAGTTATCTAATGTTCGTATCATTACATAATATAAACGTAATAATTACTAGGTGTCTTGCTGACATGTTTTTATAGACATACTTGTTCCTGCTTCAAAAACGTTTTATAAACCAATTCGTGTGTCATTTTTAATAACCCAATCCTTCCAGCTTGAAATGAGTCGTTTATTGAAGTGGATCGGTTAGGTCACCTCTCTTAATATGTATTTAATCTGTGAGGTGATATCCACTGCAGGAGAAGATTGATTCTAGGACAATTCCACCCGATCTCAGAAATGTCCATTTTTACCATGAGATCTGTGGACTGCCTCATTGGCCGATTGGTCGCTGAGCATGAGGTGCTGGGTTCGATTCCCAGGTCGGGCAAAGTGTTATTGGGTTTTTCCATCAGGAATCTCTCAGTAGTAGCCACGGAGTCTAGATTTGTGCCCGGTTGATGGCAATAGGCTCGCCCCCTATTACCTGGGACTTAAAACATAGCTGGCGAAATTTGGGTGTGCTAATAGTTACATCTCTGCCTTACCTTTCGGCATTCACAGGCGTGATGTTATGTTATATGATCTGTGGCCGTCAATGCAACTTTTGAGATCGCCATTGCAGAATCTTTCCCTACCAACAAGTAATTTGCATAATTATATCTATTCCTACACTGCCAAGTTGATCCTTACTGATTTTACTTGATATTTAGGTTAACCTACTCTCTCAACACTTTTTGGTCAGGCCTACCATCGTTGTCTTGATTCTGATTGGTCTCATCAGGTCTCGGTTCTGATTCATCTTTCACTGTTTCACTTTCAACTACATTTTTATCTCTCATCCATTCCTATATCGCAAAAATCCTACCTAATAGGGTCATGGAGGCTTCTTGCATCACTGTTTTAATATCAGAGGCTATTGTTTCACGACCGCTTTGTGAAGTATCTCTGGCCTTTATTGAAAACGGATGTATTCGGTTCTTTGAGATTAGTTTTCGATTGGAAGATTTTCATATGTCTGTATCTGATAAAAGGTTATTTTAGATTTTGCATACTGTTTATCATATCTTCTGGAAACCGTTGTTTCTTTATATTCCAGTGATCCATAGTTTCTTTTTGTTGGTGATGGGTAATATTCTTGAATTAAAAAAATTACAACATGCTTTGTGGTTATTTAATTTTGGGTTTGTTTTAGCTCTGTTAGTTAATCTTAGAACAGAAGTATAGCTATACAAAGACAAAAGTCATTAATTGAAATAAGACTGTTGACCAGTCATTTTTGAACGTCAAAATTTACAGAGACATTCTCCCAAATCGCCCGCTTTTCGCCATTTTTATTACCAACCTGATGTAGGTTCCGTCACCAATGTTTGCCGAATACCGTGTTCGTTCTGGCTGTATTATTTTAAGCTGAAGTTAGATATCATCAAGAGATAACATTCCGAAAATCCCAAAAAACAATATACGTTGCATCACAAGTTTGCCGCAAACTTCCTTAGTATGCCCGCCTATATTATTGGCTTGTAGCTTAGGTCAGTGACGCTAGTTTGGCCATATACTGTCGGCTGGTTTTTGTATACATACGTGACATAATTAAATAGGAATGACTGTTTGATCAAATTACTTTGGCCATTACGAGTTTTAAAAAAAATCTGATCAAATGTGATCTTGAAATTAAGGATACTAGCTAGACTATTATGTAGAGAGAGCAGAATGAAACAAGAAGACTATTCTGGTTATATTTTGTTCTGAAACATAATTTTTACGTTCTTATTTTTTTATCGCCAGGATCGTATACGGCAAAATAAATAAGAATCTCAAATAAACGGGTAACGAATATGAGTTCAAGTGTACTAAGCATTCTTAGTGCACTTGAACTCATATACTTACCTTGAAGATATAAATTACTTACTTATAGTGCAACCTTATTCAAAACAAGATACTTAATTAACTTAAAGATAATAAATAAGAGACACGAAGTCCGTATTTTAGAAAAATGCTCTATCATTAATCGAATTTATAAGATAAGTATAAAATTGAAAAAAAAAAAAAACATGTGATGACTTCGGCTTCGTCCTGAAATGCCAGTCCTAATCTTAATTCCTGCCCATATCAGTAATTATAATAAAATTAATACCTACATTTCTCCAAGTGATAACCTCAAGATAAACAAATTACTTTCGATACAAAGGTACACATTATGGTGATGTTGCAAATTAGTGCTGGTAACTATGTGTACCTTCTATACCGTATAATACAAGGTGTAGTTTTGCAACCTCGTCAAAATTCAGGAGATTTTCATAGAAGACGTAAATAATCAATATAAATTACGGCACCTGGTCAATAATAATAAACGCTGTTTTTTTTTGTTGTTTTAATTTGACACTATTTCAGAATGAAGCCCTTTTCAAAAGAGGAGAATCACCCGTTTATCGCATAAACGTCTGCGTTTTTTTGTGTTTGTGAAAGCGCGGTTATAGGGCTAGTATTAGACGGGCCGCGATTTAATACAGGTGGTGTACACTTATCGATTTCCGATATTAAGAAAAAAATGAAAAAAAATACCTACCCATTTTATTATTGATTCGGGTCGAGAATCATTACGTCCTTGAATTTGACGAGGATGCAAAGCTACACCTTGTATATCTAGATACCTTCTATACCGTATTATATTTAGTTAGCAACTCAATAGGATGTAATAATTATGTTATCTAAAGGATTAATGTATTTTTTAATCTAGATAATTAGCCTAGGTGGTGGTGATTATAAAATAGATCGCTCACCGAATGCGGTGGAATGATTAGATTGTAAGCACTTTGGAACACGGGTTTTGGAATTAAGAATTTCTTGACGGTCATTAATCTTGCAAAAAGTGTAAGTACCTAATTTATGAATAGGTATTACATAATATTAATTAAATATCTGATGACGGTCCTTAGCCTGGATGAAAGAGGATGAAGCTCCATCGTACATACATAAATTCACTTGCCCACTTTGCCCATAGGAGTACACAGAAACTGCCATCCCTATACAAGGTGTTCGAGTCAATCACCGAACAACAATAAACACGTCAGTATAATTGCGACACCGCGCTCTATGTCTTGTATATTTGATGTATTACCTAAGTAAAAACAGTCAGTACGTTTCGAATACGCATATCGGGCGCGACTCAATCGCATCTCATTCACCTCATTAGTTTTAAACGTTATCCCATTTGTGTTACTAAAATGTAGCATCTTTATAATCTTCAATCTTTGTTTATCTCAACCTCACCCCAACCCCGAACACAAGGTGTAACATAATAAACGCAAGACCTCTCATGCTCCCCCCAAATAACATGGTACTAGGACAGGAAGATGATGACAAATGTTGATCAGCTGATCGTGTCAATTCCTTTAGTAAGTCCATTTTTTTTTTGCCAATTTCAAGAACAGGTAGAGTAAAATTTTTGCAGTTTCATGGTCCGAGATCCCGCACGAGCGGTCTTGCTCTTATGCCGTTACACCCCGTATACTCGTTTCGCTTCTTCGTGCATTCATCTGATCAATCGACGAGGCTAATGTTTGAGAAAGGGGCCTTCTAAAATCCTAAGTAGTACCATGTAGTATCTCCGCCTAGCCCTTTGTTGAAACGCCTTCCATTGTGACAACGGTCATAATATATTATATTTATCTTATCGTACATTTTGTTATTGTAAACGGTCATCGACATCGTGACAATGTCCTTTGCTGTTCAACTTTGTCTCGTTACCGTTCTTTTGCACATTTCCAAACAAACAAATGACGCGTTTTTCAAAGTCATTTATTATACGCACAACCTGCACTCTGAGACAATAATATACATATATCGCGATTGTGAACAAAACATATCCTTATTTTAATTTATTTGGGATCAGCGCAGCATATCTTCTTCTTCCATACTTCTCTTTCATTCGTCATCTCAGCAGTCACCTCCTTTCTAGACAAATAATCATTCACACATCCATCCATCGTTTATTTGGTATTTCCTTATTCTTGTCGAAATTATTATAAAAACACGCTAAGAGACACTTCTGCAAATTGCAGAAACATTAAAGATATCATCTGTTTTCACCGTTCCATAGATTTATTCTCATCTATCTGAGCAACGTCCTCCTAGTATGAGTACTAGGAGCTTTGTGGTGAGCCACAAAATATCAAAGTTACACATTCCAGTATTAATAAGCTGACCTCTACTTGTTAAGAAAGCTTATACAATGCTAGGTCAGCTTATACTGAAAATATGGCTGAATATGAAGACTGTGTACCCACGTAATGTAAACTAATCAAAGGTTAGTAATTGGCGTAACCACGACTTACAACGTCTAATGCCTACTGTAGGTACTTTATAGGCAGTCATAATTATTGAGGTTATAAAATGTTAACTCTCTAGCTGAAACTCCTGTTACGATTTCCTTGAGAGATTCTTAAAAAATGGCACACCAACTTGGGGGAAAGTGCAGTCTAGTCTTGGCCAGAGAGATGACAGAATTTTTTTCAAAAAATAACTTATTGTTACCTCAGTATCACTAATAATTTCCAGAAGTTACTTAAACACGAGCACTGTTAATGATGAACATCATTTTAATGTTTTATAACGTAAGAAGGATTCGCTGGGAATTACTTACTTTAACTTTACGCTAAGTTGGTATAGCATAATATGATAATTAATAACAATTCTCATTGAGGTATCATTTAAAATGCAAATAAGCATCTAATCTAACGTTTAACAATATTAAAACGAAAGATAAAAAGGCGCATATAAATGAGTGTTAAATGAGAAGAAGTTACACTTCCATGGCAAGTTTAAGAACCGACAATTCAAAGACATGCATGCATGTGGCATCCACTAATCTGCACGAGACCTTCGTGGTGGATGACGTCACAATCATTCTATCTAATATCTATGCTTCTCACAGAATGGAGGCCTGTGCCCCAACAAAGATCTCCCATTGACAATACTTTTCCATTGATATTTTCTGCTATTTATTTAATAACTAAATTACTGATATTATTGTTGGTGCGTCGAGAATCTATTACTTAGTTTCTAGGTCTCAGATTTCGAGGTCCTTATCCTCATTCGCATAACTTCACAATGTAAACGCAGATAGTGAAAATGTCCAGAAGCTTCAAGATTACAATAGATTCGAACATTATTAGTATTCCTCTTTATAATTCAGCATCTTTCAATCGAAGTGAAACGTCTGAACACTGAATAAAAAATGAATTCATTTGAGAACCGATCTAAAAATGTTGGATTCTGGCATCGTTCACTCACTCATCGAATGATCAAAAAATGAAATGCAAGGAGCAGAACATTCTCTACTGTGCCATTTTGTCGGTATCGCATTAATATGGAATGAAATAAAAATTAAGTCAAGACACTTCAACCGAGAACCAAAATACAGCTTATCTTGTCTTAGTTTCTGCGGCTTCTATCTCTGCAAAACCTCATCGTCATACGCAGGACGAATTCACCAACTCACTGCTAGGAAGGTACAGACCTCTCTTTCATCGCTAGTTTCAATCTCCACGTTTCTACCTCATCCAGGATTTACCCATGATGGCAACAATGTCGTCTGCCCAAAAGCAAAATCTCACTTCCACGGTATTGTACAAAGTGGTCCCTCCATACTATTATCTCTGTATTACTCTTCGTAATTTACAAATGTAATACCGACCTTACGGTACTCCCCGTGGCCGTGCGTGTCGTGAATGCTAGAGAGGCGACCCCCTTCGTCTTCGCACTAAAGACGAGGCGTCAAGGTACACCTCTACTATTGGTTGATAACTTTCTAGTTAATTTATTGACGCATAAGGATTTATGATATAAAGAGTTCTACAAAGTTTAGAAAATTTATTCCATCGTAACGAATTCCTTCAATCAACAACGTAATTAACTGGTCTTTTTTATCATGCCGTGGTGTCGATAGTACAGTATTATGTGGGCTTGTCAAATAAGTCGAGCCCAGTAGGTAACCACGTTAGCCGCAGCGTCAGTTATGTTTTAAAATGTCAAGCAAGTGGACCATGGTCTGTTCAGGAGCGCAGCATTCCCACTAAGTGTCACAAGGATTTTCAATACCCTATTTTGTCAGTTTGTTTGTGACCCAAGAAGGTATTAACAGACATACGATTGTCAATCTAAAGCGCAGTTCTTAGCTCTATGGTATCGTTTCAAAATACTTAACGTAATAATTAAAATGGTGTTTTAATTGCAGCTAACAGGCTGTCTAATTTGACTATCTCTTGACCTCGTTTTCGTTTATCATTTGTAATTAAATCATTATTATGTAACTTTTGATGCTAGGCCACATAACACATACTACTTTTTACCCCACTTTTGCGCCTAAATACAAGTTTTGGTGAGACTTGTTTTCGAACATTTAAAATCTTTGCATTTAGAACATTTATTGAAGTTGTTGTGACATTTTATTGTCAACTATTTTGTTCATTAAGAGAGGGATGAAACGCATGTTACTAAAAGTGTGATGGATATAAATGTTGATGGATGGAGAGGGAGAGGATGGCCAAAGAAAAGATGGATGGATTGTGTGAGGAATGATATGAAAGCGAAAGGAGTAAATGATGCAGTGACGGTTGACAGGGGAGAATGGAAGAAGAAAACGTTGCGCCGAAGTAGAATGGGACAAGGGTAGGAAGTTGATGATTTTGTTCATTAAGATGGACTGAAAGACTAGTCTTTGCAGTACACCTTGTTTTATGTGTGATCGATAAACGAAACCAGTAAAAACAACACGAAGAATACATATTTTATACCTTAGTGTAAACGCGGGGTAATAATGATCTACTTCTAGAAACTGATTGTCTCGTTGGTGTAGTAGGAGCATGTTTTCTGAGCATGGGGTCCTGGCTTCGATTCCCGGGTGGGGCATTGTGTTATTGGGCTTTTCCATCAGGAATTTCTCAGTAACAGCCACGGAGACTGGATTTGTGCCCGATTGATGGCAATAGGTTCGCCTTAGGCGACATGGGACTTCAAAAACATAACTGGCGAATGTGGGTGTACTATAGGTACACCTTTGCCTAACCCTTTGGGGACTACAGGCGGGACAATGTTCTAGAAAATCATCATCATATAACTATCATAAAATTGTAGATCTCGCAACCGCATACAATATAATATCGAGTTCAAGTTCACTTAGCACAATGTTATGTCATCTAATATTTAGAACGTTGGTCTTAATAACTAGCATTTGTTGCAAAACTTCGCTATTATAAATCATGCAATTTGATTAAGAAAGATAAGTAACGATGAGTCAGATGACGGGAAAGATATTCAAATTGATCTTTAGTTGAAAGGTACGATTTCAAATGCGCCCAATCGTTTTGGCAGATGGCAGACCTAGCTGTCTTCTATGGAACCATATTATGAAAACATATCCATAGGTGACGTTACTGACGCCTGTTGCGTTGGTTACCTTCCGGAATTGTACCCTTAAGAGGTGCAGTCTTTTCTCTTCTCCTTAATGAGCGCTAGTTCTTCGTTTATTTCTTCTCTTGTTTGTCTCGGCCTTCACCTAGTCTTAAATCTTCGTGATGTGGGTCTTACTCAATCTCTGCATTTCTAGTTGTTCCAACATTCACTGTTAAACCTTGGTCATATTTTTCTGTTTTACGTTCTTCCAGCTTATTTCATATTTACAAGACGTGAACTCTCACAAAAACATCTTTCCGACTCAACAGGTTTCCACAAACGCACAAGAAAATGCTTATTTATATTTATTAGCAAGATCTATAGAGCATCTATGAATAATTCGATTACTGTTATATACAGACACGCCCACTTTGCCGGCGATTTCGTACATTGACCTCAGACGAGCACATGCTAACAAAGAACGAAGGGATATTTGCACATTTTATTTGTTTACGAGTACAAAGACTTTGTGGCTTTAGTATTTGCGCCTTAAGAATTATTTAAAGCGTAATAAACTTCTTTGTAGTTCTACAATCTAGTTTTTAAAAATTCGACTTCCGTGTTATGTATCTAGAACATTTTCACATAAATACATAATTTATCATTACATAACCTAATAAAAATGATACGGAAAACGACGCCCTTGACACTCGGGATATCAGAATGATTGGACGGATCAAATGACAACACATGTGTCAAAATCAGTCAAGTAGTTTATGAGCTATGAGGGGACGTCCGGAAACACACTGATACACACACATGTAGAAAATAATTCCTCTTTTACGACCTTCGAACATTCGAGTTAACTACCGAAATTATGTGGAACTACCAAACTTGTACTTTGCACTCGTCGTAACTATAATTATGGTCTGTTCTCAAGACAATCATACTTAAGAGTACGCACAAAAACTATCATTACTTATAAACTTGCTCAGTATTTTCATAACACCTGTTTGTTCTTATACCCTTATAAGTATATATTGGGATGTTCTTGACGTCTTTAACCCGTCAAGCGATTGCCTACAATCCGCCATCTTCACTTACGCTCGATTTTTTTTTAATGTACTATCGAAGATCGTCACTCACTGGACGCCAGACGGAGGAAATCGCCGTCGAAGTAGACCGCGGAGTAGGTGGTGTGACGATCAGATGTTGTTTGCGGGGCGAACATGGCCAGATATCGCACAAGACAGAGAGGTTTACAAGGAGAAAGGGGAGGCCTTTGCCCAGCAGTGGGAAACATGAGACTAAGAAAAAGAAAAACTCGCCGGTTCATACGTCTGTCGATTTAATTAGTAGCATCCCACGAAATGAAGATGGGATGTTGCAATCATACGCCACCCATTTATTTGTTTATTTAAACTTCTCGCTCACAAATAAGGTACAAAGACGGACATGCCTATGCCTGCCAGCCAGCTAAGCCTAAAAAAAAACTAATAAATGATAGTGAAGAGATAAAATGGCAGATGCTCTGTCTAACAGGACAATAATATTAAAAAAAAATATACTAAAATATGAACAGGTACACAAGTAGGTACCCTATATTGGCAAGGTTAATATGAATGTCGTCGAGAATCCATGAGAAACTTCTGACTATCAGGTAACTGCCTCGGTTGAGTCCAATTACTTGTGGCTTTGTTGTGTGAGAAAGAATTTTGTTGTGTTAATTTAAACGGATTTAAAAACTGCGAAAGAAAACTCAAAACATTCCCACGAAAAGAGCATATCTCTTCAGTTATTATATAAATATGTTATTATTTTAAAATGTTAGTCAGCCAATACAGCCCAATGTAATCGCTGGAGTTTTGTAATTGCAGTGTTCAATATAAACAAGTAGGAGTCGGTCGCGCGGAAAAAGGGTTCCGTAGCACCAAGCAATAAAATGACAATATTTTAACGCTCATGCATATGTCCTTTTACACTCAACATCAAAACTAAATTAGTTTTTCATAGTATGTTAATGAAAAACAAAGTAACTGCTGCAGTTTCACGGAAATATCCCATATCTCAAAGCTTAATATCAATTCTTCAAACTAATTTTTGTGTAAAAGTTCTTTTTACGTTATAAAAACCCTCTTTTTAACCGACTTCTAAAAAAGGAGGAGGTTCTCAATTCGGCTGTATGTTTTTTTTTTTTTGTGTTTGTTACCTCATATCTCCGTCATTTATGAACCGATTTGAAAAATTCTTCTTTTATCTGAATGGATCTACTTCCCGATTGGTCCCATAGAATTTTCATCAAAATCGGTTCAGCAGTTTGGTTTTGAAATCAAAATAGCTGGAAAAAATTTCATCCAAGTAAAAGAAATTGCGAAATTGATACTTGATTTGTATGTGATACTATAACTAAAAAGGGTAAAATAAAAACTTTTTTGCAAAAAAAAACCGACTTCCAAAAAAAAAAGCATTGAGTTTAGAAAAAAATATTTTAGGAACTTCAAAATCATTTTTTAAGGACTGTCGATAGACCCCACACAGTTCTATACGTAATTTTCCGACCTTCAGTTGCTTCATTACATGTAGGAGGTATGATGAAGTGGCCGCACTCCATTTTTTTTTATTCGTAAGTTCTCATCTGGCATCAATGGCTGTGACACTTGGAAGAACAGACGGACAGGTCAAATCTATAGGGTTCCGTTTTTTCCCATTTAACAACGGAACCCTAAAATAGGACCATAAAAACATAAGATCACGCCTGTAAACCCCGAAGGGTTAGGCAGAGGTGTACCTAATAATACATCCAAATTTCGCCAGTTCATCAATCAACAAAAAACCATCAATGTTTAAATAATGAAGCAATGTACTGCTATCAGCGTTGGCGTTGGCTGTCTACACTAAAAAAAAAAACAATGAACTCCGTCTTACGTGTATTGGCCTCGTAATTTTAAATTAATTGAAAAAATAAAGAGGCACTTAGTGATACTTAAGATACACTATTGTTGTCTTCTAATATTATTGTTGTCTATCTTAAATTATAATGTTTCCCACCATTTCAGGGAAAACTATAAACCATTGTATCAAATAACAACACTATTTACTTGTATCGGCTGATGTACGCAACTCTACGCCCGAAGCGCGTATTTTGCGTACTTCACGTGACTATTTACTTACACAAATAATTCTGTAATATTCATACCTCATTTGCCGAAAAACAAAGAACGACCTGTCATCACCATTATTCTCCCGCCCTTATCCCAATTGATTTGAGGTCAGCGCTGCATGTCTTCTTCTTCCATACTTCTCTATTACCCGTAAATTCACGAGACACTTCCTTTCTTGTCATATTATCAAAAAAAGACGACGTGTGAATCACAAAACTTACAAAGGATGTGTTTCCGTGTGAAACAAAGATGTAAATTAAACAATAATATGTTTCCTTTACAATCTGTTTTGTTAACTTTGTTTACGTTGTCAATTTAGTCCTTGGCACGTAGTTTTGTACGATAAATGATAGAGCGTCAAAAAAGGTTTTGTTTTAAAAAATAAGTGCTTTTTTCTGTTTCTTTGTTTTACTGTTTTTCTCATCGCCATTGATCCCTCTGAAAATTCTGAAAAAAAAATAGGAATCATGATATCGTACCTAACAATAAAATATCCTTTGTGTAGAAGACGCAAATGCGTATAAGCATCTTTAGAATTATAATTACCCAGATAAACTAGAGAAAGCGAATCTAATCATATTCTACAAGACAAGAAGCTACATAAAATATTTTAAACATAGGTATTTAATTATACAATAATCTGTTGTCAACTAGGTAATACCTGAAATTAGTACTTAATTTACTAATCTTACAGGATATAGTCAAGGGTACGCAAACTGTCGGGTCCAAAGACCGATACATTTTTATCAAGCTGACGATAAGAATGACAGTATAATTAACTGTAATTAATTGACCAAAGTACAGTGATAATGTAAAATATATATTTAATAATTTAACGCATGTAAAGCTGTAATATTTTTCGTAGATCTGTGCTGTCACAGAACTGTCCCGAAAGTACTGTTACTTTCGGGACAACCAGTCTTACCAAGGGGCACGAAAGGAGCCTAGGCTTTAACATAATTCGTTTTGCGATTAAAAACGTCGGGCGCTCCCAGGACAGCTTGCAGCAGCACTCTGTTGTGCAGTCTAGCTGTCCTATCACGACTTTTCAAACTAAGGCTCACCTCCTGTCCTGCTCTATGTGTTATTCCACCTGCACTTTGAAGGACCTGTCCGATGTCACCACCAACTCCGTGTAGGCGGCAGAGTTCTGGTCAAAACTAATTTAATTATAATAAAAAATCATCATCGACACGACGAAGTAGAACCATGATAATAAATGGTACACTCAAACGGCAGGTAAACGGCGGTAGAATGGGAAAGGGACAGGAAGATGGTGATGATCTGCATACCCTACAACCAAGGGGTATCATATTACCCAGTATCTGAATTTTGGAGGTCAGAGAAACAGTCGATCCTTGTGAAATCTTTCATTTAGCTGCTTCTGGTTACAGTCAAGGCCAACCGCATCATTGTTGGGAAAAGGCTAAGCAGATGATGATGTTTAGCTGCAGTTTTGATATATTTTTGGACGAAGAGGCCGTTTAGATGTATTTAAAAAAGCATTAGGAGAGATTCTGCTGTGTGAAAGGTAAAAAAGTGATAAGCCTGTGTTTTTTTAACTTACTATAATTAGGTTATAAGTTCACCATTCAAATATCGTAAACAAAGACTTATTGCTCATGAAACGCAGTGTATGTTATGTAAAAGTTGCAAAAAACAATACATAAGTGTAACGATTACATAATGCACCAGTTGTTTAGTGTACAGTAGCAAATGCAGTAATACGCATTGTTGTTTTATTATTATTTTCAATGAAAAGATGGTCCTTATAGGAGTTTAAATGTATTAGGAATGTTGTCCGATCACATTCAAAAGATTGCGGGTAAGACAAAGAGACATTCTATCTACGATCAATGATGGTGGATTGTAGAGTTTCCTATTACCGACTTATTTGCTTAAAACGAGGCTCCAAATCTCCAATCACTAGTTGTTAAGGTTTACTTGTTGAAATAATAAACCATTTTTCATTTTTAATGATGGATAAGTCCAATCTTTTAGATCTACAAAAGCTATCAAAAAGGAGCCATTCCATTAAATGTCGTATGTCTAAATGCGCCGGTCGAGAATCACACAGTCCAGGGAAACATGACAAAAGTGGGAAGGTTAAAGGATTCCAATTATGATGATAAAAGTCGTGGAAATGTGATATCATCAGTGTAGGCGTAACTTCTAATGTTTATTATGATAATCAGAATAATATTATTAATTAAGCCTAAGATATCACAGCGATGACCTATCGAGTTATTTTCCCGCCTCTACGTGAACCTAACTCACGTTTCTGAATGACGTCGTTAAGATAAGGGACACATGTAGTATACACCCTGCAATATCAATAGCCATCGCATTGAGCCGCGGATTATTTTGATTACGATTATTAACATCGTGGGTTAAAGGATTCGATTAGCTATTCGGGTTGATTATTGACGCAAATGCGGTATATACCGACACGATTGTAAAGCGAAATAATATAGAAAAGCCATCATCGTCTTCCTGGTGTCGTGTTACTTGGGGTCGACGCAACACGTTTTTATCTTCTCTTCTGGGGTATCAACCGGCACGTTATCATTTATTACTTTTTCTCTCATATCATACCTCACAGTTTCCATCCGACTTTTCCTTGGTTTTCTTTTCACTCTGTCTCTCCAATCATCAAGATTTATATTCATATTCATCACTCTTTTAGTCACGTGCATTACATCCGTTCTTATCACGTGTAAGGTTAAACAATGTAAACTAGTAAATCTACAAAACAATATTGAACCATATAGCACGGCTTTTCCTCATTGATCTAAGCCATCCAATGCTGGTCATTCTATAAATAAATTCGGTGCACGAAGCACCTGTCAACGAATTCAGTGCACGTCAAGAGCATCGTGCATTAAGACATCCTACACCTACTATAAGTTATTATGAGTTCCGTATCAAAATCGGCAGTTTAAAAATGCCTTATCTTGCAGACAGATTTAAATGACCAACATTAATTTTATGACATGCAATAAAACCAATAATCACGTTTTAATAAATCACGCGTTTCGTATCCAGTTGAATGTGGAAATGAACGCATTCTAATAATAAATTTATCTCGATGAAGTTAATAAGCAGGTGTAAGTTCAAAAGTTATCGACGGCAAGTCACGTAACTAACCGACAAGGTCGGGTCACGGTCGTAACCTTGGATAAACAACATAGAGACCGGCTGAGCTTATGTCAATATAGATGTTGTTTTTCCGACTCACTGTACCGAAACCAGCTTAAGTTACGACAGTTTGTCATGTGGATTAAAGGTATAAAGTATAAAAGTGCTTTTAAAGAGGGCATAATGGCTAGGAAGGAATTGAACACTATGATATGATTGATATGTTAAAGGAGAAGTATGAAATAATAAGACGTATGTACTATGCCGACCATAATATAACCACATAGCATGATCAGCGTAAAATGTTCCCGATGCTGGGACACAGGCCCCTTCTCTGTGAACGAACGTGGGTTTTAATACACCACACGGGTCCAGTGCGGATTTCACACCTTTGATTTTTTTGGTCCTTCGAGCCGGATACATATTTAATATTAATCACAATTCTATTGACAATTGACAAACAAGGGGATTGCCAAACCGTACGATATTTAGTATTTATCTTTTTATCAATCGGTCTCTCTGTGTTAGTTTGTCCCCTAAGGTCGTAACTAGTCAGTATGCTTCACAAAACTCTCATCAAGGCTTGAAAACAGGTAACTATTGTTCTTAATTTTTCCTCTTTGCGTTTCCTCTGTCTATCAGTTATTTCGAGGTAAGCAGATAATGAGTATGTTTCTTGTTGTTTCTTATTGGAGAAGGATAATGTTTTGAGGTTTTCATGGATTGGAAATAAAATGAGGAAATTATAGTTGTAAGTAAATTAACACGGAAATGATTACTAATACAAACAGTTGCTAACAATTAAATAGGATCTAGGATATTTCGTTCGTATATGAATTTTGAAGTAATCCACGGTTACGAAGTATCGTGTTACCCAGTAACTGTGTTGTGGAGGTCAGTTAGGTAAGATAGTCCCTTTATGTAAAGTACTGGCATTCAGCTGAATCCGATATACGGAAAGCAGACCCAGCCGATCCAATAGTAGCATGAAGATTTATTAATATAATATAGGTACATGTATTAAAAAATCCAGATACAAGCCTAGTTGCTATTTATCCATGCTTGGTCTTGAGCGAATTCTCGCTTGTATATTTTTATTTACACCTTACCAAATGTACGCGAAACACCCGGAAGCGTGCTAGAAAGAGTTTCTTGTCCCTTTCGTTTACTTAGTTATTTTAAGCAAACACCCTAATTTAAAAAAAAATGGGTTTATACGATTTTTGGCGATTTCCTGATAACATTTAATCAAGAACGTCCTACGTACGCTTCCGTAAACCAAAAGGCAGTAAGTAATGTTTTGTGACTAAATATATTTCTCTTGTGTAAGGCTCTCACGCAGGCGTGTTAGATTTTAGCAGGATTTTAGCAATATTCAAACGAGGTGACATCATTTTGTAAAGAGTTAACATCAAACAAATTCTGAGAAACACGTGATTTAAAACGTGGAGTTAATAAACCTAGGATTACAAGAGCTTTCAATCTGCACGATTGAAATTGAATTCCACAAAGCATACAGCCAATGGCTTCCTCACAAAATATTCTTATTATAAGACAGCTGACTCATAGCTGCGCGAGATACGAAACAAGCTGATAACCTTTTTATATTCTTCCACTAACAGATGACCGAATACCTTATACCTATATAAAACAAGTAGATAACAAAAGTATGGCTACAACAAGTAGCTTCAATGTTGTCAATGTTCATTCATTCATTCTATCGAGTGACTCTTTAAAATGGCCGCTTTATATTCCAAATTTAAACACAAAGGAGGCGGGCGCGGTGGCGTGACTCTCGCCGGCCAACCGGCGCGCGGCGCCCGCGCGACTAGTGCGTCGACCTTTCCCTTGCGATACGCTTAAACAATCGAATAATTATCGATACTCTATGAAGACGCTTTGTATTCGATTATTCGAGCCTTTGAACACCTTATCTGTTTATCCGATAACGTATTAATTGACATATTTACCTCTTGATGTTGACAATGGAATATCTTTCCGCTAAGTGCATCAAGTGTATCCATACACTTGCTGAATACAGCTGCTTTGACAATTTAATCAAGTTCAGTTTAACGTACACACAAGGGCCCAGGGCACTCCCTACAAAATTCTTTTAAGTAATTAAAAATGATTAAAGCCGTCTGGTGTTTGACATTAATTAATCGGTGACAACATTACCGGTACCCTTTTAAAACTTAAACCATTTCGTCATTGTGCACTATATCTTCATTACACAACCTATTGTTATTTAAAGTCGATTTTACTATCTATTGTTCTTAAACCACCCTGTATACACATGCGTCCTTATCTAGCTCACGCCTCACACGTGTACATTTAACTTGTGTTGTCACTTTCAGTTTATTTATATACGCGATAAACAATTTTGTTGCCCGAACACCTGATCTTTCAATTTTAATCCCCCATTTCTTGTGTCGTATCTCTCAAGCGGCAAACGATGTTTTTGCTAAACCAATATTGGCAGTTACGACACTTCGTCTGTGTTAATTCTTTTCCGTGGCATTGAAAACTGTGTGATGTAATCAAGACGAGTTTTGTCCAAATTGTTTCATCACATTTATTTATTAATAAAATAGGATGTAAACCTTTACTGATGGTATCTCTTCTAACTTTGCGTACCTCAGACATTCTTCAAAGCCGCAGCACGATGTGTCGATTCGACAATTTGCAATTATTACTCATGCCTCTACATGTATGAAGTCAAGGACAGGTCGATAACCCATAGCGTATGGCTATAGTGACACGTTTCTCTTCATTATTTTTAGCCTTCGCATGGCTTAATAACTCACTTATAGTGCAGCATGGCTCTGTTGGCGCTTGAATGACAGGAGTGCGCTGTAAGTTGGTGAACATACATGTGAGATTGTATTGTAACAACAAGATGGCGTCATTAGTTCCCATTGTGGCCACGCGCTAACAGAACCAAGCTTCACTATGTGATCGTATCGTATTCGCCAAAATTAAATGTAAATCAATACACTATTTACACAGTAAGATTGAAAATCTTATCTCAAGATATCACACCTTTGCACGAAGATACTATTATGGTGTGATTTTAACTAAATCTTGAATCGTCATGTTACAAGATTATAAATCTATGTCATTGTCAGAATATTTTATTTTATTGACAATACGTGGCTTGTGAATATTATGGTAATGTCTGAAGTTGGGACCTTTTGAATGTGGTTCGTTACAAACAATATTCACTGTTTGTTCAACTGCATAGCATATACGAACTCGTTTAGTTACTGGCACACTAAATAGGTACGTCTATTGTATTATTGCGATATTTGGGTTGTGTATTAATTTAAAATTAAAGGATACAATAAAAAAATACTTTTCGTAAAGTTATAACTAGATACATTCATTTATTTATTTCAATTTCATCTACGGTCAGACACCTTATCCAGACAAAAATAGATATTTTTTTAAAACAAATGACTAATTAATGGCTACTTGTCTAAAACAGTTGAAATAAATATCTCTTAGACATTGTATCAGACATTTTCATTAAATTAAACACTAGAAATTGAGCCAATCGGAATCTGGCGCCTCAATTCTTAGGCAAATGAGATTCGTAAATGGCTTTCTATTTGCCAAATCTTTAGCATCAGACGATCCGAAACATAACCCGTTTCCTTACAACGTAAACAAACGTAACTTTACGAATAAATTACTTAGAAATCAAACGCGTTCCTTAAATTGTATCATCATCATTGGCTGACTTGTTTTACCCTCTGCTGAGTACCTATAGGCCTGCCATTCGTCCCTGGAGTGCGCGAGTGACGACTTCAGTTCTAAAGAAGTATTTTTTGGTAGTAATTTGTGGTAGTGGGGTAGTAATAGATGGAGCTATAATGTCCTATACAGCGTGTACCATCAAACTGAACAACTTACTCCGTGGGATATTTATGTGTGGATGGATGTGGTGCTAGGCCCTGGTCTACTCTCAATCTTCTGAATGTCAATTCTCCATATCTGATTACCATAAATGGCTAGCGTACCGACGAAGTCTATTGTAGAATGTCTAAAGAGTTTCTAAAGACTACAATCGTGTTTTCTCATAAATCAGATATTTTATAGGCACATTTGGCATCTAAGCTGCAATGCTATTGGCAATGCTGAGTTTGTGTAACGCCAACTATCAAATTAGGTAATGTTAGGTCAGTGCTTATTCGAGTGGAAGAACTCTGATCTACAGCTGATTTCCATGACTCAAACATTACCAGGCCTCTTTATTTGGGTCAGGTGTTAGCTAACTGTGAATTTAAAAAAAAAAATTGTTTCTTTTTTTTTTGTTAATTTATTCTTGAAATATGCGAAGAAATATAACAGAAAACAATTGTACTCATACCGCTATAATTTCTAAAATAATTGAATGTGGAATAATGGAATTGTGTTAAGTACTTATAGAATTTCTACATAAACAAAACATTCATAAGTTAATCTGATCAATAACTCCAATCGTTGTGTTTGTTGTAGCACATGCCATTGCATCCTAGATGATTCACCCAGATATTCGATCCGATTATTATAACTCATTTATGTCTGAGTTATTTTGGAGCGCAATCGCATTAGAATTGTGCCAAATAAACAAAATTAAAATGACAACGAGAGTGTTGCCACGCATATTTCTGTGTTGCCAGTATATAGACGGAGCAGAAGTAAATTAAAAAAAAAATGTTTCTTACCCAATCACAGATAAACGTCTATAATTACATGAGATTATCCTATACATCTCTCAACCCATGCATAACCCTTCTAAAGTACAAGCGTGGTGTATGATATTATAGCTAATCTGTACTGCACAACTGCTGGGCAAGAGACTCCTTCAATTTTCGTGATGTTACGTAATACTAGATTATGCCCGCGGCTTCGCCCGCGTGGAGATCGGTAACTGTTCCACGGGTATCCTGTGTCAATCTAGCCAAGTTTTAAACTATGCCAAATTTCATCCAAATCGGTTCAGTACTGTTTGTGTGATTGAGTGACAAACATCAGTACATAATTCCTCACAAACTTGCCGAATTTATAATAAGAACATAAACTAAAGCATTTTCTCTTTTGTTTCCAGGAATCATGGCAAGAACCCAAAGCCAAAGACACGGGCGCAGTGATCAACATCCTAGATATCGGACGCCAGAACTTCGCCAACGGCGGCGTGGTCTCCCGTTACCTCTGCGACCTGGCACAATGCTGTAACCTGTTCAATTATGACTACAAAGATGTTGTTCCTAATGTAAGTTTCTCTATACACGTGCGACTAATAAATGACAAACCAGATTATTTTTCCGCCAATTTATTGGGAATTTTCCCTATGAAATAAGTTCCAAATAGATCTCTAAATCTTCCGAAGTGATTTTTGTCCTAAAGAATTTAACGTAACGTACGTTCGTGCTATAGATACCTTAGCTTTGTCTTTTTGAACCTGCTGACTACTTCTCCAAAGAAGCTCAACTGCACTTCTACTTATTAGGTTCTCTTTTAATTCACTTTCCTGCAGTAAGACTGCATTTTTCCTCTCTGATAAGAAACAAAAAAGGAGGAATTAGAACCTATAATCAACTATTACGGTATTCTTCACTCGCATCGTGCCCGCAGAAACTACAAACGTATAAACACTGTTTTAAGCTTTCACGGTTTATAACTGAACTTACACTATCACTTACGGGATATCTTCTGCGATATTTTCCCGCATTCTCCAGTCATCTCGTGATCATGGCGCTTGCAAAAGCGTCGAAATATCGGGAGCTCAATATTAACATTAATCGCGGAAGATATCCCGTAAGCGATAGTGTAAGTACAAACGTATAGTTCACACCATCGTAAATCCATAAATAGTAAACTTACCTATCACAAATAATTTCCAGGTGGTAAAAGACGAAAGCGTCCAACACGCCATAGATGAAGCTGCGCAGGAAGAACTGAGGAAAGCCAAAGAGAGCGGTCAATCGGGGGCCGAGTATACCAGTATAAGGCAGAGGTTGGAGACGCGCGCCTTGAAAGTTGTCCAGGATATCAGCTCCGCCATGTCTAATAACGTGCTCAAGTGAGTTGAGTTTATTACATGTTTGTTTTGGGATGTGGGTGTATACAATGTTAAATGCAGTGACGAACTTATTTTTAATATTAGCATGAGGTTTTCTGTTCTCATATAAGTAGTTTTGTGTCTTTTTTGAGCATAAATATATCTTTAAACCGATGTGTTGTGAAGCACTGTAACACAGTATAAAGTCAGAGAGCTTCAACATAATTTTGTGAATAAGTTTTGATGATAAATTATAAAAGTTTTTAGTATCAACTAGATGATGCGGCTGAATGCAGCCTGAGTACAGGCTGACATGAGATAGGATCAGATGATGGCTAAGATAAGACAATAAACGAAAACTGTCACCCCCATCGATCCTTAATACATTGTGCTACACACAAGCGAGGTGTTATGGTCGATACATAATTAAAATTAAAAGTATTTTATCAAAAGAGTCTTACCACACATTCAGACCAATTCAAACTTCCACATAGAATTACGAACCGCCTGTTTCCATATGTCTACCAAAAACGACCCTGTGTTGTTAAAAAAAATAACCAACAAGTTCTATAATCATGATTTATCTTAATTCCAGATTCGTCGCCTGGGTATGTCACAAAGCCGTCCGGCGGGTGGCGGGCGGCGGCTGCGGCACGCGCGTGGCGGGCGTGGAGCGCTTGCGCAAGGCCAACGCGGCCGGCCTGCCGCTGGTGTTCGTGCCACTGCACCGATCTCACTTCGACTACATCCTCATGACCTTCACGTTGTATCTGACTGGTCTAAGACCGCCTCTAGTGGCTGCTGGAGATAATATGAGAATACCTTTCTTTGGGTGAGTGTTTATATAGAAACGTTCAATTCAATTGTCCTGAAAAAATATTACTTGATTTGCCTAGTTTTTACCTCAATGTATTGAAATCAGCTACTTGTCAAACAGGATCCAGTTGAATGCCAATATTTTACAGCAGTGTCTATCTATGACCTACACGAAATCACAACCCAGTTTCTGTGATACTCGTTTGTAAGAATGGATGGTCACTATTGGTTACCCATCCACGGACCGACCTGTGCAAGCTTAACTTTGTACCGGTGCAGCTGTTATTATTTAGATACGATACCGTCGGCCCCATAATGGTTATCTAACAGTTTGCTTACATTGTTTCAGTTGGTTCTTGCGAGGCTGCGGTGCGTTCTACATCAGGCGAAGAGTGGAGGGCTCAGAATATCATGGAGACCCTACCTACAAGTCAGCTCTTAGGTAAGCGGAGTATGCTACAGATGTTGTTTATGTCAATCATTCCACTTTATACCTTATTATGATGACAAAAAGAGTTACATGGTTACCATTATTGATAACACTTTTAAGAGCAGTCCTTCTGCCCTTAACCCAATTATTTAGGGCTGATGCAGCATGTCTTCTTCTTCCATAATATTTTTTCCATTAGCCGTCATATCCGTTGTCACACTCTTTCCAGCCATATGGCTAGAAACGACTGATGGATTCTGTGAAAGATGTTATGATCTTTGACGAATCTTGCTGTACGGTCTACGTACATTGACCCGACTTCTGGCTGACGAAGCGAATCAACTGGTTCACTTGTCACAACTAATATTTCAGTTTACTCAGTGTGCAACTAACCAACACGCGGAATCACCAACCTTTATTAAGGTGTACGACAATAATAATTGTAATAAATAAACTTTTGGGTTACTACGTGAAGAGTTTTACATGTTGGACACACTCACTACTTAACAATCGAACAATATGGTGTACAGTTCAGGAACTATACTGTCCCGTACACTTTCGTTTCCATGGTCTTAATCTACTCTTGTAATTTGTAATCATCAGTTATACTCAAAACTTTCATTAAGAAGACGTGTTCCTCTTCCATATATCTATTTTTTTTTTCTTAATTTCAGGGCATACATCCTAAACAGTTTATCAGCCGGCAACAATTTGGAGTTCTTCATCGAAGGAGGACGCACTAGGACAGGGAAACCACAGACACCTAAAGGTATACAATATTACTCTATTACCAGGGTGTCAGCTCACCCATAGAAAACAAGCAATTCTTCCAAAATCCTATAGGGAAAAAAGCAGTTCTTACCCTTTTTGAATTTTTATGGACATTAAAAAAAACACATGTTGATCAAGCCGTTCTCAAGTAATGAATGTGCTTACCAACTAACAACATAGAATGTTGATTTGTACATAGATTTTAGTCTAAGATAATGCGATTTTGATTACCATATAAACTTTTTAATTAATATATTTGAATGTTTTTGCGTACTTGGATCAATTATATGCAGATGTAATGGGTATGTTTTAACACAAACACAAATTTTAGTGTGATGTCATGTGATCTTTATCTCATGCTATACTAGTTTTAGTAATTATTTTTTGTCACGAAGTTTTTTCAGCTATTTTTTTCTAATCATACCCAAGGTACAGGCTGTTGCCTGGCTGGTGAACCAATGCTATCTACTTCTTGTAATTTTAGACCCGCTTGCTTCACAAACCATGAAATGCGTCAATGCCAAACATATTCGAAATATCATTCTATATGTGTCATCTTCAAACGTTTGACGCGTATGGCACAAAAAGTTTTAGATAAAAAAAGTTTGACTTCGTAGTGTATTCTCTGTTCCTCATACTTGTGTGACAGTCTCTTTCTAAATAAACTAGTACTGTAATAACAATTAAAAAAAAACGAACATTTAACAGTCTCGCAATTTTTATGCAGACAAGTTCGTACTAGTTTACCCCACTTTAAAACGCGACTACTTCAACAATTACTTACATTTCTTTCGAAGCTTATTAGGTTAATAGGGTTTTTTTAAACCTTTTTATACTGTTTCTAGATATATTCCTCAAATCTACGTTTTAAACACAGAAGGGACATAGAGGCACAAACGGTAACCACGTATTCAGTACATTCGGGGGTTCGAAATGATGTAACGAACACTTGGTAACAGTTTGTGCGTCGATGTTCCTTCAACCCCGTTTGGAAAACGCGTTTTAACTTAATAACTGTTTTTACTGTAATACTAATATAATAATTATTTTCCTCCAGCGGGCATTCTCTCCGTCATAATGGACGCTTACCTAGACGGTACCATCGACGACGCCCTCCTGGTGCCCGCGACTCTGAACTACGATAAACTAGTCGACGGTAACTTCGTGCGCGAGCAGCTCGGCATGCCCAAGCAGATGGAGACGTTCTGGTCGGCGCTCAGAGGCATCTGGAGGACTCTCAACACCAACCATGGCAGCATTAGAGTCGACTTCAATCAGCCTATTTCGCTCAAAGTGAGTTTTTATACTGCAGCTCGACTGCCTTGTTTGTGTAGTAGTGACAAACAGTGCGAGTGAATGTGATGTCTCAGGTGAAGCATGTATTACCAGGAATTTCTCTCAGTTGATTTTGCTGAAACAGTTTCTTTTACGTGACTGCCTGATTTGCCTAGTAGTCGCAAACGAGACGGATGAGCGTAGCATCCTGACTAGCTTCGATTCACAGTTTAGATAAAGTATAGTTGGGAATTTGTCAACAGTATTTTGGAGTATTAAGCCGATTTAGTTAATGAATGATATTTACACTTTTTCGTCACACTTCCCTTCATATTTATTTATTTAACTAATTCTTAAATCAAATCAAATCTCTTCCGCAGGAACTAGTAACATCATTCCAGAAGTACCAACACTACAAGTCGCCCATAGAAACCCCGTTGACCCCGCCAAACAATAACCTAGCAGTGAACCTGGACAGACAGATCCTATACAACCACAGTCACTCCAGCCTGTACGGCGCCGACGTTAGCACCGACCACAAGATGATGGTCGAGGCCATCGGCAGACATCTAGTCTATGGTGAGTACTATTGGGGTCAAATGAAATTGGCTAGTGAAACTTCATCTATCGGAAAGACTGCAATGGATCGATTTTCTTACTACAAAAAAAGATCGCATACTAGTCTTGGCTCACTAGTCGTTTAAAAAAATCTTAACATCCACATGTTAGATTTCAAAATTGGAGCACAAGATTCCTTTGGCAACTTTTGCCTTAAAGTTCCATTTATCATTCCACGTTGCGCTAAAATATTTAGTGACTTGTTTATCTATTCAAAACAAAATCCGAAATACCATGTACATAGCTCCAGAAGTTTCTTGCCAACCCACATTAGGTTAATCATAAATACAAATCCGTCATGTCATTAAATACTAACTTTTTTACTAAACCCACAATAAAAAAGTGTATAGAAATAAAGGAATTAAAAAAAAATAGTATGGATATTTATTCTAAAATCCAGGTTTATATTCTGGCCGGAAACTTTTGGATCTTACCACATACATGACACCTAGTTTAACAAAACCTGTTCCCAACAGACGCAGCCCAAGCCACAGCCCTAATGTGCACAAACGTGGTCTCGTACGTGGTGCTGACGGAGGCCCGGCGCGGCGCCAGCCTGGCCGCGCTCACGGCCAGCGTGGCCGCGCGACACGCGGCGCTGGCTGCCGACGGCAGGGACCTGGGCTACACGGGAGAAGCCAGGCAGGCCGTTAAACATGCTGTGAGTATTACTATGCGCCTAGCCTTTCCCAACATCTGTCAACAGTGATCTCATATTGTCCATTTCGCTGCCTTACGACCCGAAGAACACTTCTTATCCGAATCTTAGCACGGGATTCAGGAGGATCTGTTCTCATCAACTACTTTTGAGTTCCGTACGTGGGCAATACTTTAAGGGGAATGTAGTACTCATAAAAAGTATCAACTTTCACTATGGGATAACCTTCTCTAGATTCCGCATGTTGAAAATTTCGTTTGTATTCTCGAATACAAACAAAATTTTTCACCAAATTTAGCGGTAAGCACCCGGTTCGCGGTCACGTCGCCTGCCGTAGTATGGGACAATGACAATAAACATAGATTCTGTCGTTGATAATTTTTTTAAACAGAATGACAAATTAATGTTCACTTTTTTGAATCTAACACCGTGTATCAGAAAGCTGTGGTAATATTTCAGGGTGTGCTTCAGACCATCAAACTGAACAACTTTCCCCATGGGATCGTAATCGCGAAAAAAAATTGCTGTTCCGTACAAAACTTCGAATTCCTACTCGACCTAAATGTATGAGACAATAACTTTTTTGAGCGATTAGCTGCTGCTGCGTCTCGCGAGTTCGACTCCCGCACGAAACAAATATTTGTATGGCCACAGTGTTTTTGAGTTTAAATGTTTGTAAACGCACCCACGATATAGGAATAATTTCTAGTATGGGGCAACGTTTTTAAACAGATGCATTGATGTGTGGCGCTTCTATGCGGAATCTAGAGGAGGTTATCTGTGTATGAGAACGACCATGAAATCACCAAAAAAAAATTAAGCTGCTCCGTATAGAGCCACCAGACATATTTTCCAGTTGTGCGACCATTGAAAAAATGTAGGGAACAGCTGTTATCATAATTCAGAGATAGTCCCATAATGAAAACGCTCATGTTATGAGTACGTGATGTACTCATAAAATGAGCGTCTTTAAAGTAATGCCCTAATTTAAATAATAATCTTGTATAATTTTAATTATCAACAAAGTTAAATGCCTTCGTTCCCTCCCCAGCTGGACATGCTAGGGCGCGGCCTGATCCGGCGCGAGGGCAGCGGCGAGCGGCTCATGGTGCGGCCGCACACGTCTATCGCCGCGTCGCTGGAGCTCGCGTACTACGCCAACGCTGTCGTAGCGCACTACGCCGCACCCGCTATTGTCGGTGAGTACTCGCCAGGACGACCAAACTATTTGGCAGACAGTCGTCGTCTGCCCCGACAGAGAAAACTAGCGGTTTTGAGGTCGGCATTCAACGTGTTATGGTCGTCTTTTGTATACATAAAGGGTGTAAAAATACCCTTATCAAAGCCAAGACGCACTTGTTCTTGTCTATTGTGATATTTTTTATGTTCTGGAACATACATGGGCACCTTCTAGTTACGTAGATGTTGAAGGTTAAAGTTCCAACTTTTTCACACTTTTTTTTAATTCTAGTATTAAATTTTGCAACTTTACTTTTAATCACAATAAAGAAGAAGAAGATGGAGGGCTTTTTCTTTATTGTGTGGTTAGTGCCTAACCTAGGTTCAGAGTTTTTATGTCACCCATGGGTGTCTAACTTGGCTTTACATACCGTCGAGAAATATCTCTCAGGCATGCTGGTTTCCTCACGATGTTTTCCTTCATCGAAGCAAGTGATAATTATACTATAAGCACATGATTCCGAAAAATCAGAGGTGCGTGTCATGGGTTCAAACTCAAGACCTATGACTTGGCTGTCCAACGGTCACACCACTAGGCTATCAATGCTAACTAAACCCTCCATGACCTCTGTACTATTGCATCCATCAACACAATGGTTTTAGCGCTACCAACTATGATTGATCCCACCACCAGCAATCATTTTTGCGCAGTGTCACTTAGTTTGATGTACAGAATGCTTAGTTGGTCGGCTTCGTGACGGGTCCTTTTACACTCTGTATAGTTCTAAAACACTTTTTTTTTTAATTTTCAGCAACCGCCCTAGAAAGCCTCGTATGTTCGTCCCCGTGCACAGAAGTGCGTCAGTCGGCGCTGCTGGCGGCGTCGCTGCAGCTGTGCGAGGTGCTGTCGCACGAGTTCATCGTGTGCGCGCCGTGCCAGCGCATACAGGACCGCATGCTCGACGCCATCGACTCGCTCGAGGCGCACCAGCTCATACTCAGGGATACGGTACGCTTACCTATGTATACTTGCAACAAGCGACTGGCTCAATACTAACAGCCGCTTTGGTCGATCTTCTAGGTTAAGCAGTGCTTACGTTAAGCCGTCGGTCCCGGCTTTCATTTGTAGTTCTTTGATAGTCGTTACTAGTTGTCAGAAGTCGGAACACGCGTCGCAGACCCAGTTAATATTATGACATGTCACTTTGGGAACATTTGACGAATTGTAACATGATTCATATTATTATCCGAGTATGATTCTGTTAAAGCGGCCATTTTAGGCCGCCCTTTATTAAATATAATTTAAAATTAATTAATGATGTTTCCTTCATTTGACAGACAACAGGGGTACACTTAGAAGAAGAACAATGGTCCCGCCGCATGGCGCGTCGCCTTGAAGACGAGGACGAGTACGACCGGCCCGATCCCGCGTCGCGCATCTCATACACCGTGTCCGACAAGCCTGAAGCCATCGCAGAGAGGTACTTAGGAATTACCAACAAAAGATATACGGGGTGGAAGGGACACCGACGCGAAAACGGAAACCACAATATACTCAGTACATCATTCTGAACCACCCCAAATAGAAATTTTTCGTCGGTTATGAAAAAAAAATCATCTGCTTCCTACAAAAGTGCAATACCTACACGGTCAAAACATGTAACAGTATGGAACAGCTGTTTTTCTTCCCGTATGTACGTCAAAGCGTTCATAGTCAACAGTAAGAGGTAAGGGCTCAAAGCCGACCCTTGATGCAAGCCTACATACAGCCACACTAAACTCGTCGGTGTTGCCAGCAGTTGACCGGACGTAGGTACAAGATTGACTGTACATAGCACGAATTAACTCTACATACTTCCCAGGCGTACCTTTCTCTTTCAAGGCCCACCACAACACGTCCCGAGGTACCCTATCATAAGCTTTCTCCAGATCAATGAACACCATGTGCAAGTTCTTGTGTGCACGTCTGAACATCTCACACAATTGGCGGAGTGCAAAAGTGGCGTCCATTGTTCTTCGATCTGGCATAAACCCAAACAGATTTTGAGTAATCTCACTCTCCTCTCGCAATCTTTTCTCGATTACTTTCTCCCATACTTTCGTAATATGTGACATGAGCTTTATCCCTCGATAGTTGTTGCAGTCGTGCACATCACCTTTACTTTCGTTTTCTGAAGAGTAGTGTTGGCCCAGTGATAGTGGCTCTTAAGTTACGTTTCTTAGGTCTTGGGATCAAAACCTGACAGGCACTTTTGATGAAATTTATCTCATCACCACTGCTCTCAAAACGGTGAACAAAAACAACGTCTTCATAAAAATATTCGGAGAAATGTCACTTCCTCTCACAGGAGCCATTTGTCTTCCGACTTCCAATCTAAACGGATGCAAATGAATACCAGTACTTATTATAATCATTATGTTTTCCAGGCGGAGACTCCTGCTGACCCTGCGGCCAGTACTGGAGGCGTACGCGGCGACGTGCCGGCACCTGGCGCCCGGCTCCATGAAGGAGCTCGTCAAGAACACCCTCGACTCACTCACCGAGGACTTCACACATAACAAGATGGTTTATGGTACGATATTAAACTTTTCTTGGAGTAAGGGTGCCAACGAATACGTATAAAATATACATTAAAGGCTGGTTATGCTACGTGATATAAAAAGTTCAAACCGTAGGGAGGTTGACCAAAATTATGGTGAACTTTACCCATAGGGTGCAATCGCATGCTTAGGTGTTCATGTCATTCTAGGAATTTTACTTTACAAAACCGAACATTTTCGTAAGCATTACCAGCCAAATATTACAATATAACCGTTTTAGTAAATGCACCATAAAGTTTTGAAGTTTAGTATTGATTTGAACAATATTGTTTCTATTTCCAGGCGAAGCTGTATCAACAGACGCGATCAACAATTGTTTGCGACTCCTGCGCCAGTGGGGCGTCGTGGACATGTTCACAGAGAAGCGTACGCGCACACTACGCCTGCCCGCGCCCTACGACTCGCCGGAAGCGTTGCACACGGTGTGCCAAAACGTCTACAAATTCAACATGGACACACCTTTACTGAACACCAAGTGATAAAGTGAACTGTGAACTAATAGGCCAGTGAATCAAGTGCTTATATAGTGAATGTTGTTGAAATTGGCGTGAAGGCAGCGTTTCTGCCAAGCAACTTGCAAAGAGTTTGTGTAAATAAGGTTTTAGGCTGCCAGGTGTGTCTATCATCGCATTTTCGTATGACAAAATTTAATTATAAGTTTTCAACGATAAAGCATTCTGTTTCTAAGTACACTTGTCAAAAAAAAGTTGTTTACTCAAAAATGTTACTGCAAAAATAATTGTACAGTGACTTAAATGCTCTCGATATAAATATGTGATGTATTTTAACCAATCACATAAATAAATATCCATTGTTTTATGCTTGAAGTAATGGAATGTTGGTTTGTCAGAATGAAGACCATTGTCAAGCTGTGTACACAATGAGAGTTGCATGTAAACAAAGCTCCATTTTGAGAGTGTTACACAAACATCACTTTTCATAAACTTTTTATTCCTGACCAAAGATTTACTTCATAGTGTAAACCCTCATCGTTTTGGTTTGAAACAAACATTTCACCAAAAGATTCAGTTTGAAGGGAGTACAATAGTTATTGGAGTATGATTTCATTTAATAAAATGTTTTAGTTTGACACCCTGGGTGTTAGCTCGGGTATAGTTGGTGAAATCTCTTGTTCCTATCAAGGATTCCTACTAGTAGGGAAAACAAGTTGTAAAACATTTTGCAACATGTTTTCATGTTTCTTGAAACAAGTTGTTTGGCAACATTGTGTACAGAATGTGTCTGACTGAAAACATATTGATAGGGGCAAGTGAACGTTCCATATAGTTAATGGTTTACTGTTGCCAGGGTAACAACGACGTACGTTATTTCAACGTAATATTGTTATTTATACCGTTTGTTCAGGAGTTTTCAACGCATTGTAAATTAGTATCTTATTCGTTTTGTATGGTAATGAAAGCTGCTCAAAGGTTGGAGCCAAATATCTTGTTATGGTTTTATTAAGGTTTATTATTTAAAGATGGTATATTAAGGCCTGGTTACACCACAAATCATTGAATACATTTAGCCATAGACTGATTTAAATCATCATGTTATTCCTGCCAATCGTTAGAAGTGTGCAGGGATAAAATGTTGCTGTCATACAGTCCGCTCTAATGCCGTGTCACTAATACTAACTGAAACCTAAATTAATGCCTAAGTATAATTGCACTGTTTGGATTTCAAATCTCGACGCTCCGCTGAGCCGAGAGTTGAAAACCCAACAGAGCTGTTTTATTTAGACCTTCATTTAGGTGTTGCTTATACTTAGTGCTAACGAACATGAATGTACTTAGTCATTTACAACAGAATCAGATTCGACAGTTATGTGAAGCCTTATTTTGTTACTGTTTCACTTATCCGTCCGGTTGAATAGAGACGAAGATATTTTGAAAGAAATCTTGTAATGCTTTGCATGTTAGCCTCAACTGAAGGCCAACCACCACTTCTGATTGTGTGGGAAAGAGATGGCGCTATACGTTCTGTATAACAGTATGTCTTTCCCTCACTGAAGTAAGATTTAAATAATCTTAATGTGTAAAAATCACGTGTCATTATGGTCGTACACGCTAATCTCCGAAACCACCTAACCAACTTCAATGAAATTTTGTGAATGTTTGGTTCTAGCTTGAATGATAGGATAGTTTTGGACCCAACAGGTGGCGCTATTGTTAGTAAATGGCCCCCGTGCGAAGCCGGGGCGGGTGGCTAGTATTTCTATAAAAGGAGGTGGTAGGGTCTCATGTGTGCCATCATTAAATAATACACTATCACCATGCAAATTGATCTGTGATGCGACCGCAATTTAAAACGAGGGTTTTTGTATATATTGTGACTTTTAAATTATCATTTAAATACGAGGTTGTCATAAATGTTTGTGCGTTGTGATCTTATGGTCGCAATACGAATGCTTGTGTGCGCAGTTTAAATGTTAGTTATTTGGCCATTTAATTGTGAAGATATTTGCACCGAGACACGTGAAAAAACGTCGATGAATTAAAAGGTGTAGTGTAGCAGCGTAGCAGGCATACTTAAGTTTTTGTCTACCCCCGTGGGTAAAAAGCGTGATGTTATGTGTCTAGAAATGTAAATATACAAATAAAACAAACATTTTCTAGTTTAAACATGAAAGTTGCCTAAGCATCTATTTTTACATTGACGCCAAGTAACGCGTAAAAAGTGCGTATACAAGTGTTTCCTTTCATAGCATTTGTTTGTATCTGAAGTGTAAAAGTGTGGCTGGCCATCACCTGACTCCACGGAGTCTTAAGCCGAGATTTATAAACGTTACTTAGCTTGTTCTTTGACATGTCCCCGTCTCTAGCTTGCGCAGTACACTTGTAGTTTGACAGTGACGGGCATAAGCCATAGCACATGCCAAGTAGTCTATTTATCTTGGCCTAAAACTTATTCCTTTTTGTACTGCGTTAAGCTTAAGTTGACAAATAGTATGTAGACTTTATTTACTTTGTTACCCATATAATGATAAAAGGGGGCGAAGCTAAGATTGATTAAAATAATCTTGAAATATTTTGTTTTTTTTTTTTCAATAAATGCATAGCACTATGCAGAGACAGATGACAGACAGTTCTTTTCACATAACGTTTGTGATGGCAATCATAAACGAGTTAAGACGATTGTCGATCAAAGAGATTAGCTAAGTTACATTAACCTTTTGACCGCCACGGTCGGCTATAGCCGACAGATGAAAACTACTTGAAAAATGTCGTTTTATTGTCGCCTATAGCCGACGGTGGCATGTTGGGCACTTTTTAATTTGTCGGCTATAGCCGACCATGGCGGTCAAAACGTTAAGGGTTGCGCCTCATCTAGCAGCGCGGAATCGCATTTTTGCATGATCCTACCCTTTTCTGCCGCTCAGAACCGACATTTTCTGGAGCGAAATACAGAACTGTAAAAAGTTGGAATTTTTAGCTTTGCTTTCTTTGACGGTTCTTACTTCGTTTATATTCAAGTCTATTGCATAAAAATGTTTGCTAAGTAATGACTTAAGCTCAAGTTATTACTTTAACTTGACTATAGATACGGGTAGGTAGGATTTATCGTAGTTCGGGCTTTTACAGTAACATATCTAGTCATCCACCTTACATCTAAAACCATGTCCGTTACCAGAGCGCTAGTTTCATTTATACCTAAAATAATAAGTAAAATAAAACAACAACATTAAAAAAATTGCTATTTATTCATTAATAAGAAATTAAAATTAGTAAACTTATTAAAGAAAGAAAAAGAGAAAAATGTTTCAAATTAAAACGAATGTCAGAGAAAATTGAATGAAAAGACAAAAAATAATTATAATAAATGGAAAGCTTACGTAATAGTAGCCAAACAATAATAGGCCTATAATAGAGAATAAGGGCTCTTGTTCATGGCCAGTTTTACCCGGGCGGGCGTCCGGCTCGATCGACATCAGTCATGTATAAAGCACTATGGAAGCTTGTCCACGACACCGATTCAACATACAACATGCATGCAAACAAAACCGCATTTCTTCCCGGCTAAAACAAGAACTCTAAACCATGCGCCGACCCGGCTTAAAACCAGTCTTGAACTAGTGTATATAGTGAAGAATTAAACCGTTTCAACAATCAACCCCAACTATTCAGTCATAACAATAGTTCAACATGCACTTCGTTGCAAAGGACATAGAACAAAAATGGCATAGACAACCCATCGCCATTTTGATTCTTTGTTGAATGTTGCAGCGCACGATGAAGCTACCTACACTTAAAAAATGTCCAAAAGTATAGTAAACTAAAATTGCAGGTTTTTTGGAGGGAAAGTTTCCTATCGATCTTTGCCTCGAAATAACTCTGCAAAGCTTCACTTTACGCATTAACTATCCCTGGCCTTTTTTGTTCAAAGTACCAATACCCATAGGTGCCAGTATCATCGTGCACCACAACAAAGAAAAAAACGGAGATGGGGTGACTACATACACTTCCATAAAAAAAAAACAATTTCAAACCCCTGATCTTCATATCTCAATCTTGGTCGAAGTTACATAGAATCGTCAATTATTAAGCATATGAAACAAATGTATCATGGCTATGGCTTCCATTTCTTTTTCCATCTTGTAACGCCACAAGCCAGGCAAATGGTACCTCATTCGATTTTCCCAAGTGGATCTGTTTTCCCTGTGGTCGGAACACTCGAGGTGCTGTTTCATGACGGTCCATCCTGAGACAACGAGGTGACAATATCCGCAGTGGAACAACCCAGGGCGAACCTGTAACATTACGGACACATTAGAACAGAAAAAAAAATAAGATAAAAAGAAAAAAAAAATTACGAAGCTCGAAAAGGCTGGAATACTTGAAAAAGCTAGAGGTAAGTACTGTTTATTTCGATTTGAGATTAATGGGATCACTGTACCTCTCTTATAATTTCGTTTTTCTCCGATGTAATGACAGGCACTTCCAGCCACTTAATAGTGTGCTGTCTCGTCTTACAATGGTCGTTAATATCAGAAAATGGCGGCAAGTTCACCTCGCACACAATGCACCTGTCTCTTGTACCAACTTCGGAAATGAAATGAAAGCTTTTCTTAAGAATACAGAACTCTTCATTAATTATACTGGCGTTATAAAAAACTCCTTGTATTTCGTAGGCCGAATCAAGGAATTCCTTTGTTGACTGCTTGGCCAGATATCTAGGTGATTTCGGTTTGGTTACAGAGGAACCTGCTTGTCTTTTGTGATTTGCTCCTTCTACGTGCTCTTTCAATGACCTTAAAGAAAACGGCACGTTTACTTCACAAACGCGGCAAAACGCTTGGTTATTACCCCCCTTAAAAGTTATTTTATTTACTTTTGCAAAGTGCGCTGCCTCTTCTTCTTGGGAACATTTTTCGAAGTTATTTACCGGGGGGATGTTGTCAGATGAGCACGCCGAGTCTGTATCAGTGTCTTTTTCATTTGCGGCATTGTTTTCTTCGTTTGTGTCGTGATTTTCGACTGTATCTCGTGAAGCTTTAACTGTATTATTGTTAATCTCACCAGACGATTTTGTAGTTTTGTCTTTTATGTCGACTCTGTTCAAGTTCTGATCCAGTGTTGATGGATACAGTAAATCAGAATCAACAGCTTCAGCTGATGAATGATTTTTTATGTGGTTTTCTATCTCTATATAATCAAATGTCACAACTTTGGAACATTTTTTACAGAAAGCAGTTTCTGTTTCCAAATTGATGTTGATTCCCTTACTTTGGAACTTCGCAATGAATTCAAGGATTTTAGATTTGTCTTTTGTCAGTGATTTTACGTCTTTGTTAAGGTCGTTGTTTATCTTTGATTTCTTTGGTTCGCCATCATTTTCTGTGGCTGTTTTTGTGGCTGAAGACATTTTGCTTGCTTCTTTTTGATAGTTTTCGTTTGCTTCAGTTTCTTGAGAAGTTTCTTTAGCTTGAATTCCTTGACAGTTATCTTCAATTTCGATTCCTTGATGAGCTCCATTAGTTTCGATTCCTTGACAGTTTTCTCCAATTTCGATTCCTTGATGAGCTCCATTAGTTTCGATGCGATGTTTCGCGTAAAGTTCGTGATGCTTCGTTTCGTCAAAATGTTTGGTCATCCTTCCGGGAGCTAGCAGCTTGTTGCATGTCAGGCATTGGACAGCTGTGTCGTCTAACTGAAATCACAGAAACAGTCACTTAATTTGAAGCCCAAATAGTTTTAATTCTTTTGAAGACTACTCGACTAATACCAGAAAATATTGTTTTACTGTTTGTGCAGGTAGGTATCTAACCTATCAGTCCCCTGTTGGCTGAACGGGCTAAAGGCCCCCCAAAACTGCGTCACAAAACCCTGTCTTCCGCTTTCGGTATCCAGTCTGCCCCAGCCACCTTTTTGTGGGCTTTAGATGGACTCTTAAAGTAGTTGGGAGCCTTGGGAGCGTCTCACACTAAGGTTTCCGATACGCCGCGGTCTTCACTGTAGGACTCGTTGCTCCATCCGCCATCATGGCCCGTTTTATTTATTTATTAAAACTTTGTAAAAAAAACTGGGCAAAAGCGGACTAATGGCGGCGGCGGCTACGGCGGGGTTTTAGTAATACTAAATTACTAAGAGTTTATGAATCACTATTAGAGAGACCGGTAGTTCATAATATAATATTTTTATACCTACCTAAGTATATTCTATTCTATTCTACCTTATTTTTAAGTCTATGTAGAGTACACAATTTATATTTCTTTACATGGTGGATACGACAATAAATTAAACTGTACTGTGATAATTAACATATACCTCATGAAGTTCCCAGTCTGCATACAAAAATTCAATCGAATAAATATCCAGTAGTATAATCACAGGACATTATTATTTCATCTTTAGCTTTTTCTACATGGTGTAGATTAATAGCATCGTATATAAACACTAAAAACATGTTGCCAACTCGCTACTTCAAAAACCTTTGCCGTTTTATTTCCAGATGCGAATTAGTGCAGATTATACCTAAGGTTAGCGAACGAAGTTTTATAAATGGTGTTCTATTTCGTTAACAGTTTTATGCTACGTAGTCTGTTTGAAAATATCATCAAGGATTTATTTGATAGTTTAAAAATATACGTATGAAGTAGTATCACCAGTGTTTTCATTTATTGTCGTATTTGCATCTCCACCTTGTATATTCTATACTAGTTGAAATACCCTAGAAAATGGTTTACACTTACATGACGAAAGATGGCACTGTCCGCTCCAAACTGAATAGGTTTCAGAACTAAATTCAAAGAATGGCTTGCATCAGCTTTATGCTCCTTCTCATCTTCAAACTCCGCGTTGCAGAGCGAACAGACTCCTTCGATCAGGCCGTGCCAGGCTTTTGCATCAATAACAATATTATTGAAAGCAATGACATCACCCCCCATAGGTTTTAGGAGGAGAGTTCCCTTGTTATGTTTATGTTCATCTTCAATTATGTGTAAATTGACCTTGGAAGCGATTGGCATCAGAACATTGCAGAATTCGCAGTAGTAGCCTCCTTTGAACTGAAAAAACAAGTGGTTCGAATTATAATTTAAAATTTGCATTTGCCGGCAGCGTGGAGGTCGAAAATAAGGAAAGAAAACAAAACTTGTTTATTTAGCACATGCCACAAGTGCACACAACATAAAATAAAACACGTACACTACATAAAAAGACGTATCCCAAATCCCAAGTGGACGAGACTACCGTATGTATACAAGTATACATCTACTATAACTATAACCTAACTTTTTAAAATAAAAAAAATTTTGTACGCCATTCCTAAATGGCAAAACATGTAGCATTAAATTTATTTACAAGACCTGTATTACATACTACTCATGTTTTTACAAAATAAATATATCTTTATCTTCATACCTCAACTATCTCTACCTGTGAGCTTCGAAACCCATGCTTGAAAAGTTAACAGACAGACTTTCGCAGAGAGTCACTTTCACGTTTATATGCTATCGTGTGGAAGAGACATCTACGCATTCTACGCACAAACGGTTACTACATCATTCTGAACCCCCCACACTTCTGTGTGGGGGGTTCAGAATGATGTACTATGAACTATGATGTATGGGGTACTTTCATCAGTAATTTAAAAAAAAAAACAGCTGTTCCATACGTTTTGACCTTGTAGGTGTTGCACTATTGCAGGAAACAGCTGATTATTTTTTCATCGTTTAGTATGATGTACTGAACACGTGATAACCATTTGTGATATTGGAGGGAGGAATTCAGTTATTATCAAAAGTAGGTAGGTATTGATAAAATCTTAGGTCGTGCCGTGCAGTGATTGTTAACCCCCGGGCATAAATAATTCCCCGCGGCGTACACTGAGTGCCAAGGTCATTCGTTAGTGTAGTTGCACGGTTCTGGGCAATCACTGTACCTACTTGTTATTTATCGTAACGGCGTTTTTGCTTTCGCGGTCGCAAGCGCGACTGCTGAGCGTGGGGTCCAGGGTTCAGTTCCCGGGTCGGGCAGTGTTGTTACGTTTTTCCATTAGGAATTTCTCAGTAGCAGCCCGGAGTTTGGAAATTGGCGGTATGATACCCCGTGCCTCGAAAAGCACGTTAAACCGTTTGGTCCAGGTCTACTCTAAGCAGTTAAGCACGAAACCCGTAGTTTCGGCCGAAAATACGGGTGTTTCCAACTCCGTATCACTTACGGACATACGATTAGTGAGGGACCCGAAGTAAAAACGAATGATAACACTATTGTACAGTTGTTTCTACTCCCGATGTATTTTCAAAACACATGAATCCGAAAATAATAGAGCGTAGGGTTCATTTCGGAGTTTCGATCTACTTTCTTACGGGCCCGTATCTTCGCTGACCGACTTAGAGAGTAGACCCCCTGATCTCTTTTCGGTGGTGTCGGATTGCCCATCGGACTTTTGAGAGTAAAGGAACGTAGAGTGCACCTGTGCGCAGACACTTGTGCACTATAATATCTCTCGCGCCGCCGATGGCTAGTCTCCGCTGAGATTGGCCGCCGTGACGGAAAACGGTTAGAGGCGGCAGCACGACAGCGCGATGTAAACGTGACGTAAATACGTCGATTTTTGAATCGAACTATAGCATTTTTTAGCTAAATTGTATTAACTATGAAAATATTGTGGGACAGCGGGAATTGATTAAAATAATTAAAAATTGTTCCCGTTGTCTGTGTATGTGAGGCCAATAGGAAATACACCTTAAAATCGACGTATTTACGTGGTAGAGCCTCAGGAGGACTATTCTTATTATTTACCGTAAATTGCTCGTGTTGCTGAAGTATTTGCGAATGTTGCTTCGGTGCGGATGCACCTTTTCCGTGAAAACACTCCAATTCTAGTAAAAAAAAACACCAAACCTACCTTCTTAATATGTTCATGCTGAAACTTGTCGGAGTACTGCACTGCATGAACCCTCATCTTGTGCTCCGATGTTCCGATATGGTCGGCAGCTGCTTCCTGAGAGTCCAAGAAGACATCGCATGCCAGACAGAAGGAATTCAAGGAGCCGGTGATGACCCCGTTCCTATGCAACTTGTACGTCATTGTGACCTGAAATAAAAAAAAGGGTTTGTATTAAAACCATGACTAGAACACTACATAAATATCTTTAAATACAGTGACAGTCATTCCCGGCAATACATAATTATTCAAAACAAAATGCTTTGCCCGCCCGTCTGCCCCGCTCTGCGCTCAAATCCCGGGTGCAAGCGATTTTCTCCATAGCGCCTGATCAACCGCAACTGTCCCTGTTGGCACTTACACTACACCATTTGGACTTTTTTCAGGAATTTTGTCAAAGCTACCCGCTTATTACTTAAGCTAATAAAGCACATAAATACTTAGGCGAAATGTGGCTGGAAATTGCTAACTTGATTAATTTAATTGTTAAGCCATCGCAAATCGAAACCGGAATGTCCTTTTTTCTCTTAGTGATAGGTAGTGAAAACGGATATTTATGTAGTAGATGGTAAAATTTGTTACAGAATAATATAATCTTTACATAATCTTTGTTTAGCCATAATCACAGACTTATTTCTTTGTATCCCTGCTACATAACATCGCCCACTTCCAGGAATGAAACAAAGCATTTGGTTATATTTGACTGTGAACATGAATGAATTCATTTTCATTTTGTATAATATGTAGGTACAACTAGTGTATCATAAACATCCTTTTCTCTTATCGACGCGACCATGGAATGATGTGTTCCGCGTAACGTGCCGTCGATTTTTAGGGCTTCGTAGACAAACTAAGAACTCTTTAATCTAAAAAAATAAATACAAATTGAAGTGTCTGTTAGTAATTTCAAAAACTTTTTTGCAAAAAAAAACCGACTTAAAAAAAAAAACACTAAAAAAAGAGGAAAATAACATTACTTTCGGAAGTCGGTGACTATGGTTTGTTTCATTGACTTTTTTGGCACCGACTTCCGAAAGTAATGTTATTTTCCACTTTTTTAGTGTTTTTTTTTGAAGTCGGTTTTTTTTTGCAAAAAAGTTTTTATTTTACCCTTTTTAGTTATCGTATCACACACAAATCCTTGTCAAGTATCAATTTCGCAATTTCTTTTACTTGGATGACATTTTTTCCAGCTATTTTGATTTCAAAACCAAACTGCTGAACCGATTTTGATGAAATTTCTATGGGACCAATCGGGAAGTAGATCCATTCAGATAAAAGAAGAATTTTTTAAATCGGTTCATAAATGACGGAGATATGAGGTAACAAACACAAAAAAAAAAACATACAACCGAATTAAGAACCTCCTCCTTTTTGAAGTCGGTTAAAAAAACAGCTTTTTACTGAATACATATGAAACTTTCAGCGGGGCAGTAAAGGACAGCTACCCGAAAATGGTTTTAGGAGACGATCCATATTTTTTTGTGAAATTTCGATCCCCATTCTTAGATTTTCAAAATACCTATGTATCTCCATTAGCAAGAAAATGGCCATTTTACACAATTATTTTTATTGATGCTAAACGATCCTGTACACAATATTGATCCAAAACTTCTAACAGACTTACCATCTTTGGAGTACGAAAAAAGTCTGAAATCGCAAAAAAAACTATTCTCATACCTTTACCAGATAGTTTGATATATAGATAGTCCAGACAGTTTATCAGGGACACTACGACTCGGTGACCGGCCGTCCTGACATCAGAATGAACGGTCACCCTTCAAATGTTTTTTCTTCTAGAATACGATGGAAGAAATTGATTGAGAATAAATGAACCAAATAGAAGCAATAGAGAAGCAATTCTTGGGCATAAATACGCCTATAAGTGACCGTTCATCCTGACGGACACGACTTTTTAGTAGGAGTACGATCCCGCGGGACAATTACTGAACTCCACGCGGGCGAAGCCGGGGGCTTAAGCTATAGTGTACCATAATGCTATCTACCAAGACATGAGGGAAGCACTATTCTATTACATATACCTACTTGCTAGCAATAATGTACTTAGCTCAAACTCATCGAGTTGTTTGCCCTATCTCCCTGAATTTGATCACATCGTTTAATAAAGGCAGCCCACGTTTAAAATATGTAGATTATTTTATAAGGTAGGCTATAATAAATAGTAGGACTTTGGAGTAATTAGTACCTTCATTAGTAAATACTAATTAATTAGTTCATTTAAATAAAAAACTAAATGTTTGTTAATCACTTAGGAAATGAAACACGTTCTTAACATTGTCATTTAGATAACACATACGTCCTAATTACGTAGTCAACACATGTAAATACGTATAGGTAATAATAGTACATATAAAAATCGAAGTATGGATTTTGAGAAAATAAAACTTTAGACTGACGGAAGGCAGAAAAAGTAGGTACGGTTTCGTTTCGAAATACGCTACCATAAAAACAGAAAAGATACGTCCTGACCTGAAAATCAAACACGGAACTACATATTTATTTTGCTCGACTGCCGCACTTTCAAATTCAACGACTGTCAAAGAAGCCATATCGGAAGTCGGTGACTATTGCTTGTTTCATTGACTTTTTTGGCACAGACTTCCGAAAGTGAAGTTATTTTCCACGTTTTTTAGTTTTTTTTTGGAAGTCGGTTATTTTTTGCAAGTTTTTATTTTACCCTTTTTAGTTGTCGTATCAAAAACCAAGCCTTGTCAACTATAAATTTTGCAATTTCTTTTACTTGGATATCATTTTTTTACCAGATATTTTGATTTAAAAACCAAACTACTAAACCGATTTTGATAAAATTTCTATGAGACCATTCGGGAAGTATGTATATCCTTTCAGATAAAAGAAGAATTTTTCAAATCGGTTCATAAATGACGAAGATATGAGGAAACAAACACAAAAAAATACAACCGATTGAGAACCTCCTCCTTTTATTGAAGTCGGTTAAAAACAAAGACAAAAATGGCAAAATCCTATTTCAATAAATGAGCATGCAGCCAAAGAGCCCCGACAAACGTCTGCCACCGACGAAGGCGTGGAATTGGCGAAGTATTGGGCCAATTAATAATAATTGTAATTTCGTGCCAGCGATAAGTAGAAGAAATTTCATAAATTAGGTTTTAAAATCAATTTACCTATTCTGCATAAGTGCATACCTACTGAAACCAACTGTGAGTCATGGCTTAAGTACGTACTTACTACATGAGCACTGTGTAGGTATGTGATCGACTTAACATTAATCACGTTTTCATTTTTAACCATAATGAACAAACTCGCTTTAAATACACACTCTACAAATTCAAAGCCACGTAGAATGTCCATACTTATGCATTATAATAAATATTGTTATTAGTCTGTTAGCTTTCTTTAAAATTAAATAAATAAATAAATATACTGACGATACAAATACAATATCCTACTTCGGTAGATAACAAACTAATAGAAACAAACGCTATACTATTTCAAAAAAATAAACTTTCATCTACTTAATAAAAATAGGTAAGTACAAGTAGGTATCTAAATGATACGAAATGGCATTAAGACAAATCAAATTCTACTATTATGTACCAATAAACTTAAATGCCAATAAGAAAATATCTAATACATAACAAAATATAACAGTGACAAAAGTTTTTATTCACTCACAGTAGTAATTTGCCGCTTGGAAATTGTTCTTGTATTGAACGACTGCTCAAAACTGCTCGTTGAATGCTGGACTGCGAATGAATATTCTTATGGCTGACTAGTCCGACTACGCGCAGGATACCAATCACCCACAGAGATATCGAAGATTCTGGAAAGTCCCGACCATAGAGTATAGAGCACCACGATCACGATAACTTTTTGTCTATTGATTTTTGAGTTATGGATGCGTTCACAAAATTACGAAATGATTATTTCGTGGTGATTTATTTATTTTAAATATGTACTTTAAATCTATACAGTTAAGGTGGGAGCACCAAAGTAGCCTGCGAAATCCAAAACTGATTGGAGTATTCTTACACTAGATATTTCTTATGAATCTAAATGCTTCGATGGAGGATACAGCGTGTTAATACAGCCCAGTGCTAAACTGGATCATATCGTCTACATTATTTCCTTCATTAATAGGAATTAAGTGAGTATTCACAAAATACAACAATGCGTGTTTAATGTTCAACATTTAATCCAGCATTGCATAGGCCGTCTTCACTATACTAGAATATCCGGGCATGAATCGCAGAATTCGCAGATAATGGAAATATTTCATAACAGAGTATGCCGACTTGCAAGATATTATGTACATTGCCAGTAACAATAATTTAATGAATCGTGTTAGGTACTTATATTTTGTTAAGATTATGGTCACGATTCCCCAGATGATAAATAGGCACGTTAAAAGCCACGTGCATTATTATAATTGATGCGGCTGCTGCACTTGGATTGGCGCTCCATTGGAGAGCTACCTAACAACTCATGAGTCATGATTGTGGCCAAAAGCAATAAACCTCTGTATGTAAGCAATGTCGCCAGTAAAAAATATTTAATTGACCTCCGCCCACTTCTTGAATTGTGCTGCGCACATTTTTAATTGTCTTATTAATTAATTATTTTCTTCTAATATTAATTATTCTGCTAATAGCAGTCTTTATGGGAGAGTGTGTTTCCCAGTAATATTTGCCAAGTTGCCAACCTTTTATCCCAAGGCAAGGCAAGTCTTCTCTTACAGAGAAGGCATATTATGCAGTCTCAGACTATTATATAGTTATCTGTGCATGCAGTATCTGGCATCTGCAGCTGCACGCATAGGCTGCACGGTCAAAATGTCATGTATGGAACGGCAGATTTTTTTAAATTACCGATGAAAAAGGGCTTGAATTATTTGGTCTGCCTAACTTCCGCCAGTTTTTTATTTAATAAATAACGGCCACGCACAAAATCTGCATTAATCAATAGCTGACATCAATAAAAACAAGTGTTGTATGAAAGCAAATCTTAAGCGTCACGTTTCCGAGATATAAGCCATCCAAGTTGACAACTTTGATTGCTTATATTTCAGAAATGTAACGCTTTAGAAGATTTTGACTTGTACAATACTTGTTAAGATTTAATGCCTGGCCAATGAAATCAAAGTTGTACTGAATGTGGCATCGCCCGTCAGTGAATAGAATATAACTTTGAAAGCTTGTCTCGGAAACATGACGCTTTAGAAGATTTTGTCATATTCAAAACTTATTTGTATTGATACCAGCTATTGATTAATACAAGTTTTATGCATGGCCACTATTTAGAAAATAAAATTAAAAATGGTGGAAGTTAGGCACGGCACACTTCATACAACCCTTTTGTATTGATGAAAAACTGTATGTTTAGTGTTCTGCAACATACTGAATACACTTTTCAATCATTTTATCACCAACTTGAGCACCGGGACAACAGCTGTGCAGCATACAAATAAAAAAAATTGAAAGTTTTTTAAAATTCTGAATGTTATAGAAGAGTGTATTACACTAGTGGGGTGCAGGAAATTAAATCAAACAACTTTCTCATTTTAAATGTTGATAGATTTGTATTTATGTTAACAAAGTATAAATCAGTACTTTATGAATGTAATGCTAACAAAAGAGAGCTATTTTCCCAGACATCTAATAATTGCTGGAAGGGAGATGCAGGGCCACAAACTCCTCAGAATTCTGCCTGTTATATTGGTTTGCAGCAGTGGATGTTCACAATACATTTAATTTAGACCAGTCCCACTCAACTTGAAAATATTCTTGTGCTGCAGTTTGCTGCAATTTTTATAACTCTGAAAAAGTCAAGATATAAAAATTAAAGAATATCTTAAGAAAATACCAAAGTCTGAAAACTAAGTTTTTTAAAGAAAAGTTATCCTCGCATTACCTAGTATAAAATTACCTGTCTGAAATGAATGGACTTTTGTAGTATTTTGCAAACAGCCTTTTCCAACTAGGTACGTCTAATTTATTTTGGATCACTCCTGGATCTGTACCTATTACGATGCAATGGAATAATTGTTTGCAGTTAGACAAGTCAATCTTACATAGACCATTCGTTTCCAACCAAATACTTATTAAAACAGCAAGAACACAATCAATCATTAACAGAAACAGTTAAACTAAAAACCGCAAAAACAAACAAAATGACAAAACTTGCCAGTGACGCAGTGACGGTATAAGTCACTGTCAAATAGTCAGATTCTTGCATGGAAGGAATAGTTACTAGAAGTCCTTGGGTTTTGATACTGTTCACTGGTCACGTAACAAACAGTTAAAATAATATTTACAAAAAACAAGCGCACCGTGTGGAGTAGGATTTTTTTTTAATCAGCATAATATCTATTGATAACCATTCGATTGGCTGTCATATCCAATATTATTAATAAATGTATCCGCAACGACTCTTGTTTATGGTATAGTACAAGATGGCGTCGTAGTTCCGACTACGGCCACGCGCTATAATATCCACGGAGTAGTATTTGCTAAAGAGACAATTTCTCCTGCTCTTTTTCCTGCTTCTGTTGATATGCGGCACGCCAACGGTCCCTGGATGGCAGAGTTCGGTACATCATCTACCCAAATAATTTAAACTTTACTAATGTAACTTAATAACTTGTAACTTAACTTGTTTTTTTAACTTGTAACTTAATGTGACTTTTACTAATGTAAGGGTTACATACACCATGAAAAATCGAGTAAATATTTATGCAGCGGTCAAAATAATAGTAAAACTTTACATGCAATACGTAAACGTACTTCAGACAAAGCTTAAATTAATTAACAGCACTTTTATTTTTGGATCGATTGCACTTCCATATTTGTATATCGAATCACAATCGAATCGAATACTCGGTTTCGGTTTTGTGAATAGCGATTTAAAGACCTTTTCGATAGGACTGTCGATCGATTGGATATGACAGAAAATCGAGTGGTTGTGAATAGTTATGCAGGTTTCTATTATTTAAAAACAACAAACGCAAGATTTCGCCGCTAGAGCCGTTCGTATAGAGTAAGGTCTTCAGAAATGTCAGATGTCATAGAGTGTTCCCGCGTTGCGCGCTTTTTTATCACGTAGTTTTATTAATATTCATGAGTGTGGTCAAGATTGAGCCATTCCTGATTAATTATGACTTGACGATTGTAGGTAGCAAATTGGGAGTTCTAATTTGTTAGTACTTGAACGAAGAATGATTTTTAAATGTTTCATGCTCGCTAATTTTAGGCACAATATTGTAAATACACACATCAAAAGTATCTAGGGATCAACATATATTTTTGCAATAACTTTTCTCCTGATTGATATTAATTAAAATTTTCTTTAAGGATTCATCAAATAAAGTGTTTTCGTTTGTCACAGTAACGATAAACCAAGTCACCTTTGCATTAATAAAGAAATTTGCCATTTTCCTAATAAAGGGATTTTTGACATTTGAACCACTAACATTAAAGTTCGAAAAAAAGACTGAAATAACAGTTTTCTTTAAAATTTTATTGGGTAACTTAAACAATTAATAATCCGTGTTTCTACCGCGAACACTAACAACACAAGAACATCGGTTTGGCATACTCAAAATGAGTTCATCCAAATCACGCTGTGGAATGGCCGCCCATGTTCGTTGCAACAACAAAAAAAGTTCTTCTTGCGACTGGATACCCTCCATATTCGGCAGAGCTCTTCTCTGTAGCATATCCCATGCATGCTCAATCGGGTTCAAGTCTGGCGACTGAGCAGGCCAGGGCAGGACATTGATGTTAGCTGCGGCGAGAGTCTGTCTTACAACTCTTGCGGTGTGCGGTCGTGCATTATCATGCATTAACTGAAATAAGGGACCGATTTGCACTTGTAGAGGAACGATGACGTCTGATACAATCGTCTCAGCATAAATTTGAGCGTTGAGGTTGCCTCTGATCCAAATCAACTCAGTTCTTCCGCCGATCCAAATACCCGCCCATACCATGATGGTTCCACCACTATAAGGATGGACTTCCTGGCAGGATTTTAATCGCTGTTGGCGTCCAGGGGTTCTCCAGTGTCGTATACGTCTTGTATCCGGTCTCATACCAAAACGAGACTCATCAGAAAAGCACACGAAACGCCATTGTTCTTCTGCCCAATTTCTGTGTTCAAGAGCCCATTGATATCGAATCCTACGATTGTGCATTGCTATAGGTGGTACCCGTAGCGGTCTTCGGGAATGAAGGTTCACTTCATGCAAGCGGTTTCTGACTGTTTGGTCGCTAATTAAGTTCCCTGAAGAGTGATGAAGCCTCACGGCTAACATCATGGCGGTTATTGTTGGAGCTCTTCGAGTTAAGATTTGAATGTATCGGTCTTGTCTCCGTGTGGTGCAGCGATACCGTCCTCCATGGCGCTCAGCCACGGTACCAGTGCTTCGGTAACGTGTCCAAAGTCGACTGATAACACTCTGACTTGTATTCAGAGCTAAAGCCACAGTACGTTGCCGGGAACCAGCTTCTATCATTCCCACGGCTCTGAGCATTTCTTCCCTGCTTAAATGACGTCGCCGCTCCATAATAACGTTGGTTTTAATCAGTAGTAGGGAAACAGTAGCACTAATAATGTCTTCAATGCGTTGTATGTTTTTATAGGGAAAATATTGACAGCTTATTTTCATCTTTTACTCGAATTTGATTGAGAGTTCCTGATTCAAATTATGAAATGCACCAAAAAGGATCCATATAAATTTATAAAATCATAAATTTATTACAAAGCCACATCTCAATCTCAAGAAATCCGCATAAAAATGCTTGATCCCGAGACACTTTTGATGTGTGTGTGTACCTTAAGTTTACACTATGTTGTTCAAAGTAATTAAATAAACTTTTTATGAAGTTATTGGTACTTTAAAGTATAAAATAGAGTTAATGACAGGACCTTACTCGACAGTGGCGCCATCTGGTGAGCTCAAAAACGATAGCTCTCGTTTAGCCATGTCAGATGCTTACATATTTTACAATCGCTGTTTTCTTTATTGTGTTTGACGTCATTAAGGAAAATGAACATTGGGTAAGTGGCGGCCAAACGCAAGCCTATTTAGTATTCACAAAAAAACCTGAAAACCGACAATTACATTGTTTGTAAAGTTTTTAAACTTTAATCTGTTCTTGTCCCTAAAGAACTAATCGAAGAACAAAATTTTCTGCCACATTTTTCGGGAGGCAAGGTAAACACGTACAGCACACTACGGGAATTAGATAATCGCACACAGAGACATGCATCCTAATGCTACAAACTCATACGAAAAAAAAACAACCACACAATTAAGAAACTTACTCACATTGACAAATTAATGTGTATCTAAATAATTGTCTTACGACAACAAACAAAGAGAGCTAGAGATGTACACAACCAAAGAGTGGTTTTTCATTCGTCCATCGATGAATGAATGTATGAACAGAATAAAATTATAGTTTTTATTTTGTTTTTTTTTCTTGTACTTATATTTGACTAATTTCACAAATCAATAAATACACAATATGATAAGTAATCAGTGTAACTGCTTAGGACAGTAGTAATCACTACATGTACGATAACGATTATATTTATTTATAAAACATTACATTTTCATAATTAAAACATGCCCCATAGATGGGCGTGTAATAATAATTAGTTTATAATAATAATAATTAGTTTTTTTGGTTCAACCAAACTTCTATCTTTTTGTTCAGACACATACGCAATAAACTATATAACCTACTGAACATACTAAAAGTAACTGAACTGAAAATCATTTATCTTCTCATTAACCGTTCCCGGTATCCTAGCACTATGCCAAATCACCAACCTTAACAGGTTTGCTCCTGGACTACGACGATCGTTTGAGCTACCAACGGACCACGAAATTTTTCCATCGTACCGGCGTAAAAAGTATTAATCGGATTTTTACTTCTTCTATAAAACCATTTTCGTACATATTTGGTACTTACATACATGTGATACGAAACATTATGGTTTTGCAGATTTAAAGTGGCAGGTCGTTTTTATACATAAAAAGCACTTATTTGCGGCATAAAACGATACACAAAGGAGTTTTATTTTACGTCTATTGTCTTAAGGTACTTTGGCAGAGGGCCGCGCGGCCGGCGGGGTAGCAGCCATCACGCCAACCATAGTCTAAAGTGTGCAGAGATTTTTAATCTGTGTTGTGCAGTGACGTCTGTCGTCTGCCTGTCATTTTAATTTGTATTTTTTGTTTCTCAAACTCAAAGCAAGCCGTGCTTGTGCTCGATGTGGTTCAGTCAAGTGTTTATTGAATGATGTGCAGTGCCTTGTTGCTTGGACATAATGCAACTTATTTCTAAGTAACATGTTTATTTTCTAGCTCCATTAGCTAGTTTTGTTTCAACTATGTCACAAAAAACTTATAGTGTGAAAATGTTCAGTGATAATGTTTGTGTTATGTGCTTGGTGCATTTATTAATAATATTAGCGCTGACAAAGGGCACTGCGGAAGCTCAGGAGCTAAGTAAGTCTCAAGTTTTCTATATTATTCGCCAAGGCATGGATCAAAACGTCTTTATAAGGATTTAGGTGTAAGTTTTAGACCATAATATTGATCACCACCTTGCGTGTTTGTTGTGCTTTATTAATCGAAACTTCTGCCTTGAGGCTTCATTGCTTTAAAGGATTTCTTTATAAACAAACGCAATATAATTTGCTACAGTTCAATAATATATAATATGTATAATAAGTAAAGTTTGGGATCATACCTGAAATCTTTGGTAATGTGTCATTAATTAAATCCGACCCTCAGATGACCCACTGACCGAAGCATTTTTAAATAACAGCATTATGTTGTAAACAGCTTAAGGGCAAGACAAATTGTTTAGAATCTTAAATAATTTAATCTAAATTTCTAAATACCAATTTGTCTGAAATGACACAAAAGATCCTTGAACAAGTTATGTATGCACCTCTTTGCAGTGTATAACTCTATTGTACTAGATAATACCACTATCCTGTGGCTATAAATACATTTGATAATGTGACATTGTCTTGAAAGTTGTTGTAATTTGTGGTATTTTAGAAGATTCCCTATTAATAGCATAATTTAAAAAGTCGTCTTGTTAAATGTGACATTAATTCTCTATGTTGCAATTAAATAACTGATTCAGACTCATCCAGATGCACTATCATTGGTCTATTTTTTTTAAATAACAGTAGTATTATAAAAAGATTCAGCCTTCAAAAATAGTGTATGAAATTTAACAGCTAAAACACTAGGAAGTGGGGAAGGAAAGGACATTTTGAGGGTGTTTTGTGTAATTTTATTCCTTAAACTAGCCTTTGCCCGTGACTTTGTGTGTGTGGTACTTAGAATAAAAAAAAAAGATCGATTCTGTGGAAAAAATTCACCTATATTTTAAGACTAGCTGTCCCGGCGAACTTCGTACCGCCTAACAGTCAATGAATCCTACCCCACCTACCCTACCTACTCTACCCACCCTACCTACCCACCTAGCCTACTCTCCTAGTACCTACCACCTACCTACCAGCTACCTACCACCTACCTACCAGCTACCTACCACCTACCTACCAGCTACCTACCACCTACCTACCACCTACCTACCACCTACCTACCACCTACCTACCACCTACCTACCACCTACCTACCACCTACCTACCACCTGCCTACCACCTACCACCTACCTCCAACCTACCACCTATCTACCGACAATTTACGCTTTCGCGACATAGACAATAGTTTAATAACCTTTCTATTAGATCAAAATAAAATTTTCTGAACGCACGCATAAATATTTGACAATCAATAAATATGTCAATCATTTGTCACTACTGACAGTATTTGACAGGATGGACATCAAATGTTTGACAGGTACGAAACCAAGGAACATTTTGGGAAAATGATTTATCTTTCGTAATTTTTTATTCGTCGATTTTTCATTGTTTTTAAGATTTATTCTGCTATTCTAGGCAGAGACAAATACAACAAATCAATAACCATGAAAATTGGTCCAGCAGATCTAGAGTTATAAGTGTTGTAACAAACCCGACTTTGTTTTATATATATATATATATATATATATATATATATATATATATATATATATATATATATAAGATATATAAGATGCAATTTTGTCGCGTTCGCGATTCACTTTTGTTGAGTTTCGGAACGCGACATTAGATCCTCCAACGCGCACGCGAATTTGAACTTTATGCAGCGGTAATAAATTACAAATTGACTCTCCATTTTATTTAGAAAACGTTTGTATGGGAAATAGAAAAGTGCTGTTTTGAGGGTTTTCCCGGCAATTATTCGAATTTTTCTCAACTTTTAAACCTTCCCTAGACCTCCACGAACATTTCAAAACCAACATAAGATAAATCCGTTCAGCCGTTCTCGAGTTTTAGCGAGACTAACGAACAGCAATTCATTTTTATATATATAGATAAGCATCTAGCAGTAGAGCGGTGAAAACTGCGTTCAATGATGAGTGATGCATGTAGAAACATACAGACAGACAAAAACTCTAAAAACTGTTGTTTTTGCTTCTGTTGCTCTAATAAAGACACCCCATATAATTTTTTTCAAATCTTCAATGTACAGACATCGGCCTGTTACAATTATATTATATGCATAGATTTTGCCTTCTTTGAATATTTTTCTTTTCATTCTGATTGAATTAAATTAGTAAGTTTGACTATTTTTTTTCAACATACAAAATAAAAAATAAATCGTCCAAAATATATCGTCCAATCTACCAAAATATTAGATTTTGTAACTTCATTGGGACTCACAAAAGTTCACACACATAAGGATATAATCATGAGTGTCTGACATTAAATTAAAAGGTCTGCTGATACTTAACACAACACATTGACACTCATGAGACTTCCTAGACGTCTGGTTACCCCTAATCTTGAGTCTCACAGTTGGTTGTTTGAGGCCAGATGTCTGATAAACGTAGTAATATTATTTTACCGTTGTGATATTATGATTTTTATTTTTGTTCAGTAACTTGGATGTCGAGGTTATATGTATATAGGCAGTGGCTGCATGTAAAATACCGGTATTAAGCTTCATCCGGTTAGACTGACTAAAACTGATTTTCGCATAGTTGGTGAAAGGCTAGGTAGGTGATGATGATAACACACGTAGATACATACTTCCCTTCCATACTTAAATCTTTATCTGGATATCCTGGATTTCATTAAAAATATTTTGTTTTTCCCTTGAAATGTGTAGTAATCAAATAAAATTATGACACACTAACTTCTCACTAGGTAACTAGGCATGTGTTTGAAGAAATCGATATCATGAATGAAGTACAATCTATTTCAAGTATTAATACTAGAATAGAATAGAATAGAATATACTTTATTGTACACCAAAATTGATACAGAACGGTTTACAAAATTGTTAATTACTAGCTTTTGCTCGTGGGTTCACTTACTTTATGTACGGTAATGAACCCACAGGAATATTTTAAATTTAATCTATGCACTTGGGGATAAAGTAGCTTCCCGTTAGTGACAGAATTTTACCTCTTTATAAAATATTAGTCTAGATATAGATTTTGTTGTTGGTGACTACAAAATCTATACCACATACAAAAAAAAAAAACAAAAGGTGATGTGTAAAGCAAAGGGAGATGTTGGTAAAAGCAGTATCATCGGACTTCCGGCGTCCGGTTCCGTTGTTGCGAAGTTCTGCTGAACATAATTAGGGTATGATAAAATTAATTATAATTTAATCTCTAAATTAAACTTTCAGCACTGAACCGAGCATTGAAATTCGAACAGCGCGAATTAATCTCGGTGTCATTTATGAAAAACGGGCGTAAACATCGGACACGTTATTTTCCGTATTTTTTATGCTACTATTTGATGATACTGCTTTTACCAACATTTCACTTTGTTTTTGTGCATTTCATTCAACTTTTAACCTAAGCATACTGCATGATGTAGATGTCACCAACAACAAAATGATCAATCATTAGCCATAGCAATAGCTGCTCTCTTATTCTCTCGACAACATTAGCTGAAGCAGTGGACAAACTCCTCCTTTCGTGAGAGAGTGGGCCCCACATAATCAACCCAGTAGGCCCAGAGAGGGTTGGTGGGTGACACGTGTCTTCGAATTTTTAGTCCTAGGACATGTCGGTTTCCTTCTCACCGTTTTGAGAGCAGAGGTGATGGAATACACAAAGTAAGGTTCGAATCGAACCCTCGACAAACGATACAAGTCGGGCTACTACACCGGTCCATCGCTAGTCACGACACAAACCGGAAGGCACATTTTATTCCGCCACAAAGTTTATTAACCCGAACTGTGCCCGAACCCTTAAAAGTCTGCTTGGTAAACTCATAAATTATTCTTTCCCGCCATGGCAATCGTTTGCATGCTGTCTATTACAAGGGAAGCTCATATCTGACCATCTGACATTCACCATAAGGGTACCGAACGAGAGCCTAATAAAGCATAGGCTGCACTGTCGGAACCGCACATATTTTTATTTTAATCATGGCGTTATCATAAGGCCATGATTAAAATAAATGTGTATTTTAAATAATTTTCGAGTGGGTTTTAATCAAAAATTAATATTTCATCCCGATTTAGATCAAAAGGTTTCTAGATTTTAGATAGCTAGTTAGCGTTCATTCGGATTCAATAAAAAAATCCTGTTCCATCTTCCTTTTGATTTAAAACAAAAAGATATCGAAACCTCTAAACCTCGCATTTAATAGAAGACTAGCTGACGAAGTTTTCTCCATTTATAACATTTAATATTAACAGTGCAGCAAAACTTGAAAACAAGAGACTTTCGGAAAAAGTAACAGCATAGCATAAGCAGGATAGGATCCACCTATAAGGATCCCGCTGCAGGTACTCAGGCCTCTCTGTGACCGGAAGTGGGCCATAATCCACCACATTGGCCAAGTGCGTCTTGTCATAAGTCAACTTGGAAGAAACTCTTCATTATTTTCCTGCCCTGATCAATATTTTCTTGTGGTCGACGCAGCATGTCTTCTTCTTCCATACTCCTCTATTATTAGTCATCTCACGAGTCTTCCTAGCCCTATCATCTTTCTCACCGTCCATCCATCGTTTCTTCGTCGAAAAAACTAGCACTTGAAAAATGCATCCGAGAAAGCCAAGTGTAATCAAGGGTCGAAAGCCCAGTCTATGCTTAGCATAAATAAGTACCCCTTTTGCGGGTTCTGCGGATGTTTAATAGACATTTTATTTTTCATTCTACACAAGCACTGCTCATCATGGTGAATCATGGACGGTTTCCGACTGATTCATTGGCAATACATATGCAAATTTTTCTACTGTTGTGTGATGCTAGTTGTTATTCAATACTAGCCATCATTTCTTCTTGTAACTCATTATTTTGAGGACTTCAATGTCTGTTAATGCGTTTTTTTTCGGTCTTTGGCGTGTTTTGAAAGGAAGCTTAAAATGCATACATAAAGTCGCACGTTTTTCCACGGGGGTAGTCGGAAACTACACTACCTGCTTCAATCCCTACATACTGAGTTTGCTTCGTCCACGTTTTATAATGTATCTGGTCTTACATGCACTCCGGTGGCGAGTACTACGAAAACTTAAAATTCAAATTAAATATGACATGTCTCATACCGTTCAATACCCCGAATGCATCTAAACTAAACGTTAAAAAAAATCCTAACACGAAAATTTAATTTGGAACGCCATGCCATGCACCAATCATGCGTAGTTTACATCAGAACATATGCGCGTGAGTCGTGTACACATTGATGCGATCCCCTGTTTGTTTTTTTTAACTAACTTTTTATAGTTATTGCTCGTCGTAGACTTTTATGGGCATGGGCCGGTGACTGATGCACTTATGTCGTTTTGGCTAGTATAATGGAGGGACGCATGGAAACAATAAAATTGTAATGTTATCATCTGTTCATCACTACATGGTGAAGATAAAAAAATATTAGATAGCTAGGAACGTCCCTATTATGTTGAAAAGGTATAAATATTCTATTTAGCTCGAATATATTCATGAATAAGCTTTGATTTCCAATATCTCAGTTTTAGAAGGCCTTCCAACTCATTAATTTATACTTGACTTTACTTAGCTTATCACAATCATCGAGTCGATAGCTCGGACACGCTATTTCTTGAGCTTCCCCGATATTTAGAATCCGGCTCGAAGGACCAGTTTGGTTGGTTTAGAAAGATAATTATCGATACGGAAATGAAACTATTTTCTTGGCAGATCTAGGTAAAATCATTATGATTTGAATACGCTCTTAGTCTCTTACTATGTGCATAGTTATTGTAGATATTTAAGTTATAGTTGAATACATAACATATTGTTTTGAGACGCACATCAAACAGCAAAGATGGTTACAATCACTGTTTATTTAACGAAACCAGGGACCCACAATCTCATTGTTTCTTCCCCACACACATTATTTAATTATTCCCGACATTTATCTGTTCCAAAACTCATTTAATTAAAATCCAACGAAGTCTCGCTCTGACAAATAAAAATACTTAAAAGGAGACGCTCTTCGTCAACAGCTGTTTTTAGATCCGACCAATTTTCGTTGATCGCTCAGCTCGATTTTTCTCGTAAGTTTCGAGGGACCAGGTTGTGTTGGTGGTGTGTATTTCTGGATGTATCTGTGTTAGAGACGATATGGGAATGATGACTTCCACGCCAGGACACGGTGCGTTTCCTCTCAGTGACGTCACGTCCGATAGAACATGAGTTTTATGAAATTACTGTGTCTTCTTTATTGTCAACATTGGTTTCGTAATGCGGCTACCAAATGTTTGTGGATGTGGGTTCGTAAATATTTTTAATGGATAGGGTTTGTGGAACTATGCATGTTTTTATTACTCGGAATGCAGAAGGTTATATTGAACTCATGATGTTGCTCTAATGAATAGGTTATGTGGTAAAGAAATCATCAATGCATGTCTTCACGAGGGATGAGAAGGGACTGAGCAAAAGGGAGCATGGATATCTCGTCACAATTTTATGGCAAAACTTTCCCTAGAAAACATTGCTCCAACCCACTCATAATTAATAAATTCCCCATCTCGCATGCCTGCGTCCCATAGAGTAAAATATTCCAAACAATACGGGCTACGATAAAAGCTGAACTCTCTAGCGCGACCCGAATAACACGAACTAGGATAGTGGCAATAAACGAGCTTGGGCGAAAACAATCATAATAAATTCCGCCGGTCATTCGCACTGCGCATGACCCACTCAGCCTTTTAATAACCGGCAAGTATGAATAAACAATGGGTAATGTATAACCTAATTTAACTTCCATTCGTTTTTAACCGACGAAAGAAAAGGAGGAGATTCTCAATTCCACCCGTATATTTTTTTTATGTATGGCCACGCATAAATTTTTATATTGATACATAGAAAAACTTCCTGCTGACTATGCGCCTACTTGAGAATTTTTAAAATCATTAATTGGTTGGCGATTTTTGAAAACAGGTCTTTCTAGATGGCGACACCCCATCTGGCATTGACCACATTTACCGACGCGAAATCTTTTTGAGCTGATCACTGATCAGAAAGTACTTTATGTCCGTGCAATTAAAGCGAAAAAGACTCCATTCGCCTCGTTTCGGTTCTGACGAAGTGATCGACACCTCGTCGGACTATTCGCGATTAGTGTGGTCAGTCTCTGAGTTTTACGTCCCAGTCGCAATCGTTATTAAGAGAAGTCTAAAAAGGTTAAGCTAGGAAACTTGCTACTTAGACTCCGATAATAGCGAAAAGCCAACTCAATGCATTCAAAATCTCTCTAAAACCAGTTGAAGGGCGTATTATAGTACGCCCATGCCCAGTTTCGCTTTTACTCACGAAGTACTATTTCTCCATGGTTACTTAATAGACGTTTCCCTGTTTTGTCTCATTTTAGTCTGTACCGATGTTTTCGAAGCCACAAGCTAATTAAATTTTTAATTATGGTAATCATCGATACGACAAAGAAGTATTTACTCTTAGCTACTCCGAAGAGATGACACTGGTTTATTTAAGACCAGTGAATCTTTTTCCTAACACAATAAAACAAAATGACTCACAAACAAAATCTGTTTACAATATTATTATGATTCATTTACGATGATCTTTGGCAAACTCTGCATTTCGTAGACACCGTCTCGCAGACTTACTACTGCTAGTAAAATTGTAATTACATACGTCTAGTTGAGTTTGCGTGGGCGTCAATGTGGTATTTATTGGTTAAATACGTGATAATGTCTGCCACACGTAATTATTAGGATTGATCAGACGGACTTCCTAGTAAGTTGAATTAATGTAATACATTGTACTTGTTTTAACTTTAACTAAATCTAAATTAATGCCTATACCGGATGTAACGGTTTAAGCAATACAGACCATCAAACTGGACGATTTTTCCTAAGGACCAAGAGCCGAAAAAAAATGTGGGCTTCCCATACAAAATGTCACATCGGCTGACGCAAATAGTATGAAAAGTCATGTATATGAGCATAATAATCAGCCTATAAATTTCCTATTGCTGGGAAACTGGTCTCTCCTCCCTATAACAGGGAATGGGTCATAATGCATCACGCGGGACCAGTGCGGGTTGGTCAGTTAAATAAGAGCACTGTTGGATTTCAAAGTTCGGCTCAGCGCCGAGAGTCGAGCATCCAAAATGTACTTTTGTTTAGGTTTTACATTTAGGTGTCAATGTAAAACTTGCTTACACATTGAGCGAATAGAAAATGAAGAAAAGAAGTTACTCACGCGCAGTTTGACGTCACATAAGAATCCAGTTGCGAAGGAAACTAGTGGAATAGCGGATATCTTGGAAAATGTTTTGAATATCTCGTAAAGAATGTCGCTAGTTCAGAAAATGTTTGATCAGCGAGAGTCTTGAATCTATTAACCCATACTTTATGACGATTGAGATTTTGTGAGATGAAGCTTCTCTTCTTGTTTTGACAAGAGCTCCAATGTACCAACTTATGCATTATGTCATGACGGAACGAAATGCCAGTCAGAGCTGACTTCTCAAAGTTTCTCGCTCTAGCGTGTGTCGGTTCTGAGCGACAGAAAAGGATAGGAGCATGAGAAAATGCGACTCCGTACTGCTAGATGGGGTTCCACACTAATGTGGCTCTGCTTCTGTCGTTTGCGGCTGCGGGCGTCTTTGTAATTATACCTGAATGCACTGTACCTATTATCAGTATCACAGAACATAAAATTACTTATGTTAACATAAAACTCGCCTGTATCCCCCGAAGCATTAGGCAGAGGTGTATCCAAAAAAACATCCACATTTCGCCAGTTTTTTTAACTCCCATGATGTGTGGGGCGAGCCTATTGCCACGGGAAAAGAACACAAATCCATGGCATACTTCATGGCTACTACTACCAAAAGTTCCGGATGGAAAAACCCAATAGGTACCACTTTGCCCGACCTGGGAATCTAACCCAAGACCTCATGGTCAGCATGGCGTTTGCGATCACTAGTTCACTACACCAATGAGGTAGTTCGACGGAATGAAGCAGACGATGACTAATAACGTTTTCCGACTGTTGAAGTAATCGATAACTATGCTTCGTTGATTTTAAAGAACAAAATAATGTGTAATTTCAGTTACGTAGACAATTTAATAGCTGTGTCAATAACAACTATGAAATGCATGAAAGATTGGTGTAACATTGTTTTCATAATTCGTTCTTATTATGTGACGTCATGTCTGGTTGTCCTGTATTGCTGTTATGTATGCGTGTACCGCGCGCTGCCCCGCGCGCCTCCCCGCGACGGTGCATGAGCGACATCTGTCAATAAATCAGTGCGTTGCCAACCAATAAATAAATAATTAAAAAATAATTTAGTTACTAATATCATGGTTGGAATCCCCGAAGGGTTTTTGCAGAGTCGTATCTATAGATACTCCCATATTTAGCCAGGTAGGTACGTCTCATGGAGGCGAGCGAATATAGTTGGTGTTGCCTTAAAAATAATGTCGGTTGTTGTGAAGTATACTAAGTTATGCAGTTATGAGTGAAAAGGGTGGAATATTGCTTGGGGAAGCCATTTTTATTTGCGTCGTGACATTAAATGGCATTGTCAATGTTACCGACGTAATGTTGGGTTTATATACTCAGAAGTGAGCGTACTGAGCTTCTGAGCTGCGTTTATCTGGTGTATTTCCAGCTTCTTCTTTTGCAAAAGCCTCTAAAATCACTGATTCCGTTTGGTAAATGAGATGGACGCCTGAAACAAAAGAAACGAATGTGTTCTTATAGTTATACATATTAGAACCAAAATGGGAACGCTTTACACCTCTTAGGATTTAGATTTAGATCTCATTATATCCTTTTGTGTCTGCATTTATACAAAACTAGCTGTTGCCCGCGTCTTCGTTCGCGTAGACGAAGTTTCATACAAACTTTCAAACCCTGTTTTAACCCCTTAGGGGATGAATTTTCAAAAATCCATTTTTGGTGCACATCTATGTCATTTCAGGGAGGTTTGTGCTAAATTTCATGCTTTTAGACATAGAGGTTTCAGCTGTGCGTTGAACGATCAGTCAGTGAATCAGTCAGCCAGTTCATCAGTCAGCTTTATAAATTAATATAAGTATGTATATGTATATAGATAGGTAGACTAAAATTACTTACGTTCTTACTTACTGGACTTATGTATGATTTTCAAAAGAGAAAATCACGAGACAAACACAATGCCTGACGATAAAAGTTCCTCATTCACACGTACTGCTGACATTGCCCTACAAACGACATACGTCACAAATGCTCGCGAAAACATATGGCTCGACATTTTGCATACACATGCATTTGGCTTGACCTCGACGGGAAAGGACCAAGAATGCACTTCAGACTTTATGTACATACGTGAAAATAATCTGGTTTGAACGGTCTTGGCAGCTGATGGTAATGCGACGAGGTGGTTTCTTTTGATAAGTGTATGAAAGTTCTGATTAAAAAGTTTGAAACAAAATAAAAATAAAAACTTACATGTGCAGTCCGTGCCTTGCATTGCTTGACCCATCTTCTCATCGACATCATCTCTTCTTTGTTAAATGTATCTGGCCACGCAGGGCTTTGAATGTACGATCCAACAGTCTTCACTTCTTAACCACCTGAAAATAAATCTAGATTACAAAATGGTATAAAAGCGTTTTATTGCTGACCGAAAAAAGTGGTATCGAAATTATTTCAAGACAAAAAAAAGGATAAAATGCTCATGACCTTAAAACCGGTCCTTTGAGCCGGATACTTTGAAGAAAAAACCTAAACTGAAATCGCTAAAGGTCGTAGTAATGCGGCTTGATTAGGTTCCAACAGCTTGAAATCCGGTTTACAATTCAGTTTACTATAGAGGACATCTAGATTAGGCGAGAGGCTGTAAGTTATAGTCATGCGTACTTGTGCACTTGTGTAAGTTATTGAAGTTCTAAATATGTCAACGTCTGCCTTATCTGAGGTTAGAACTATTCGGTGTTAAGTTTTCCAATTCTGTGTTTGTGAAATTGATTACAAATGTCCATTTTTACAAACACAAATCTAAATGAATGCCTAAATGGTATTTCACTGTTGGACTTTCAACTTTTGACGATAAACTGAGTGTAGTTTTTATGTGAATTATCACTGACACCTAATGTCAGCGAAAACAGGCATAATTCACTATAAGATTTACATAGATCTGGCTAGAGTTATAACTTGCATATTCATAAGAATTGTTCGATAATATGTATCAGTCAGTAAAACAAAGGTTAAAATATAAATAACTTGTCCATGTTTCCTGGAAAAACGATACGAGCTCGGAAACAATTGAGATGAATTAGTTAATAAAATACCAAAGGAACGGCAAACCAATTCGGTCAGAAAACTGGCGCCAAGCCTCTTTCAATTAGCTACCCAGTGATATCATTGGGATTGTGTACCTTTATTGTTTTTTGGTCCTTCTGGCTTCTGTCATAAAGTTCGAATTAGCTTACAAATATATACAGAAATACGAAAGACCTGTCAATGTTTGAACTGCAAGTAAGTTTGGTCTGAAGTTACCACACAGTGAGACCTACACAGCAGCAAATGAGAACGCGGCAGGCCCAGAAGGAGATGGCGGGACGAACTTGAACGTTTTCTTAAAGATTGGCCAATAACAAAGTATGGTTAGAGATAAACGGATGGAAGGAAGGGAGGCCTTTGCCCTGCACTGGGAATATGGATGATAAAAAAAAAACATTTCATAAATGATATAATATACTTACAAGTCAAATAATATGCACAGCTAAAATTAGTCTCAGGATTTTAAAATAGGTATATTCTCAAATGGCAACACACTTTCCCTGTTTTTGGGACGAATGAAAAACAGGAAAATGTTTTTAATTCAATATGGCAATAATCACAAATTATAAATTGGACAATAATTATAAATATGTTTCCTCTACAAAACAAGTATTCAGGAAAAAATACAGAAATCCATTATGAAGAGTAGGTTATTAGTGAAAATATAAAAAGGGAAATCCCAATCTAAATTCGCGGTGTATTGAAATATGGAATAAGTTTATCATGGCAATTTTGCCCATTATTTATTACGTTCATTCAATAATATTATGTATAATGCTACCAATATAAACTATGTACTACGGGTTCACCTCTGCCTAGCCATTCGGGGATTACTGGCGTCATGTTAAGTAGAAACTGTTCAGTAGCCTAGAAAGTATAACACAAGAGTACAATAATCATAATAATTTAGGTTGAATTTAATTAAACAGCCAATAGGCCGTTGTAACGAAATATTTTTTCTAAGTAGAGCGTGGAAGCATGGTAATTATTTCTACTTGGAAAATACTTCATTTAGTCATTAGTTTTATACACTTATTTCCATATTTTTACCTATTGTTTTCTGGTTTCCTTGTGCAAAACCACGTAGTTCTCTAAGTTTCCTGCCCGTAGATGGGATTCAAATATTTTATTGAGTAAAATATCAACTTGAACGAATCGAGTAATTTTTTTTTAGTAAATATCCAACATGTCTTAGGCGAAAGCCGAAAAAGAACTAACTGCAAAACTAGTCCATGTTTATCTACGGAGGCTGCAGACATAACAAATTCTCCTTTGTTTTAATTTGTATAATGACACACCTCAACTCGGGCGCACGTGTAAATGCTGCCATTACTCAATAACATTCAACAGCGAGAAAATGAAATCTAACAGTAATATTGGATCAGGAGATTAGGTACACCTCTGCCGAACCCTTCGAGGATTACAGGCGTGATGTTGTGTTACGTTATAAGATTGTAAGTTGTATCATGGCGATTAGTGTTGTGTGGTTTCTTTATTCTTCACCTAATGGCAAAATAATCACTGCCTCATGTGCGTTGGATTAAAAATGAAGCAGATTTACAAACTCCTTTAATATAGGGTGTACGAAAAATAATTATACATCACGTTTTTTTGTTCCCGTTCTCTTCTTGCTCTCAACCTTGGTAGAAACCAATTTACAGCTCTATGACTCAAATGGTTCTCGAACAAAATAGGATAGTGTTGCCATAATTAGCATTTCCACTGCCAAACAAAAGACCAAGCCCTAACAGATAGATTGCATTACTTAGTTAATAATTTAGGTGAAATATATGGATGTAAACGATGGCCAATTAACCAAATTGATAGCTAATGGAGCTAAGTAAAAATGTTTTTGCTTCGGGCTGTAAATTACACCTGGAAAATGAGGACTTGAACCAGAGCTTTCAGTTCGAAGAGGATTTGCACGCGATGGTTCAGCGTAATTTATGGTCTGCGTTGTTTTCAGTGGATTGGTCTACTTTAGGTGTTAGCTCGCACTTCGTATTGACTTATTATGGCGTAGTTGATCTTAATCTTAAATTCGTGGACTATCGAGTAGTTTGAAGGGATCGAAAGTGTAGTTAAAGTCTTATATTATGTTCTTATTACTTTTACGTTTAACTTGGATATCCATGTTTGTTGGAATTCTCTGCTGTATTTATGCCCAATGTTAAAATTTATTTACCTGTTTTATCTGTGTACAGTTTACCAGTAAACATTTATCTGGAAATTGCAAACATACTTGATTTATTTCGAAATAAGTACTTAAAACTTTGACCAAGTCTGGCATTCATCGATAACAAAGCACTCAATGACTCACAATTGTGCTGATAAATGGCCGTATTTCTACAAATGTGTGTATTTAATAAAAACTACAATTTAATCAAATTAATAGCTTTTCTCGACAAACTTCAGTACTAGAGTAGTAACTATAATTAAATAGTGATAGTAAAACAAGAAAAAAATCCGGAAGTTTGTAAGACTTGCAAAACAGTGTTACTCTTTGGCTTCCTGCCAAACTTAGGCAACCCATGTTTAATAGGTAAACAAAGATCCATTACATAGTTACTGAAATAAACAGCGTTCATTGATCTCCTAGGCTGCACTATTATTTAGCATGATTTACTGTATGTCTCGGCTTATGTATGGAGTTGCAGAGTCCCGGGGTTCGGTGAACTAGATGAATATTTTTAGTGCTATTTTTATATAGTTGAGAATAATCCCGTGGGTGTCGTAGGAGGTGACTAAGCGATCTAAGACAATAATATGAACCTGCTTGCAATATAATATCAAAATGGTTTCCGCAAATGTTAGAAGTGAACATTCTTATCGTGGAAACATAAACTTGCAGGAGTCAGGTCGTACGTTACTTTGCTGGTCCTTCGAGCCGGATCTTGATATTTTCTCAGGATAGCTCAAAAGACTAAAACTATATCTCTTTAAACTTTCTTAAAAGCTAAAAGCCTAAAGCGCTATCCTGAAAACTCAAATAAACTGTGTTGTTTAGTATCTCAGCATCGCAAAAGAACTTTTAAAAGGTCAGCCATTTTAAATTTCGTCCGCGTTGTAAAACCGTGCTCTTTTAACGGTTTGTTTTGCAGTTGCCTTATACTATTTTTCTCGGCGGGCAGAATCTGGGCAACCGGAATGTTCGGTTTTTGTAACCACAGAGTATAATCAACAATTTTTATACTAACCTGTGATGAATTATGGATACTTTGTCCCGGCCTGTCTAGGCGCCGTAGAGGTTCGAACTACAAATTAATTAATTAATATTTATCAATTGTTTTTTCCCTCCTGGAAACGTTTTAACATTTGTACTTAGAGTTGATTTATTTTCCTGTTTGTCATGTTATGCTTAAGATTAATGCGCTTTGGCTATCAATGAGTATTTCAACTGCATCCAAGTTAGTCATTTAAAGACATAGTTTGTTCATTAAATGACCAAGTCAAAGTGAATAATGAAGTTGGTTTTAAATTAACACGTTGTTGTAAATACTTTGATTTTCTTTTCTGTAAGTTCATTGTTATTTGACGTGACGTCCAAATTTACATTCTAAGATGTATCGACGCAAAAGTTCGGTTTCATTGTTGACTTCAGACACTTTTTTTTCATGCTATGCACTCAATGTAGTAGTTATATCCAACATTTTGGCTGCTAAATCCATCTGTTGACCACTCAACAGGTTTTGAAACCCTCGAGTCTTATGAATCATTCAACGTTTAACTATTTCACAGTTCTCAATCGTTTATAATATGAAAAAATGTTGCGTGTCTAATTTGAATCTATTAACCTTGATGGAAAACGTTATTGAGTTGACCCTTTTTATTAATCATGCGTTTTGACATACAAATGATAGGTAACGGGAAATCAGGGCACATCCGACCCGCCTGAAGTTCCCAAAGGGTTTGGTCTACTATGGGATGTAGGTACTGCTGGTAAACGGTGTTATCGTTCTTTAAAGAGCCGTGTTTACGCATGAATGGGCACCATTACAAGTAGCCAGAGTGAAGAGTACCTTTTATAATAATAAAAAAAAAGGTATTTTCGTTTTTCTGAACTTGTTTAATACATCAAGAGGTGTGAGATTGGTGGCACGAATTAGTCAAGTCTTGAACGCAGTTTAAATGTGGCCCTAGCTTTTATAAATATGTATCTGATTTTTGACGGTAACTTATGTATGTTTCATGTTTGTTGATGTTACAAAACCAATTTCACAACTAATGACTGCAGAACTCCAATTACGAAATTAATCTAGTTATGACTTGCAAGTATCGCCCAAGATCCTCGCTCTTAAATGAGTTGCAAATTATTAATTGCTATTAGCACGACTTACTTTTAATGATTTCGCTCCGTAAGCTGGCTTTAAATCCAGTCCACGAAAGGTCAATCGATATCATAAGGTCAAAAGCCAGAAAAGAAATTGACGGCACGGTTGGCGCAGTGGCTGAGCGATTGACTGCTGCGCTGCGTGTCGCGGGTTCAAACTCAAACTCAAACTCAAAGCATTTATTTCAATTAGACCATTACAGGCACTTTTGAATGTCAAAACACAAAAAAATAAACTAAGCTACAGTCCCAGTCACAGGGCATAATAACTTGTGAAAGTACTGTAGTTGCCCATTCGAAAGCGTAGATCTCTATGGAGAAGAATGGGCAAGAAACTCCATGGACACTCTTTTAAATCATTATGTTGTTACAAAGTCTCGGTTACATCATTCAGGGTTCGATTCCCGCACGGAACAAATATTTGTATGGCCTACAGATAGTTGTTTCGGGTCTGGCTGTTTGTGTATGTGAGTTTAAATGTTTGTAAACGCACCCACTATACAGGAGAAATTCCTAGTGTGGGGCAACGTTTTTTTTTAAAAAAAAAAATAAAAAAAAAATATTTAACGATTATCACGATTACAGCGTGAACGACATGAAAAGCGTGAGTCATCAGAAAAAAATTGTACCTCGAATATTGATTCATTTATTTTCCGCTTGGGTCGATCTTTAGGCTAAGCCGTGCTTGCATAAGTTGGTCTGTGGATGGGTGATCACCCATTACATACCGAGTTTCCTCCGTGTCTCGGAAAGCCCGTTAAGCTGTTGGTCCCGGCTGTCATTTGTAGATCTTTGACAGTCGTTATAGTTATTCAGTGGCCCAAAGGTGTGACATCCAATCTTACCAAGGGGTATCGTATTACCCAGTACTAATTGGGTTGTGGAGGTTAGATAGGCAGTCGCTCTATGTAAAATACTGGTATTCCGCTGTATCCGGTTAGACTGGAAGCCGACCCCGACATATGTAGTTAGGAAATAGGCTAGGCCGATAAGGATGACTAATATTAAAAACCTTCGGTATTTAAATTTTGAATCTTCTGGGACTTCAGTAGCACAGCAATTGGTCCTTTGAATATCTCGTTAGTATAAATCACTCAACGCTACTAATTGACAAGCAGGATCGATTTCCTCTAACCAAAATGGCCCTGTACCCAAGGACCACGGGGACATCGAACACTCTTATTAGTTTTTGATGAATATTATTTAATACAAGCTGTTGCCCGCGACTTCGTTCGCGTGGACGAAGTTTCATACAAACTTTCAAACCCTATTTTAGCCCCTTAGGGGATGAATTTCCAAAAAACCCTTCTTAGCGCACACTTACGTCGGTTGAGGAACGTTCGTGCAAAATTTTATGCTTCTAGGCCCAGCTGTGCGTTGATCGATCAGTCAGTGAATCAGTCAGCCAGTCAGTTCCTTACTTTATATTAATATATATATATATATATATATATACACACATCAAAAGTATCTAGGGATCAACATATATTTTTGCAATAACTTTTCTCCTGATTGATATTAATTAAAATTTTCTTTAAGGATTCATCAAATAAAGTGTTTTCGTTTGTCACAGTAACGATAAACCAAGTCACCTTTGCATTAATAAAGAAATTTGCCATTTTCCTAATAAAGGGATTTTTGACATTTGAACCACTAACATTAAAGTTCGAAAAAAAGACTGAAATAACAGTTTTCTTTAAAATTTTATTGGGTAACTTAAACAATTAATAATCCGTGTTTCTACCGCGAACACTAACAACACAAGAACATCGGTTTGGCATACTCAAAATGAGTTCATCCAAATCACGCTGTGGAATGGCCGCCCATGTTCGTTGCAACAACAAAAAAAGGTCTTCTTGCGACTGGATACCCTCCATATTCGGCAGAGCTCTTCTCTGTAGCATATCCCATGCATGCTCAATCGGGTTCAAGTCTGGCGACTGAGCAGGCCAGGGCAGGACATTGATGTTAGCTGCGGCGAGAGTCTGTCTTACAACTCTTGCGGTGTGCGGTCGTGCATTATCATGCATTAACTGAAATAAGGGACCGATTTGCACTTGTAGAGGAACGATGACGTCTGATACAATCGTCTCAGCATAAATTTGAGCGTTGAGGTTGCCTCTGATCCAAATCAACTCAGTTCTTCCGCCGATCCAAATACCCGCCCATACCATGATGGTTCCACCACTATAAGGATGGACTTCCTGGCAGGATTTTAATCGCTGTTGGCGTCCAGGGGTTCTCCAGTGTCGTATACGTCTTGTATCCGGTCTCATACCAAAACGAGACTCATCAGAAAAGCACACGAAACGCCATTGTTCTGCCCAATGTTCTGCCCAAGAGCCCATTGATATCGAATCCTACGATTGTGCATTGCTATAGGTGGTACCCGTAGCGGTCTTCGGGAATGAAGGTTCACTTCATGCAAGCGGTTTCTGACTGTTTGGTCGCTAATTAAGTTCCCTGAAGAGTGATGAAGCCTCACGGCTAACATCATGGCGGTTATTGTTGGAGCTCTTCGAGTTAAGATTTGAATGTATCGGTCTTGTCTCCGTGTGGTGCAGCGATACCGTCCTCCATGGCGCTCAGCCACGGTACCAGTGCTTCGGTAACGTGTCCAAAGTCGACTGATAACACTCTGACTTGTATTCAGAGCTAAAGCCACAGTACGTTGCCGGGAACCAGCTTCTATCATTCCCACGGCTCTGAGCATTTCTTCCCTGCTTGAGTGACGTCGCCGCTCCATAATAACGTTGGTTTTAATCAGTAGTAGGGAAACAGTAGCACTAATAATGTCTTCAATGCGTTGTATGTTTTTATAGGGAAAATATTGACAGCTTATTTTCATCTTTTACTCGAATTTGATTGAGAGTTCCTGATTCAAATTATGAAATGCACCAAAAAGGATCCATATAAATTTATAAAATCATAAATTTATTACAAAGCCACATCTCAATCTCAAGAAATCCGCATAAAAATGCTTGATCCCTAGACACTTTTGATGTGTGTATGTATATATATATAGACGAGCAATTGTAGCTCAGGGGTGACGGCTTTTTTTATGTAAGGGGTAGTCTAGGGCACGTCACGATAGTGGCGATAAGTCCCCTCTTTGAGGAGTGGCTTGAGAGGCGCCACGGCGTCCTCACCTTCCGCCTGACGCAGGTCCTCACCGGACACGGTTGTTTCGGGAGGTTCCAAAGGAGGAGGCGGAACGTGAGAGAGAGCGTTCCTCCTCACGTCCCAGCCGCCGCGGGAGACGCACCGGGCGTCGGGGGCCACGTGGTGGCCCCCGGCCACCGTAGACGCGGGCCTGTGGACGGTGAGCTAAGGGCTAGCTCGCCGTCCCTCCGTCTTAGGACGACAGGCCGTGTCGACGGCGCGTTCGTGTTCCACGCGCGCCTCAAAGAGATGTCAGCATAGGGAAGGGGCCCGCAAGGACCGATGCCTGCGGGTTGTTCGAAAGAGATACCGCGGCCCCGGAACACAAAGGGCGATGAAGGAACATGGGTGGGTTTTAGTCAGTAAAAGTCTGACACACCCTCCCGCTCAGCCCAGAGCGGGAGAAGTCATTTGATGATTTCCCATCCGAAAAAAAAAAAAAAAAGGGGTGTTGGCTCCGACTAGCTAGTTGTAGGTCCTTAGTTCGAACCTAAGGTCGCACTTTACTTAATGTCATTTATTTGATCCCCTCTACTCTCAAAACGGTTAAGAATAACATCGAGAAGAAATCGGAATGACCTGTAACTTAAAATTCGAAGACACGTGACAGCTACCAACCCGTACTGAGCCCGCGTGTTAGAATACAGCACACTGCTTCTCTGGTCTATTGTCCCAGACTTCCAGTATTGGGGTAGGGAAGTTATAAGCTGATTAAGCGTATACTATGTAATACCAATCTGGCATTAGTCCATCACTCTGGCTTTAATGCAAACGCTTGTTTACACTTCAAAAACATTAGAGGTGAAACGAATTAGTACGCAATTACGCGTATGCGAAGTTACGTGGATTTTAGCAAAATGCCGCGTCTGTTCTTGCAATAATTAGCGTTATTAGCTATTAGAACTTCTAAGGAAGGTGGTCGGACCGCCATGGAAGTTGTTCTCAGTATAATTTCAATAAGTGACTTTGTACTATGGGTTTCCGTCTTGTGCGATTGTTTTAATGTTTAGTTTTGCTTGAAATTGAAAAGCAGTGTCCGTGATGCAAGTTCGATTCTACGGTACATCTTTTTTCGAAAAGGTATCTTGCAGGTCAAACCTTGATTGTCGGCTGCTTAGCCGGGCAATCAGTTAATCATTGGCAATTTGTCTAACTATACCTTAGGTACTACTGCATCTCAGGTCAAATTCTAGGTCCCATATAAGCAAATACCTCAACAGTTAGAAAGTTCATCAGTTCTCTTCCTTTTTCAATTCAAAATAAAGAATGGCTAACATGAGTTTTCCATACTCAAAGTTCATAAATTCACATATTTGCGTTCCATCATGCATTTGGGTATAAAAGTCTTGAAATTATAGACTAGGCACTGGTAAACCTTATAATCATCATGTCTGCAGTTTCAACACACCTTTAACAATACCCATGTAATCATGCTGATACCGCTTCAAGACGAGTACTAATACCATGATCCTACGCATGTTGTAACACTAAGCTGAGATAAACTGGTACATCAGTACTCTTCCGCGATACGGCTATGAGGCCGTCTGGCTGACTTGCTCACATTAGATAAATAGACTATACTTTACTGTACGCCAAACTTACTCAGATGGTGTGTTGATCTTGATACGCAGTTTATGTCACTCAAACATTTCGGTTTTGATTATTCTATTTAGTAGGAACAGTGATTGCCCCGTGGTATAGAATAGACTTACGTGTCGTAGGTCGGGGTTCGAACACAGGCAACCACTTGACAATGTTTTTTTTTTATTTAACACTTCAAGCACAAATTACAGAGGCGGACGTAATGCCATAGGCATTTTCTATCAGCCCACGTTTGGGTGATGCAGAGACAAAAAGTGGTAGGTGTGTATATCTGAAAATAATTTTAATTGAATACTAAGATATACTATAAGGATATATAAAATACTATAATCAACTTTATGGCTTTGTGCAATATTTTTCCTCACTCAAATCGATGAAGGAAAACATCGTGACGTAATCAGTTTGTCCTAGAACCCAAGATAATATGTGGCATTCAACAACCTGCGTTGATTATGTATGGCCCACTTCTTTCATAGGGTTGATTGTGTCCCAGCAAAATTTTAGGCTGATTATGTAATGCTTTACTTTTTTTCGATGGTCTAGAGATCGTAATCGCGACTGCTAAGCATGAGGTCGTGGATTCAATTCCCGTGTCGGGCAAATTGTTATTGGGTTTTTCCACCAGGAATTTCTCAGCAGCAGCCATGGAATCTGGATTTGGGCCCGGTTGATTACAATAGACTCGCCCCCTATTACATGGGACTTAAACATAACTGGCGAAATGTTGGTGTACTATTGGTTACACCTCTGCCTAAACCTTCGGGGATTACAGGCGTGATGTTATGTTTTATTTGAAGGATTGCTAGGCAAACACTTATCTACTCTCCTCGCCGACTTGAGCTACTAAAGGCCAGCTTTAGATTTACGAGAAGCTAAAAAAATCTTATCTCCGCATTTTAATTACTACAGCTTTCAGCTTAAGTGAATGGTAATGGTTCTAGCAACGTTTTAGATCATAATCTATCAACTGGCCTTGTCTCAACTTATGGTAAATAGAAGCAATTTAAAACAAGTGTGATTTAGTTCAGTTCAATATGTTCTCAATGTTCAGTTCTGCCAATAATTATAGTGGGCATGAAATGTTTTAAGTGGTTTTCATGTTGATATGTACAACATATGATCACGTATGGAAGGGCCATTAAAATTTATTGAAACCAGATAAAAAGCCCGTCAAACCATTGATGTTGCTATGATTAAAAATACACTTTTATTACTCTAGTAACATTCAAAATTAGTGCCCAGATTTCGTATTGGCAGTCAAGAAAAGGGACCGTCAAACACTATTCTAATTTTGAAACACCAAGATGTCAGATGGAAAGCATTTCTAAATTTAAAACCGCGTAGCTAGCGCGTCTGAGCATGCTGTGTTGCCGTGTTCAAGAAGTGCATTCACTTTAGAGTTTGCGAAGCTAGTTATAGCATACCATAAAATATAAATTAAATGGTGCCTTGAATTTCTGTATTTAGGCACACCTGCCTTTGTTAATTGTGTTAGCGCAGGTGTGTATTGAAATTAAACAAGGCCCACTTATAATGCGTTCAACTTTGTAACGGTTATTAAAAGTCCGATTCTGCTTAATGATGGAAATAAATTGTTTGTTTACAATTATTAACTTCGAGCTTCCGTGTGCCCCGGTAATGTGTTTATTAATATTTTTATCAATTTGTTTTTGTAAGACTATGTTTGTTTTCCTTCCCGTTCCCCTATTTTTATCCGTCATAAATATTTTATGTAGTTCCTTCAGAAGTGGGATCTAAAGTTCTGAACCTTCTTATCAAGAGTTCTAAAAATACAGCCGATATAAAAAGCTTTCATCGCACAAAAAAGAAACCCGCAGATACTCCACAAACTAAATATTCAAAGGTGCGAAGGTTCTCAAATGACATGGGTATCCTAAAAAAATAAGCAAACAAACTTGCGGGCAAAACAAGGCATTCGGCGAAGCTCGTGGATACGTAAGGGACGGAAGATGTGCAGATGCGAGTGTTGCAACACTGCCGATCCGTTATCTTTCTAAATGGACTGACGAAATTAGTGCAAGATTTTGAAGCAGCTGCCTTTCGAAGGCCTCAGCTTGATCGAAGTATTCCATCCTTTTTATTGTTCAAGGGACTACTGTTGTGTCGGCGGAACGACAGTTTTGGGTGTTAAACGAAGATTTTAGCCAGATAATGTTGGTAAATGAGCCTATTGAAATACCACGATTAGGAACATATTTTGGGTTTATCCACCAGGAATTCCAGATTTCCGAAGTCTAGTTTAGTGCTCGGTTGATGGCAATAGGCTCGCCCCCTATCATATTATGGTACTTGAACAAAACTGGAGAAATGTGGGTGTACTAATAAATACACCTCTGCCTATGTCTTCGGGATTATAGGTGTGATGTTATGTTATGTGTTGCGACATTTAGATGCGCATTTGTGACAGATATCGTATGTCAATTTAGAACTTATGAAGTGTTTACACGGTTGAGTAGTATTTGCAACTAGATACGCCACTTAAGATGCTTATTCTTAAATTTCATTCACTTATTTTTTGTTTAGCAGTTTGGAGCATTTTTTGCCAGGCTACATTAAAACCGGAACAAATCTATTACAATAATATTAATTGCTATTCAATGTAATTTAAATCCGTAACAATGGTCTTAAAATGTTTGCTCTACTTTTTTATAATGCATCGATTTAACTTAAAGAAAAATGTGGATTGGCCTAATTACGACATGTGGCAGTTCTCTGTTCTCACCGAAATTATAAGCATTTTAATAACGCATTTAACAGATAAACAAAAACCGGTTAGGCGCGAGTTCTTCGCGGAATTTCTGTGGTGACAAAAACTGGCGGCCATGACGAAATTAACGGCTAATTTGAACTTGGAAGTGACAGGTGACGCCATCTTTGGCGTTTGGCGGGAAATGCCGACACTACACTCCCTCCTATTTCATTAATTTAAACAAATATTATTGACAATAAAATGAGCGTAGACCGTGCACAAAACGAAAGCATCCATCTTATAAGAACTCTGAATAAGTCATAGTCTCAAAAAGCTCACAAGTATTTTCAGTAAGTGCTGGAATATTTCAGCCATATAGCAAGGAAGCTTTCCGAAAACCAGGAAAAACTATTTGAAAGATGGAAGGAAAATGATCCAGGTCACGTAGCCCTAATTATGACATGGTACCTTGGTGGTACCATGTCATAAGCAACGCCTAGACACAAAGATCTCCAAAGAACCACAAGCCTAAGATTGTCATGAATGGAGGGAGATCCTCAAAGAGCTGCAAAGCTCAACTGTGAGCAAACGACTGAAGTAGGAACAGAACATGCAAGAGAATTGGTGCATCGTATTCGTAAATCCACCATGCTCACATCATCATCACCTGCCTAGCCTTTTCCCAACTATGTTGGGGTCGGCCTTCAGTCTAATAGCCTATCTGACCTCCACAACCCAGTTACTAGGGAATACGATACCTCTTGGTAAGACTGGTTGTCAGACGTTCGGGTTCCAGCTACTCGTATAACGACTGTTAAATATCCAAAAATCACAGCCTGGACGACCGGCTTAACGTGCTTTCCGAGGCACGGAAGAGCTCGATATGTGATCGATAGTTACCCATCCACAGACCGACAGCAGTAAGCGTAGCTTAATCTTCGATCGACTTGTACGGCTATATTAGATACACGAGGCTTCATTCATCACATAATTAATAATTTTATATTTTCCGGGAGTGCATCCGTTGATAAACCTTATCCTATATGATTATCCTGTATGCAATGTTATTCCGGAATTTACGCGTAGGTTAGACTGCAATCTGTAGGTAGCAGCATTTCCCGTATTTATTCAGTGTAGATAACCACTGACTTTATTTACATTCAAGAAGGTTGCATGCAGTTTCATGGTCCTTATCTGAACCTACAAACAGTCAATGTTCATTGTGGAAGTCATGGCAGGAATATATTAATTTGTCATAAATTGATTGAAATCGACACTGTGTTCTGCAGAGTCATTACCGTTCCTGTTTTATTTTTGGGATGTACCTCATGTGTATGAAAGAAACGGCAATGATTAGCTGGATCTAGGATTGTCGCTTGAACAGTTAAGTTTGGTTTGATTACAGCTATCTTCTGATCCTGTCCCATGTACGCGTAAGTCCGAAAACAGTCCGAGTAGCCATTACTGAATCTAGACAGACAAAAGCGTAAATAGCCAACAGCCTTTTTCGGCAACTACTAGAAGACTCAAAGACTGCGTCTGGCAGACATTCAACTTTGGCAGTTCACAAATTACCATTGCCAACTTGATCCTTCTGAATATGTAGTATCTTTGTACGGAGATTGAGGAGGCTAATGTCTGGCTGTAAGACTTGGGCTGTTACAACTTCATTAACTTTGTAATTAAAACGTTTTAACTGTCTGTCTCGTCGTTTACCAGTTTCTATATCGGGGCTGCCAGGATCTTTTATGCCACGTGTCTGTATTTGCGTCAGTCTTACTGAAAGGTATCTTGTTAACCCAGTAACTGGGTTATAGAGATAGGCGCTCCATATAAATGCATGCATTCAGCTGCATCCGGTTAGACTAGAAGCGGAGTTCAACAGTTGGGAAACGGCTCGGCAGATGGGGTCTGTATTTGTGTCAAAAATCTAGCCAAATTTAAGACGTAGATGAATTAGCAAGTTGCAATTGTTTGCAGAATTCCGTAGTAAGAAGTGTATTAGGTGATTGTGTGACTAGTACCATCAAGTGATTTTAGCCAATAAGTTTCTAACCCAAATAACAATATATGTAGTTTTGTGAGTCATTTTACAAAGCATCATTTTCAAACGTTTACACGGTTCGTTAGCAATTTTCTCGGGACAGTTGTCAAGGTAGAAACTGTTTTAAAATTATAGGCACTGGTCACGCAAGTTGACTCGCGCTTGACCGGTTACTGGCAGAATTTGTGCAAAGTAACGAGTAGCCAATCAGAAGGACTTTTGATTGATTTTAAGTTGACAAGTTCTATGTATTTTTCAATACATGACGGCAACGGTTTAAGATAGGCCGAGTTGATTGGTTGGTGTTCGATTCAAAGGAGACCAACCCATGATTATTTATTTTGTCAAGGATTTTTAGGTGATGATAATCGTCACAACAAAAACACAGTTTTTCACAAATCAAATACTTTTAGGTTCAACGTATTCAGGCAAAAAATTCGTTTCACAGCTCACAGCGCAATAACAATTCTGACATGACACAGACTTCTTGAAAACCCTAACTGCCCAGGTCAGTGACTCCTTCACAATAAACAAGGAGGATTTTAAACTCTAAAAGATTGTTTATACGGCCTATAATTGCGTAAACAATTCTGACAGCCTATGATTCACTTGGGATACCTTAGAATGTCTTGGAAATGTTCATTTTCCTTTTTATTTACGATCATTTTACTAGCGAACGCGTACTTTCGTCCGGATATGTTAATTAATCGAATACATGGTTTAGTACGGTCTAATAAGAGTTAAGTTAGAGAAAAACGTAAAAGTTAAGTAAATAATAAGAGTTTATTTACTTTTTGTTTTAGCTGTGGGAGAAGCTGTCAAAGTTTTAGTGTCTTTAAAGGAATCTTTACTAACCTGTGTTCCCTGTACTTTAGAACAGGATAGTAATTGAAAAAAAAAATGAATTGAATTGATTTGAATTTTTGTTGTTGATTGAATGTTACTACCCGCATTTGATACGGTTTCGGATTGGAATTGGATAATTTAATCGGTATCAACTGTGTCAGGGTCTGGACGTTTGTCTTTTCAGCCAGGTAAGGTAGGCTAGGTAATTTTGGAATTCCTAGCTAGGGAGCTCTTGCGATAGAATAATTAGGTGACATCCTTTGTTGTGTTCCGATATTCACACTCCTGTTCATCATGTTGGTTGTCAGGATCTTCAGATTGGCATATTTACCACCAATATCCAATCCTAATAGCAACATTCTCTACGATCACTTGACCACTTAGACTTATCTGCCCAGAAGTGACCAGCAATTTTCTCATTTAATGAGGCCTACGACCGACCGTGAACTGTTTTCAATTGTGAATTGTGATATCGGCAACTAAAAATACAGCTTCAGGCAACCTGCCATTGCTGCACGGCATATTTTTTTTTATGTATAGCTGCACTGGTTGCAACATTTTATACTTAAAAATTTCGCCATTTTGCAAGAATCCTTAGAACTTCGAAAGAACACCACAAGTCACTTAATGCGTTTAGCTCAACATCGTTCTGTACAGATACAGAACGATGTTTTAAATGTAGCATTAAACGTATTTAGTGAGTGCGATGCAAGTGGGGCTTCATCGTCATCTCGTTCCTTGTCATGATACTAATCCCAAATGATTCCACAAAGACTTCATCCTAATTGGTACAAGTGCCCTAAGGACGAAGGTAAAACCGTTGCTTAATTTTAAATTGAGCACTTCCCTCTGCAGTAGACTTCGGCCCTTTGATAGCCTCTTGTTTTACCGAGACTAGGACAAGAGGAAGTCTCAATTTAACGCAAACCAGCCAGTTATGGGCCCGTATTCTTTGCAAGAGTTGATTAGACAATTCAATGGCATAGATTTTGTCTGTGTCTGTTGTTTTCAGTTAGCCCAGTTTACGCTCCACGCTTCATGTCTCATTGTATTTTTAGTTGTTTGTTTTCAAACTATTGTTAGTTATGCGGATTGCTTACATTCCTCCTTTGATTAGAAAATTCTTTACCGTAACGTCCAAGGTTATTGCCATGTTATGCTGTCAGAAGTCAAAGCATTCTGAAATGAAATTTCGAGAGGGAAAAAGCTCCAGAAATTTGCTAATATGTGTTTATTCCGGTCTAGATGAACTGAGTAGAATTTCTTATCGAGACTTAATTCCGAGCGAGTATCATCTGAGAATCTGGAATGCTGCTCCAGTGTCTTTTGATGGACATCTGAATATCAGATATTAATTAATCCTGTAGATTCTTTGTAGAAATTGAGTTGATAAATAAAGCATATTTTCGCCCTTCTTGTCCTTGTCGTGTCTCTTGTACACTTTATTTAAAAATCACTTATAAAAGATACGTGTTTAGTGCAAAAAAAAAATTTTTTTGGTTAACATGAACACCAAGTCGTCCACACAATGACTTTTCCTTGGCGACTGCGGCGATAAAGAGTACATCTTCAACCAAAAGGAAAAATCGTCCAATTTCCAGAAAAACGAGGTCACAGTTAACCCAAACCGCAGATCAAAGCTATTAAATCCGCTACACCGCTTTCCATCAATCAGGTCTTCAAACTTTCTTTCGCATCAAATTTACCGTGAAAAAGCGACCATCTTTAAGTATAATATATCAGTATCACTTCACAGTCGTCACACACTGTGAATTGATTCTCGCGGCCTCAATGGATGTTAGGTAAGAATGCAACGCGCACGTAACTGTTATGTAGAACCAAGTTAACTGTTCACTTGCAGTGGCAGTGACCAGACGAAGACGTGGAATCGGCTTGAACAGGTCAGAAAAAAGACCGTCATTTACCTCTTTTCGGTTCGGACGACGCGACTGAACAAAGTTTCAGGTCATTCGCTTTAATTGTATGGACATAAGGATTCGAAGATAAAAAAAAAGCTCTTCCACGCCGACTCTTCGTCGACAAATGTGGTAACTCCCTTACCGGATTTACAAATTAGTCCTTTTCGAAGGAGAAGACGAGATGTGTCTTTGAAAACGGATTATACGAAGAGACAATAGTATTACATCATTTGTTTGTTTAATGGACAAGCTTACGTTCGACTATTATCTCATGATGTGGTGGTAGGCGATGATGTTGTCGAAGACGATGTACGCTTAGTCGCTTACCTATAAGTACTATTAATTAGAAACCTTAACACTTTATCTCTAAGGTTAATTTGGTCTAATTTCGAACCGAAAGACCAGAAACGGCAACTACTAAAGAGCTGTGAATGTAAACTATGACTTAAAATGAGCATTTGAAATTTAGGGCGAATTTCACAAATGAAGCAAGGGTCTGTCAGTTTCGTAATGAGTGTCCAGTTTTGACACTGACATCCATTGAACGCGGTTTAAATGTGCTGATCGCGTTCAATTTGTATTGATGAAATAAGCTACCCGAGAAATCTTAGTCAGCAAACAACTTGCGGGTCCTCTTTAGGCATTAAGACAGACTGCAAAATAATTTCAAGATTCCAATCGCGTAATTACTTTGACTTTTTGGACCAAGTCATATATCGTTGCTTAAACAGCACTTAAAGGTCGTCTGGGTGTTGCAACAGACTGCACTCTAGATGGTAATGCTGCAAATTGTGGAGAAAGTCAATCTTGTTCTGCCATGTTTCAAGCTATCATCTTCGTCATCAATTTATTATGGAACAAATTGTTCGCATTCTTTTGTAAATGACCTGGAAAACATTGCAGGACGGTAATGGTTTCATAAATTATTGCCACCATTTTAGTTAAACAGGCTCGAATATAAGCTTTTTAAGCCCTTTCTGCGACTGCTGAAAGTTATCCTGAAACTACTTTTACTTCCGTATCCCACGTTCGGGGTTAATAGAACCCATCGTAATCATATCATCCGCAACGTAATGTCTTTTAGAGTCCCAACTAGTCCAGCCCTAGTTTTATTGCTGGGTTGTCGTCTGCCGTATACTACTTACAGATCGAAATAATGTAATTTAGAGACCCAATATAGGACGAGGGCAGGAAGGTGAAGATAGACCCAATATTAACTATATAAGAAAAAACGAAACATACAAAAATCATCTTATCGCTCTGCACCTTGTATCCCTACAGAATATAGTTTAAATTACAGTCACCACAGTAAAATAACTTACACTATGTTTGAAGTCAACCCAAGGTTTTATTACCGTCACAAATTACTATAACGAACGGGAATGTTTAAACAAATCAAGTTGATTAGCCGGCTGATGAGTTAGTAGGTTGAATAGGGGAGCTCCAGATTTTAGGAAAATCACTGTTGTTCATTTATGCTTGTCAATAAGCAACACGACTTCATGGTTACTTATCATAGGCATAAAAATCTCGCATCAAAATCGTCACTTCGTGAGAACTCTTTCATGTAGCGTAAATTGGAGCCTTGCATGAGCAATTCCATTAAGCGCCCCGCTGCACGCTGCAAGAAACGCTCCTCCCGAATTTGCGGCCTTAATCTTAAGAGCGTTTTCTGCCTGATTTTTTCCAGGTTTATCAACAAACCTGATAGGCTCACCTTAGCAATTAGATCAATTAATCAAACAATAAAGCCTCCGTTTCAAAACTTCTCCCACAAAAACATAATCTTCTCTTCCCACATTGTTGCCTGTTACCAGCCGGTTCATTGTCAAATCATTGACAGGTGTTTAATATCTATTGTTAGGCACGACTACAATAGTGTCAGGCCTCACGACCTTACCTTCTTCATACTCAATGGTACATGCTAACGATACTTCTACATCCATTGCTTCTTTCACTCAAAAGAACATCATCGAAGTAGGTCAAAACGTTCAATGTGTAATACATTTACGAACATTGACATTCTAAGAACGGTCAGGTTCAAACGAAAGACGGTCTTCCATTGCTTGGTTCGTTCACACTAGTATCTAGCAAAGTTATTCAGATACTTCGATGTATCATGCATTCTGACGTACTTGAAGATTCAATAACAAGTTCCCAAATACGGATGTCGCACTATTTGTATGTATTGTTGATCATTCGGTCGTGTGATTAGATTTTATTGAATGGGCTGATGTGGTTTGATTGTTGGGGCACCGAAATTTAGGCGCCGTTCGAGGCAGATGATTGGCGGCGCATGCGTCCCTTGTTAACATGTGATGGAAGTGGTCGATGGCAGAGGAATGTAAAGTAGGTGAAATTAATTTGCTTCTTCAGTAAACAATTCTTAAATGAAAATTCAATATTAAAAGAAAACAAACGAGGAGGATAGATAAAATGTATGCTTTATTCAACATCAAAATAAAAGAATAGGTATAAGGCCAAGGAGATTTTTATCAATGTCTCGATCATTTGCACATTTCATATTTAAATATTTTAGCTCTGTTGTGTTAATGACGTTTATGCCAGTGCCAAGGTTGAATAAACCAGATAGCCAATATGATTCATCTTCATAATAAATTATGTTGAAGATAACCAGTAAGATAAACGTAGAAAAGTTTTGAAAGGAGGAAATTTGTAAAGACGTCATTTAAGGCATTCATATTAGCATTTATTATTAGTTTATTGCGGAAAATATATACAAAACAATAATCATTATGGAAAATACAAGTCTAGAACACCGTCATTGATTGTATAATTTTTATAATTAAACAAAAACAATGTTTACCAAACATCGAGGCTGCGACCAATATACATATGTATGATAGAAGTAACTAGTTTCTCGGAGCCGTTTTAAAAGAACGTGCTTCAAGTACTAATCAATGGTTCTTCAGCCATATTATTCCCCGGAACAATAGTTAGATATAGACTGCTAATTATAGACGTTTCCGACACGTTATCCGGTCATTTAAATTCAAGCATGAGTAATCTTAACTGCGAAAGTGTATAGTAACGCTTAGCGCAGACGCACGATCAAGCAATAGTGAAAATAGAAAAAAAAAGGAATAAATGTTAGCGTAACGGTTGACAGGGGAGAATGGAAGAAAAAAACGTGTTGCGCCGACCCCAAGTATCATGGGACAAAAGCAGGAAGGTGATGATGAGATCTCGTCATCCTGCCCTTATCACAATTTATTTGAACTCGGTGCATTATGACTTCTTCTTCCATACTTCTCTATGAGAGATGATCGTTGAGATAGTCCAAAGCGCCTCAAAGTTGCATAAGCGTTGATGGGAGACCCTTGCCTGGTGTGTCTCTGAACATGCACTTTGATGTAAGCACATCTAATAAAATCCAGTAACACGAAGCAAACGCGATGAATCGAGGGTTTAAAATCGATCGTATGGGCCTTGTGACTTCTGTTAATGGCGTACGAGAAGCTGGTTCCTAAGACATTTGCAGAAGATGACCTATTTTACATTTTGTCAGCGATGGTAGGAGCATTTTTCATGGCTCAACGCATTCATGCATTGACAATGACGTTTTGTAATGTCAAAACCGCCATTCATGCAGGTTTCCACAATTTTGCAAGCATTGCGTGCGCCAAACATTATAGAAAATTGTAGGAAAGTGTGTACGGTATTGTACTTATCTAATTAATTATCTGCGAAAGTGCAGTTCACTCGCCTGAAGCAGCGGGCCTTGGCTATTTAAATTGGGCATAATTGTGATTTTAGTTTCTCTGGCCTACTGGTCATGTCCGCTTTGTTTGAAAGCATGGTTTAATCGAAAACTATAGACTGAGTTACTTTGTCGTCTGAAGATTTCAATAGACCGTAAGAAATGTATTAGATACTTATTCAATTGCTCTAAGAAAGCTCGTAAAGTTATGTGCTCATGGTCCAAATATTTTCTTACCCGGGTTTGGCGTTAATCAATAATGTTCTAGACAGTATTTATGGCGGGTGGATACAGCTGGCTAACACCTGATAAAACTCCTTTATCGAATCCATCAGCGAAGAGAGACATTTGTTAGTGAAAGCCTGAACTGGGTTAGTTTATTGTGTACCAATTTTTTTCTAGGTGCACCTAAATGCAAATATTATGTTAGTCAGACAAGGACATAGACTTACACTATCGTTTCACTTGAGTTTCGAGATCTAGTTTTCGTTGAATGCACTAAGAATACTAATTTCTATGTGCAGAAATGTATACTGGCATTTATATGGTCTCTTACACAAATACATTAAAACGTTAGTGTGAGAAAAATATGCGAGAAATCTACTTGAAGATGGACTAGATCTTATTAGGGTTCCATGCTCAAAAACTATTCAAGGAACGTAAGATCGAACGTCTTTGATGGTCCTAGATTCTTCGATGCAAAAACTATAAGTACTGTAATGTTAATGATATTCCAAATGTAGACGACGATCTTATCAAAGCAGTTGTGTCTGTAGTGACTGTTATCAAACTAGTACCTAACTAGGTTTCAGGTCAACTGGCCTAGAAATCCAAAATGTCTGTAGTAGTTCCATAGCGCAGTAGCTTAATTTAGGCTAAGATATGGTCAGTGTCATTGGTGTGTTCTGAGTTCCATAACTTCCAACGCATAACGAATGCTAATTCAGTAATAGAAAAAGATTATGGCTGTGCAGTTAAATAAATTTATAGCCCTGCATTCTTTTGGACTGTTCACTAAGACGACTTTTATAACAAGATTAACTTAGAAGTTATTCCGAAGGATCCAAAGTACAACTTTGATATATAAAAGCCTTGTGGTCTCCAAAGATCGAAAGAAATGTGAAAAGCAGCTCGCCTAATTTAAATATCACCGCGATACGGATTTTCGATTCTCAACTTTCCTCCTTCAATCCACACAAGAGGTCTTTGAAGATTGAAAAATCATAAACGAGTAGTGTTAACCGGTCCAACCAGCCCTTACATTTCTTAGGACATAAAACGGTCTAGCCAACGAGTGTCCTTTACATCTGTAATGCGAATTGACTTTATCCTGCGACAATCTTAAGCACTTTACCGTCTACTACAGCTTGCCAGGATGAGCGCTTAATGCCCGATTTTGCAACATGATCATTATCAACGCCAGTCTGAAATAATTAAAGTGAATTTGTCTCTAACAGCTGTTCGTAAGCGAAACCACGGATAATAACGGGAGGTCAAGATACGTCTAGTCACATTGTACGCTGACTCACGACTGACTTCCAATTCACAAAACGTCATATCTACTTTCCGACCCAGTACAAAATCAACCTTATCGTCTTTGTGGAAGAATTGGTTTGGATAAGTCATGGCGTGTATAGTCATACAGAGCTTAATGCCTGGCCACAATTAGTTGCATTTGCGATGTAGTTACAGTTAAAAGTGGCGTTGAATCAAACAGTCTTGAGTTCTTGGGTATCGTTGGATGGGCTTGTTTTCTCGATAAAGCTGATTACACACACTTGTCACGGTTGCATGGGAAACAAGTGTGTAGACCGGCTTAGCAAGAGAAGTGGTTTGTTACTGTCATTCGATTTGAGTGTGTTTAATGTTTTGTGAGAGTTCACTTTTACTAGTTCTGCTTCGTTGTAACATATAAGGTTCTTCCTTTCTTTTGGGTTCATGACAGCTAGTTTTGTAGGCAGGTTTTGGCCATAATATGTATAAACGGTCATTTGTATGGCTAAGGCATTTCAGTCTGTCACTTTTGCAGCTTTCATAGACGTCTTCTGCCTATTTGCAATTTCTTAAAGGCAAACCTCCACCCTTCTAATGGATATTTTCTGCTTTTACTGCAACGAAAAGATCAGGTTTTATCCCAAAAGCGGTCAAAAAAATAAACATCCAGTCACCGAAAACATTTAGTATCAGCCACCTACTTCCATTACCTAGATTTTTTGTCTCCGATAACGTACTACTGAATCGATTCGACCCAACACAAAGGCTTGTACTCATTCATTCTACGTTACAATTTCGAAGGTAACTGTTTTTGCGACCAGCTTTCCCTTTAGTGGGTTGATATTGCGAATTTCGCAAGGCTACGTCCAGACCAAAATACATAGCTTTAGGGTAAATTTGAACGCGATCAGCTCATCTTAACCTCGATCAAGAGCTGTCTTTGTCACTATTGATTGTCGAATTTTGACACTGCACGATTAATTCTTCTGTGACCGTGGATTATTGAATACACAGTAGCAAATCCTTGCTCAAACAAAGCCAGTTTGCTCGTCTGCGGAGACGAAAGATTAAAATAAGATTCAACAGAGATTAATATAGCAGTTGACGATCTAGAAGTGATGTCATTGGCGACATGTGGGCGCGTTACAGACGTCTTCTGCCTACTCCTTTGTGAATTGCAGGAGTGACAGATAATATTAGTTTTAGTTGTCTGGAAGAGGCAACGAAAGTGCTTTAGGAACATACCACAAGTATTCGTATAATGGTCTTTCACCTTTGGTAAACAGAACAGTGGAAATTCGACTCAGCTCAGAAACAACCTGACATTGATCTATAACGCACCAGTTCCGGTAAGAACCAGAGCGTGAACATAAATATCGCGATACTAGGTAATTTCGCAAATGCTAGTCCTCAATGAAACGTGTCTTTCGAAACGCCACCACGTTGATTGTAAGCGCCGCCTACTCACATCCTGTGATCTCCATTGATTCATTAGCTCAGTGATACTCAAACTGATGCATGACTTTCGATGCTATGTGTACATAATTGCTGATACAGCAGCTGCCAAAGTATGGGTATTCGGCTGCACCCGGTTGGATTAGAAGCCGACTCTAACATTGGAAGATGATGATGATGCGGTCGATACAAGCTTTTCGGAAAATGGTCCATACGAAACTAAAAAGTAGTTTCGTGTGGATAAATGGGCGACTCGAATGAATACTATTTCCTTTTAAAGATTGACATTCAAAAAAGTCTTTTAATGGCCCAATTATTGACATAAATGGTTAGACTTCGACTTTAAAAATATTGCCCCGAATAAATGCCGTATTTGGTTTGGCGATCAGTGGTTTAAAATAACAGCTGTTTGCTGGACATTTGTAGGTTGTCAGGGAGAATCAAAGTTTCGTCTTCAACATCTATTAGAATACCTATAGCTTAGCTCGTAGCATATCACGGAAAGCAGACAGGCAGAGCGGGACCTTTTAAATAACATCTTCTACCTATCTTCATGCTGCATCTTGTAGTCCTGTGTTCTAGTTTACATACAGCCCAGAAAAACGTTGAGTACCGCTGCATAAACTGGTTGATTCATCCTGCGTTTGTTTTAAAGACGTGCACCGACTGTTGACAGGTGGCTTTGTCCAACGGGGCCGAGGAAATTCATTTGTTTAACTAGGTTATCAGTTATGTTGGCCTAGTCTAGATTGCTGAGATTAAACTGTGAAATAAGATTTGAAAGATGGTTTTGTGTTGTTTTTTTTTTTTTGTAATCAAATAGGGTTTCGGCGCCAAAAATTCAAGGGCAATGTACGAAGTAGTACAGGATTGCAAGTTCAAGATATAGATAGTTAATTTGTAGGTACCGAATTTTTGAAATTTGTAACTGCTATTCAATATTTTTTTCTAAAGTTATAAAAGTAGGTTGGTACGGCGATTTTAAAACACAAAGTTGAGAAGATTAAAAGTCCATTACAAATAAATACCTAAAACAATTGCGATAAAACTAATTACAAGGAAATTAGTAAGTTTATAAAAAATAATTAGCTTCTATGTTAATTAAATGTATAAAATGATACATAACACTGTGCTTGATAACCCCTGATAACAAGAGAACAATGCTACTGTATCGTTTGGTGATAAATCGCAAAACATTGTTGTTCTTATTTACTTATAATATGTCTGACATGAATGAGTCATAGCTACTGAGGTTAAGGATAAAAAACAGAATATAAATAAAGCCTAGTAAACTGCGAATTGGGATGAGAAGTATATTTAAGATGAAGGTTACACTGCGGCGACTTCGACTGACATCAGACATGGGATATAGGAGGATATGATGAAGCAAATATAATAGAACGCAAAATGTCGTTCATGTAGCAATTTGAAATGGTTTTGAGTCATACAGTGAGGGATCTTTTAATAATTCTAAAGTCTTTCTCTAGGAATTTCTAGCTTCTTCCTGTTTATTTTTTGCCTCCTTCAGCTTTTATAATCATACATTCTGCCCTCGCCTCGTAACAGTGAACGCAGTACATGCAAAATGGCGGTTTTGAGAAAAACGCGGTTATGAGTGCATTTTAAATCTCTACTTTAACTGATAACTTAGAAAATCAAAATATCTTTATTGTGGGCATATGTATATGTGTGCGTGTATGTGTATGTGTGTGTGTGTTTTTGTGTATTTAAAATAAACACTTAACCGCGTTTTTGTCAAAGCCGCCATTTTGCAAGTACTGCATTTTTACTGTTACGAGGGCAGCATTTTATTTGATTAAAACCTTTTGTCATTCCCATCATTTTCTTGCTGTCGATCAAAATCTGTGTAATCATCAATCAATCATTAATTAAAACTAACTAAATTATAATATTAACTAGGGAATTCATGAGTTATGTATTTCCTGTGTACTAGGCTATCATAAACGAGCAGGTGTTTACAACATCGGTGTGTGTAACTGTGTTGGACTATAGGTAGGTACTCAATTAATGTCAACTACAATTAACGCTATAAAACTGAATCACGACTTCCTGGTATCCTGGTAGTAATTTACCTGTTGCAATGAATCGGGATAACCACAGAACTAAATAATTATGCTGTAGGGAAAACTTTACTTATGTCAGTTTATCCCTTTTTAACGAATGAATTGACTTATTCTAACCATTAATGACCGATTAAGTAAATACCTCATGAGTTTACCAATGTTTATGGATTTGAAATGAAAATTTCCCGCCATGTTTGGTAAAATGTTCCATGTGCATAATATATCGCTCGTTTGCGACAAGGATGACATAACTCAAAAATAAGAAATACAGGACAGCTTTTTGTAAGTTCTAAAAATATTTTCAGTATATTGCCAATATTTTTTTTGCATAGAGAAACTTTTTATCAAAAGATTAAAGGTTTATTTTACGTATTTCGTTAAGTACTTAATTTAATACTTGCTTTCCTTAATTTTATATTCAACTACAAACAACATCGAAAAATCTAAATTTTGAGTTATGTCATCCTTGTCGCAAACGAGCGATATGTGAAACCTATGGGATCATTTTGTTGTTTGTCCAAACTAAAGTAAACAAAGACAGATCAATTTATGAGAGACGCAAAAAAAAACGAATAAACAAATCACCGCATACATTGTATAGATAGTTTTAATACTTATAATAATCATCTTGATGAGTTAGTCATACTTATATATGTAAGATAAACAAACTGACAATAACTGCATAATAAGCACCTTCCCATGCTCTTCTCTCTCACCTTGTTTAGCTAAAACACAACAAAAGAAGGTCATCTACAATAACAATGCCTATTAGCTTATATAACGACTACTAACTGACGCGTTTGTCACATCTCAACAGATACGTAAAAAAAAAAACGAACGTCGCTAATGGCGGGAAAAAACTGTGACTCATTCATTCATAAAATATTGCTTAACGTGTTTTATCACAACAGGTGTTAATTTGTTTGCTGATAGTCATGTTTTAATAGCTTCACTATTCATTTACTAAGAAGATTACACAGTATTGTTGATATTGACGTGGAATTTGGCGCCAAATGCGTAATTAGTTGTCTCTGGTCGAGCAAGGAGGTCAGAAATTGGGTTAATAGCTGGGAAGACAGACCTATTTATTGGAAGGTAGCCTTTATTCATCGTCTTTTGGTAGTGAAAGATGCCTGATACGTTCTATAACGCCCTAGATCTTCGGAATGACGGTACCTAATCAGTAGTTGAAAGTAAAAAGGTCGAGTTCAATCAGATGAGTCATGTTAATATGTTCTTAGACATAGAAACGGAACCCATGGATCTGATGACCATTGTATCACCTTCATTTTTCATTCAGGCATGACTAATGTAATGTCTTACTAAGACTTGAAGTGGGTCTGTCATCAGGGCCATGAAATGACTAAAGGTTTTGATTACCAGACAAATGTTTGGCAAAAACGAACCATGCGTCTCTTCAAACTGGTCAGGAAAATGGGAACAGACATTAAGGGCAAATTTCAACAATAAAACTTAACTCCATCAGCTCATCTTAACCGTGTTCAAGGGCTGTCAGTGAACATCATTTTTTCCAACTATGTTGGGGTCGGCATCCAGTCAAACTGGATCAGCTGATGCTGTCAGTGAAACTCGTTGATATATAATATTAACACTAACGTTCTTGAACGCAGTTTAAATGTGTTAATCGGGTATTGGTGAAATTCGCTCGTAAGCCGAAGACACCTTCGATGGAAGAAATATGACTGGATGCACAAACACATTAGCCTTATTACTTCTAACTTGAACGAACGTAGGTACGTTTTGCGGTCCCTAGCAACACATTATATATTAGATAAGCATGAAAAGAAGCCATGATACTCCTAAGGTTCGTGTTACAATAAATAAAAGTAAAAACACTAATAAATCCCAGCAGGTGTCAGCACTGGCAACTGCTCCAGATTCGTTCGCGATTAAGAGAAATGGAGAAAGTGTTTTACTAATATAATTTCTATTCACGACACTTTTCCACTTAAATCAGAATACCTCATAGGCCCACTTGCAACACAAAATATGCATTTAAAGCTACACGTATTTAAAGCATCATTGTCTCTGTCATCTGCAAATGATTGACAGAAATAGAACGATGTTTAATTTTGTATTTAGTGAGTTGTGGTGCAACCGAACCTTATGTATGTATGGTTTTTAATACAAGAATTTCTTAAACATCGCAATTTAATATTATAATTAAATTATTCATCGCCGCACCGTAGAAATTATTAATTCCATAATTAGCAGTAAGTAATAGTATCTTCATCGATTATGAAACGTGACCAAGACATTGGAATAAACAGCCTCGTTTTTAAAACAATACTGGCAAAGGCACGATCCGGCGGAATCGTGGACCGTACGCATCGAATTAGACTTTTAAATCGATTAAATACGCCCAGTTGTCACACACACGTCGTGATATCCGAACGCAAATTGCATTTGTTCGTTTGACAGGTGCAATGTGCGTTCATAAACGGATTTCGTCTATGGTCTCTTTTACTTATAGTTGACCTCGGACTTGTTTCTGAACATAAAACAAAAACTAAAGTAAATGAGCTGAAGATATGTTTAATGGATTATTTTGCGTTGTTTAGCTACTTCTTACCTTTTCTTCATCTACCTGCAACGAATTCTAAACCTTTTTGTTCTATGGACTTGTTGATGCCAATATGAAGATTTGGTCCCTGTTAACATACCAAATGTTTAACTGACGATTTTCTCTTTTTGGGGTTATAATTTAAAATATTTCAATTAAGAAAAAACTTACGTAACCACATGTATAAAAAAATACTTGCATTAAAATAAATTCGAGTTTTATACTTGGTCCTGATTTCTGCGCCGTTAATTTTTTGAACAGTCAAATAAATAATATTCTAGTTTAATTAATAACTATATTTACAATGAACTCGACTGTAGAACATTATTACCACATTTATTATTTTTTTCCGCTACTCGTTAATTGAGGCAAGGTCGGCCAGTTGGTCAGTGTACTTTCTCTCGTATTACGTAAATTACGACCTATAGCACTGGACCTGTACTGCGGTAAAAACAGGATTGTATTACTGTGTTTACAAGGCAAATGACTGTTATATGGCGGCCTGGTAGGCGGGTAAAGTACCAATGAATAAAAATACATGATTCATCGGTGACAGTTCCATATTTTGAGGTTCTTCATCAACATTATCCTCCAGCCCTTTCGTCTAGCCTGTCTATGCCTTTGTCCTACTTTTGGGCAAAGGCCTCCCTCCACTCCCTCCATTTTTCGCGAGCACGTGCAACATGTCAACATGTCTTCTTCCTTACACCTATATTTTTCCTCATCTTAGCATGTCATTTCACCTCCTGTCTGGTCAGTTTCATTGATGTTCCTGTACTTTTATAGACAGGGGAGGATAGTAATATTCTCTCCGCAATAGCAGTTTGAAAAATAGTTAAATTCCCTAAAATATTATTAAACATCCGTTGACTACGGCTGGTACCCAGTGCCTATTGTGTAAAAAATTTAATTAATTACCCATTTAAATTATATCATTAAAACTATTTTGAGGACAATAGGACAGGAAAATGCAATGTAACTCTTTCAATCCATCATAAAACAAAAACTGCGATCATGGCAACATAAGAACAGTGACAATGATGTAAGTGGTATTGCCTTATCTTGAACACGAGTATGGGAAACTGTAATCATTATGACTGTAAATCGATTATTATACTAACGTTATAACGTCTCACAACTCACAATGTTTAAAAACATTTGATAAACGTTTGTTTAGAATATCAAATTGAATTTATCGCTGTTCATTATAAATTCTAACGTTTTACGCTTTGTGAATTTTGATTTTATGACGCGTGTCGCTTTTTTTCACTAGTATGTATTGCTAAAGTAGTCTTTAAGTTCGCCTTCGTATTTCAACTTGTATTTTCCTTAAGGATTCGAGTTTAGATGCATCGTACAGTTGCACAGGACATAAATAGGTCGTCACTTATTTTTTTGACTACCGTATTAGGCCAAGCTCGAACTGGCTTCAGAGATATTCTCACAATGGAAGGAAGTTCACAGACCGTGCGTCATCGCGAGTAAAAAAAGAACGATTTGATTATTATACTCTGTGGTAAAAAAGTAAAAAGGCGTGAACGTATTTGATATTTTTTTTAAGGGACTGGCCTGGCTGTTTATCCAAAAAAGCATCACGTGTTGCATTCGAAATATGAATAGTCCAAACATAGATATTGTTTGTTTTTAAAGATGTGTTTTATTTGCGTTGGAATAGCTCTATGGTCGTTATATTTTGGTTATGGGCGCTACTCGATGAATAATGTTATGCTGCTGCAGTTATAAATGATGCGTTTGAATAAATTATCATATTTTAGTGTTAAAAGCAAATTATGTATGTTCTTTGTACGCCTTTATAGCTCAACCCAGCCGAGAAAGATAAAAACTCTTTTTGACACTTAAAAGTCTTGTTGATCTAAACTAGATTTCATTAACATGAAACATCCTTTAAACTGAACCGTTAATTACTCCAGTTTTCTTTGTCTATATCACAGTTTCTATGTGAGTCTGTTTACAGACCATCGTATATGAATAGAGTTCTAAAAGTCGCATGTCACTGACCTATCGGACGACACCCTAACAACGTTACATCTTCACACACCTTATTCTTTATCACAAAGGTGCAAAGTTTAGAATCGTTTGAACCAGGTGTGTTAGTTGAAGGCTGTTAAGGTTGGCTGGCTGTCAAAAGTCCCGGACAATGGCGTTTCGCGTCACACAAATGCATTGGAGGGTTCCGGATCGGTGCATGTCATTATTATGTAAAATAACCCTTGAATGCGTTCGGGAGACCCGGTATTTCCACTGTGAAGTGTTAAAATCGGACTTATACTCGGATACGGTGCTTTTTCGGGGGAATTGGTCAAACTATTAGAATCTTTTCATAGGATACAGGTACTCGGAAATACTCAACTTTATAATATGGGCCCAAGGACCAATCCTGAAATATCCGAAAAAAAAATTCATGCCCAAAACACAGCCCTTTTCGCTATTTAATTTGTGTGCAAAGCCCTTGGAATAATGCTAATAAGTCAGTCGGTATATTTTATAGTATAAATGGTATTATTCACCTCTGTATCTGGAACATACTAGGATTTAGGATCACCAATACATTTCCCAAACTTTTGAAATATTTTCCAACATTCTGCTGAAATGTTCAGTAGTGGGCGTTTACGTGCCGACATTTTTCGTCTCTTCAAATAAAGTTCTCGCATAAAATACGCTAAGGCAATAGAACTCGAAGATATACGTGCAAACTGCAAAGGAAGTTTGAAGCTATTTCATGAAACTAATGGAATGACGAAATTTTATAGACCGCAATTCATATTCAATGCTCATAGTTCAGAATTGATCGTTTCTTCGTACCAGAGATAAGGGATTGAGATATCTATGGTATTATCTGGCGGGAATTTGATATCTGTGGAACTGTCATGGCCGTCTTTCGCTGCGTAATTTGCAGTGCCGATTGGGAGAAAGCGGTTAATAGTAAGGAAAATGGGCCCTAAGCAGACTTTTCCAGATGTTTTCGCCATTAGAATAGTGAATTTATTAGTAACCGTTTAACTAAAACTGAGTAATAGTCATACTTACATAATGCAAAACATCCGCTCATGCAGATTTTGTATTGCTCATAAGTTATACTATATTTCTTAGAATCGGTAATACTGCAGTTTACAGCTAAGCGAGCGGGCTGTACCTACGAACGAATAGATTGTAGAAGTTTATTTTTATACAGGAGGGAGGACACGTCTACTGCTTATATTCTTGAAATAATCCCAGTTGGCTCGTTGGTCTAGTGGACGTGAACGCTATTACTGAGCATGAGTTACTGGGTTCGAGTCCCCGATCATGCAAGGTGTTATTGAGTTTTTCCATCAAAAATATCTCAGTAGCAGCCATGGTGATGATTTGCGCTCCTTTGATGGCGATAGGCTCGCCCCCTTGTATGTGACGAAATGTGGGTTACTGGCATGATGTTTTATAATCTCAGTTGCCTCTGTCACACACAGTTTTTACTATATGATGCAGGACGATTTTTTTGTCTCAATTTTGCCAAAGTCTAATTGCAAATTCAACAAACTCCGTGACACATGTCTACTCAAGAGTGACATAGGTGCAAGGATAAGGAACGTTTAATATTAGCTTAGTATTCATAATAGCTACTCCATACATTTAGTCTTCCGTGGTTTCCGGTCACAATGACACATCCAACGGAAGTGCGTTGATGTTAATCTTTGTTACGATAGCCAATTCGAAACATGTTAATTATTACTTAACGCATTTGTGAATTCGCACCAGTATCCTCGTAGAAGCAGAAAGTCACATAAAATAATAACTGCAGCATGGTTTCTGAATTGGATAATTCTCGTGGATACCGCGAGAGTTTGCATGGGTTAGATGATAATATCGAAAATTTTCATATAACATTCTCACGCTCGTCCACAATAACAGCAGTTATGGGATAGCAGCATTATACTCCCAGCGTTCTCTGGTCAATTGACTTCAGGAAATAAACTAGAAGTTCTAGGTTATTTACTGATGTCAATTCTTCTTTATCGTGTGGTTAGTGCCTAACCTGGTGTCAGAGTTTTTATGCCGCACAAGGGCCTCTGACTTGGCTTTTACATGCCGTTAAGAAATATCTCTCAAACATGCTGGTATCCTCACGATGTTTTCCTTCTAATTATTGTGTTAAGTGTCAACTGACCGATCCATACAAGAGATTAAGAAGAATGGGTGTTCTAGGCTTTTCATTTTTTTTGTATAGGCCCGCAGCCTTATATCAGCTCACACCATGGTTTGAATATTAGCAAGTCAGCGATTTGCTATAGAACAGGGCTGAATGCCCAGGGTGCGCCGGACGTACGGTAGACCGTTCATCAGTGGTAGCGCAACCAGTGTAAGCTGGCCTCTTATTCTATTCAAATTCTGTACTACGCTAGGCCAGGTCAAGGTCAAAGTGTTACCATACCACTAACTTGCGACCTACAGTCCAAAGACTGGATAAATCTTCTCGGCATTTAACAAATCGCCGTTTGTAAAGGATATTTTAATGCACTCCTATGCTAATTCAGTCTAGCAAGTTGGATGGCTTTCTCAGTATAGAACATTTAACTCCTTACAACTCAGAAACTAAGATGCTCCATGTTTGTTTTGATTTAGTACATGAAATTGTTAGTGTAGCGGAACAACTGTCATTAATTTTGCGCATTCGAGGAACGAGCTGCCATTATAAAAATAAATATAGATTTAGTGTGGAGGGTCGTGTAGTTTCTGACTAAGAATAGATAGATCCCTTCCCGTGAGTTGTAAGATGTTATTGAAATGGGTTTAACAGAGATACAGCTACAATAAATCCTTTATTTACTCTAAGAACAATAACAGTATGCATTTATGAATAAAAGAAAGAGAGCGATAGAAGTGAGATTAAGCATGTTGTAAAAGAGACTTTGTGTAAGACTACTGCATTTTTTTTACCGAAAAAGTTAGAACGTTTGTCAGCCGGGAGCGGGCGCAATGTAGGCAGTTGTGCTTTCCTACTTGACGGGCTTATATTAGGAGCTTTTCTGAAATGGTTCGTGCCAATAGCAAATAAGATCTGACTGTAAAAGCCCAGAGAGAGATAAGAACCCTTTTGTCGCTTAGTCCAAAACAGAATCATAACCATCTCACATTCAAGAAATCTTGCTTGTGTTAATGGAAGTTTGACTAAATGAGTAATATACATGGCACATTTTAAACTGAAATGAACTTTCGAACTGTGTTTGCCTGTCTACTTGGCCAGCCATTGAAAACTTGCATAACACACTTTGTGTAATAAAATCAAGTGATTTGTCTTTGACATTAATATTTTATCGATGTTTGTTGCAATTTTATTGCCATTCCCATACGATCTGTGACTGCCATGTCTGGCCAATAAAATTCAGAAAAGAGACATAAATATTGGCAATAACAGACGTATTTGAAACTGTCTCGTCGAGCATTAAGTTTTTCTTTCATTCATGTGTTTCTTATCCTCTCCAGAACTTCTCAACGAATTGCTTAACCCTTCAAATTAAGGGTTAAATTCAATGTTTTTCTTTGTAATCTTATAATCAAGAGACGTATAATGATTGAACAGATTGTCTGGCTTCGTGAACACTTGATGAACCGAGTTTTTGGAGCGTAAGCAAAGTATAGCCTATAGCGTTTCCATTGCTGGACCGCAGGCCACAGAGAGACCTCTCTTTCAGTGAGAGCTTTCACTGTTTTCGGAACAATGATTATACATTACAATAGGTCCAAATATAGACCACCATTACTCCCAGTTTTTGAAGTCCTTGTCCTTGTCTAGTCCTTGTCTCGAATCTCAATGTTTCTAACTTTTCTCTGAACATTTCCTGATTATAAGCTGTCGCCAGGCAAACATACAATCTACGTAATACCGGCTGATTGTCTCTCTCTATGTCAACATAAAGATTTATTATTAAAACTGATCATTAAAGGCTACATAATCAGCAACCAGTTAGTTAAATCAGTGTAATGTAATGGCAATCTCGCGCAGAATGTCGATTGCACATAGAAGGTGACTGGGGACGCAAGTATTTCTGTCTTTGTGTATACTCGCCCTGTTATGGTAAGGCCAAGTTGCAGACGGTTTTCCGTAAACAAAAATGTAATTTGATTGCAGATTTATTGCAGTACTTAACCTATGTGCTTATGTGCCGATCCCAAATTTAATAACATGGGACAAGGGCAGGAAGATGATGAGGTAGGTTCTTATGTGATCACTTTTAATTAGCACCTGCAGTGTGACACCGATCTTTTGAGGTTAGAATGACATTGACAAGGGCGTTGTTTGTAAACATTTGAGATTCTTTCTTCGTGAAATTGTACTGAAAAAAAAAGAAGATGGCGGCGTGAGTTTTGATTTTGGCCACGCGCCCGAATTTCGGGTAAAGTGGTGTTGGCTTTTTCCATCAAGAATTACTCAGTAGCAGCTCAGAGTTTGTACCCGGTTGATGGCAGTAGCCACCTTATTTCATTACAAGCTGTTGCCTGCGACTTCGTTGGAGGAAATTGATGTAAGAGTGAGGAAACAAAAAGTTAAAAGTAGCGTATGTGCTATTCTCTCACTCTATAATCTATATCTCTGTCATATTACATATTACATCCAGATCTTTTCAGCCGTTCTGGCGTGATTTAGTATCAAACATCAATCCATCCAAACTTTCGCATTTAAAATAGTAGAAAGATATTTGCGAACTTTTTAATAATAATGCCTACGGGCTGGTTTATTTATAACAACATAAACCACAGGCGTCGCTACTATGCCAATGTTTTTTGTATAGTGGAATTTGAAGAATTGTTAATTGTTGTGTAATTTTTAATATGCATAGGGGTTGTTTGATGAGAGGTGACGATGCTGCGGGCGTAACAATGTCGGTACTATAAAAGACGTGATTTGAAGACGAGCGTCTTTAGTTTATTATTATTGTGTCTAGTAAAATTTTACATAAGAATGTGATTATTATGTTGTTCAGTTCAAAATAATACATGAATGCCTACGTTTATTATACTCGTAAAATAATTTGAATAGGAATGCAGAATTAATAAATCATACATGGTGATAAATCTTCACAGGAATTATAATAATCTGATTTATAATTGTTAATTAAATTCAACATAAACAAAGCACACACTTCATGCCGATTTTAGTCACAAGGTGGAAAATAATGCGTTTTAATTTAATTTAATTCGATATGAAATCCATTTAGGTAGTATAAACTGCTATAGTTTTCAACCCAGTGATAATTTTTCCTTTTACCACACAAATGTGCAAGGATCGACAAATTAGATTATGAAGCCAAAGGACTATCGAATATGGCTGCCATTTGCATAGTCTGAAACATACTGCAGCTCTTTAATTTGAACTTTACTCGACCAAGTTTAAAGTTGCAAGTGCAGTGGAGGGTTTCTGCACATTGCAGATACTCTTCGGCCGTAACTTTTAGATTGGCAATTCGTGTAAGAATTTCATATTTGAAGGCGCACATTTTTGAGGTTTAAAATATTTTTATGCTTTCATTTATGGCATCATCAGTGAAGCTTGATGTAACTTTATAAGGGTCATCACCCGTTACTTATTCAAGTTCTGTAGGTACTTTCGAAAACGTCAAGAATACAGTATGTTACAGAACAGGATTATCTTTCTGAACGAGTAATGTATTGTATGCTGTATTGTAACATTGTGGTATTGTATTGTAAGCTTAATTGCCAATTGAAACGTACTACTGAGTTCACTGAGGGCCGACCACTTTTCAACCTTTTCCCTTAGGGCTTAAGAGTGAAAAGTGGCATACCGTCAATGAATTCAGTAGTACGTTTAGAATTAGCCATACACATTACGCAGGCTTAAATTAAATTTACCTGGCCATCTTCACAAACGTTTTCGATTCTTAAACACGACAAAAGCAAAAATTTACTGATTGTATACTCGTAATTTCAAATGAACCGGGGCCGTTGATCAAATAATTTGCTGTATATTCTCTGAGTATGAGTTTAGAAAACTACTTTTTTATTTTGTTTCATCGTCATCGGTTTCTGAAGTTTTGCCAGGTAATTTAATTTAACCCTGTATACAGGCAGCGCCTTCATGATATGCCAAGATTTATAACTAGACACTTAATAACCCATTAAGCCCAAATTTTCACACGTTGACTTCGGTATTAATCTCTATTAAATCCGTTAAGGTGTGACAACGGGCGATAACATTAGATTTATGCTTAACAGGATGTGGAACACCCTTTATCTCTCTAAACGTCGCTTTGTAGATTTTAGGTGTGTGGCGAAATTATGGGAAAAGCTTTTTGTCAAGGAAAGGAGGAATTTGAGCAAAAGTACTGTCAGCTAAAAAGTTTAGTGTACAGGCATGTAGCGCCATCTGTCATGTGATGTTATGTTATTTACTGATTGTCTAATAAATCTTTGAAGTGTTCTTGCAACCCTACCATACTAATAATAAATGCGAATTTAACTCCGTCTCTTACCTTTTAATACTTCAACGACTGACCTTTTATACCGGTAGGACATTCCAAGTTAGTTTGCGATATAAGCATTTTTTATAGCGGGTATAACTTTGCTCTGACAGTTAAAGTAAAAAGTGATCTAAGAATCAATATTCCAAAGAAAAGTTCATATAGGCTCGTAGCCATATTTGCAACATAGTTCCATTAATAACTTACTGTCATTCGCTTCCTGATTGGCTCCCCATACCAGATAACATTTGTTTACGTCCGTGTCGTACTTGTCTGATCTATTTTAATAATATCCTTATTCGAGTACTACACTTTCAACTGTCAGATATTTTTTATGTATTAAATTAATATGGCGGTTTGGCAGTTTCCATACAAAACCGAAAACCGAAAATGGACTGTGAAAAGATTTTATTAATCGGGAGCAATTTTTCAACCGTAAAATATTTTTAGTTTTTATTTCAAGACTTAGTTTCTATACAAAACCTGTCATAACCTGTATGGTTATACCTGAGACAAAAGGTTTGATTGAAAAGTCACCTCTTTGTTAAATTAATGTAATGTTTCAATCCATGTCAGGGTTCGCTTTTGTTATTCTCCACTAAACTTATCGCGATGCTCTTCGGGCTTCCCCAAAAACATGAACAATAAGAGATCGGTGATAATTAGAATATTTTGATAGTACCAAATACGTAGTGCTAAAATGTCTGACTAACTGAAAAGATGCTAATGCAATAAATAAAGATACGCTTTTGGCACAATTGGTCAATTTGTACTTTATTTTGGCAATATATGTATACGCCAAAGACCACTGTTTTTCCGAGAAAACAACCTTTCTTGGTAATAACAACCACAATAGCCTGATCCTTTTGACTGTCGCCAACCGAATTGGTTACTCAAATATTTCCGACAGCACCAATTTTTTTCAAGTGAACAATGTCATTGTCATGTCAACCCAGGAAATAATATTGTTAACACATCACGCTATTTTGTAGAATTCTATAAATAGGTCCTAACTGGGCCAGCCCAAAACCGGCGGGAGCGCAATGCGTGTGGTATTCAGCTATTTGCTCATTTAGTACATAGGCGGCTAAGTCTTAATTAAAGTCGACAAATTAATATGTCCTATAAAATTTACGTCTATGTGCTAGAATGTCGAGAACCCTTTGTCTCAGTTGCCTTTCGCAGCAACTGTAAATTATATGTAGAAGTAACGGCAAGGTCTGACTTGTAATAATGTTTTCGTCTTCATATTTGAATGCCTTGAGCTGGTACCGTCTAATTCTTTCGTTGTAGTTGATTGAATTAAGCCTATCGAAATTTTCTGCTGGTAAGTGGAATAGCCTCTTTATGATTATTACAAGCCAAAGTCACCGAAAGAAAACTCAGTTTTTCATTTCCTGTAGTCTCCTAGGAAGCACCGTTCCATTGGTATATTGCATCTAATCCCCTTCTTATTGTCTTTAGAGCACTTTGTTTCAACGATGTGTTTAGACCCTCTTCAATCGGAGCTATTTGTTTAACCCCATATTTACAGCCCGTTTTCTCCCGTCCGTGACAAATACAGTGTCTTTGTTCTAAACACGGGGCATCCTATAGTTTCCATATGTGTTGTGATATCATAATTAAGATCTCAAGGCTAAATTGTTTTAAGGCTACTGCATAGCTTCCATTTCAATATAATTATTCGAGTCTCGTTACTCAGTCCTAAATAATGTGTAATTAATGTGTCCAAGTCGATTTCCTTTTATTCTGACGGTGTCATATCCGGTCGAATTAGTACGCTCTTGATCTTAATGGAACTGGATTAATTTAAAGTACAGTATCTCATTAAACTTCATAAAATTTGTAAGGCATAATCATAACCCTTATAAAAGCTTATGAATGTGTTTTGGCACGTAGTCTATACGAATAAGGAGTTATGATTGCTACTTTCAGACGATTTATGCAATAGTGTTCAAAGTTGATTCTGACCGACTTCGTGATTCATTTGTCTCTAAGCAAGATGGCTTTTGATATCATCCTGTAAGGGTTTGCATCAAAACATCTCTTCTTCTTCTACACGAATAGCTTCACCATCTTAGATGAGAGCACCAGCCTTTTAAATTCAACAAAACTTAGATTCTATTCTTGGACCTCTACTTCGATCACTATAGGGCACCCCAAGGCCAAAAATACATTTTATCTTCCACCGTTATAACAAGCTTCTTTACTTCAAAATGTTCTTAAAGACGACAAACTTCACAAAGAAGTGCCCAAATAGTGTTACTGACACCATTTTAGTCGACAACAATGTGCCTTTGTGCTATGCAAGGCGATGTGCGCTGACGACGTTTTTGTTGCCACTTGCTTAGGTAGTTTATTTTGTAGCACACCGTTTGATATCTAGGGAGTCTGAGGAATAGATATATTTTTTCAACTATTCGTTTTATTAGCTGTGCTCCGCGGTTACACCAGCCGGCGCCGGCGGCTGTAGCGTGATGTGGCCTAATAACCTACCTCGAGAATTGGTCTATCAAATGCAAAAATATTTTTTCGAAGTCGAGTGAAAGTTCCAGAGATTAGCGCGTTCAGTCAACAGAAACAAACACTTCTGCTTTTGTTATATTAGTATAGATGGATTAAGAAGCGACGAATGGACTGTGTGAAAGATGATATGACTAGTAAGGCGGTGATTACTGATATGACGACTTATACATGGACAAGGATGGAAGAAGAAGACATGCTGCGCCTATCCCAAATAAATTTAGATAGAGGCAGGAGAATGATGAGTGGGTAAAAACTATGGAGTGGGTTCTATTATATGCTAGACGAGATCGCGACAGACAACGAAGATGACTTGACTCCTACAAAAAAAAACCGACTTCCAAAAAAAACACAAAAAAAAAGTGGAAAATAACATTACTTTCGGAAGTCGGTGACAATGGTTTGTTTCATTGACTTTTTTGGCACCGACTTCCGAAAGTAATGTTATTTTCCACTTTTTTAGTGTTTTTTTTTGGAAGTCGGTTTTTTTTTGCAAAAAAGTTTTTATTTTACCCTTTTTAGTTATAGTATCACACACAAGTATCAATTTCGCAATTGCTTTTACTTGGATGACATTTTTTCCAGCTATTTTGATTTCAAAACCAAACTGCTGAACCTATTTTGATGAAATTTCTATGGGACCAATCGGGAAGTAGATCCATTCAGATAAAAGAAGAATTTTTCAAATCGGTTCATAAATGACGGAGATATGAGGTAAAAAACACAAAAAAAAAAAACATACAACCGAATTGAGAACCTCCTCCTTTTTTTCAAGTCGGTTAAAAAAAGACAGAGACACTAGCAACAGACTTAATTGCGTGGATAATGGAGAGAGAGGCCTTTGTCCAGTATCAATAAAAGCTAGTTAGTTAGTTACTTTAATACATTTTGTCCACGTTTGAGTGTTATCAAACTGGACTGGAGAGTGTGTCTGTAAAAAACCGAATGAAAACGGTTTGATTTGTAATACATGTACCGCTACAGACCGACAAAAAACTAACGTCAAATTACCACCACCATTTTGAAAATGACAGCTCCAAAATTACGCATGTACCGTAGTGTAATTAATTTCTCTAATTGCATTTTTTTTGCACCAAATTAACATTCTGAGCGCATGTCCATTCATTCGTGTCTGTTGTAGTAATAAAAGCCGGTCGTTGATCTAAGCTAGCTACAATTTTGACTGCCACGTGATTGGTCAACGCGTTGTGCGCGCGCGCAGCTTTGTACATTTGATGAGGAAACCTGTCGCGAAACATACATACATAAATAAACTCACGCCTTTTCCATGGGAGTAGGCAGAAACTACAGAACCTACCTGTCGCAATCTAATAATCAAACACCCAGTGCTTGATTGAAGACTTGGTTGATTTCAGTGGTATTCCTGTTGATGCCATCATCGTCATCTTCCTGTCCTTGTCCCAATGCAACACGAACACTTTTTTCTTTCATATATTTCCTCTCACAATCCATTCATCGTTTCCTTGGTCTTCCTCTCCCTCTCCATCCATCAAAATTTATATTCATCACTCTTTTAGACACATCCTGTGGATACCGATTTCTTTAACTCTTAAGTTAAACGTTGCGTCCTGCAAACAAAAATATAGGTTCATGCATGCTCCGTGCAGGCAAAACATGAAATATATAACTATCTATAAAGTCAATCAACATTTATTGGAGCAGATGGGTTACTGCCTAAGCATTTCAGGAATTAACTGAATGTCATGGAGTATATGTATTATGCCCAAAATAGGTACATACCATTACCTGATCCCACTTTAATAATTGATTTTGCATTTCAAACGGTGCATATGGAGAGATTATCACAAAAAAATATTAAGTACCTACTGCATAAATTAGAAAGAAAAACTGCATATAATGTTGATTATATGCAGTTTTTATTATCCACCATTCCTTCACGGTTTCAAAACAAAGACTTCGCGGTAACTGTACAATGGCGTATGCAAATTAAAATTCTTCTAATGAATCATTTTATTGGCAAAGTGAATGTGTTTCCTGTGCCTTTTGCGTCTATCTTCCAATCTTGCCTTCGTGTTCGGACACGGGGAAACGGGAAGTACCTGTGTATAATTAAAAACTTACTTAATTATTTAATCATACTTTCCGATCAAGAATTGGCCACCTCCTCCGCTTCCGCAGGCATATAAGTGACCATATAATCACAACTCCAGATTAAGCAGCACCCTTCCTATTGTTTAGTAGCAAAGGAGAAAATCATCCGCATCGGCATTTCTCAAATATGTTGCGGTCGTCTTCCAGTCTAACTGGATGCAGCTGAATACCAGTACTTTATATGTAGCGACTGTCACATCCACAACCCAGTTTCTGATCAATACGATACTCCTTGGTCAGAAAACTAATCTTTTCAGACTTCTGACCACCCTTAAAGACCACCATATATAATCTACAAATATCTGCCGGGCACAACAGCTTAACGTGCTTTCCGAGGGGTCTTGTTATGTTAGGGATTATTGTTGGCATTATAAAGAACTTCAAATTCAAATGACTCAAGTCTAACGTCATGTTTTTATTGTTTCAGGATCACCAGCCCTAGACTTCAATAAGCACAGAATAGTTCAGCCTATTGTACACCATGGAAGAACGAGAAGAGAGATCTCAACGACAAGAGACACGGTAAGGAATTGTAGGCTTTAAGCACTTTCATGATACACAAAATTAGGGATCCCTGAGATAACTCTCTCATTGATAATGGTAGACTGCTGTGAATCTCATTTACAATGGTCTCATATTTCGTACGACTCTTACTTTAAGCCTCTAAAAATGGTGAGGAAACCGACAAGACTTTGAACCAAGACATTTTAAACTTGTTGCACTCATCGACCTGCTCTGGGCCCCTCGTGGTGGAGTCTTCTCTCATGGAACAGAGATCTGTTCCCTAGCCGGGGAAACGCTTCAGCCTCACTCTAGCATGCTCCAAAGGACTAAGCAATTACTACCTTCCTTCTTCTTTCGTATCAATGGTACGTTAATAGTGGCGTCAGTAGCGTTTTAAGTCCTCTAAAGTGCAGGACTTTCCAAATGGAGTTGATTTGAGAACGTACATTATTGGGAAAACATGTCAGCTTCGATAGTTTCGAACTATTTCTAGTTTTAGAACCATAAATATTGTTCTGACCGCTATAAGTCATGAGTCATGGTCTCCGACTGTGAAAATTTATTACTGCTAGATTGATGCGGTTATTATCAAATTGATTTGGAGCCGAGCCATTGTATTTTTCTTAAGGGTTTTGAATTTCAGTCAAGGTACATGTTTTGAAGACCTATAATTCGACATGAGAGCGATGATGATGATGATGATGCGATGATGTGTAGACACACACAGAATGCGACAAGATCTGTAAAACAACATGTGTTAAATATATTGTGTGATCCAAAAGTGCACCTTAGGTACCTTCAAGACCGTATCACATTTCAATATGCTGAAGCTCTAAGCATTTCTGGGGATCTAATTTTTTGCAAGATCCTTTGATGGCTCATTTCGCCAGTCCGAAGTAAGAATCCTACTCTTAAATGCCAATCCAGACCTTGTTGCTTTCTGTCTGTGGCACAGAAAGCAACCTTATATGTGTCAGCTAAAAACTCGATGCTAAACGTATTACCATAAGTGGAAGGCTTACATTACCTTCGCACATGCATAGCGTGTAACACCGTATAAAAAAAAACTATTACAATAAAATAAAACTACGGAATACCATTTAGAACGGAAGTTAGCTACGCTACCGACCTCTGTCGGTAGCTGTAACTGTCCGGCAAAATTGCTGTTTTCTAACGGTTCCAATGAAATTACTTGATTGTAGGCCATTATTTTGTGGTGACTAATATAATTTTATGTCTATTTGATGGCAATGGGCTTTCAATCTGGAGGAGTATGATTTCGCCATCTTAGACAGGATGCAGGTTGTTAAACATTGGTTCTGACTCAAGGAGAGGGTCCTAAAAAGCAACGAAAACAGTGGTAATGAATGACCAACAAAGCTAAGTTTCTGGGTTCGAATCAATGACCAACGAGGCACTTAAATTAGTTAATAGTTTCGGGTCATGTGACTATTTTGATAAGTCCTATAGATTGCACTTGGTGTTGAGGGTCTGACGATAGAGCCAGGAGGTGGAAAAATGCGTGATAAAAGCGTCTTGTTAATTTAGTTAAAGTACGTTATTATCTCGAAAATCTGAATCCAATATTTTTGTTACAGAGCGGTGCACATCATTCAGAGGTGACAGTAACGGTCCCCATAGACGGGCAGGAGTACGTGCTGGACCTCAGACTGAACCACGACCTAGTCACTGACAACCATGTACTTAGGTACCAGAAGAACGGCAAGACTGTTGTATATAAACCTACGAAAGAGGTGAGTCTGACAATCTGATATTTATAATTGTTCTAGAGAGAAGACCGCATATCGGCAAACGTAGTGTGGGACGTACGGAAGCCAAATGGACCAAAGCCACCTGGGACAAATTGGATGCTGAAGGTGGAGGACTGAGTGTTGTGGCGCGGCTTGGTAAAGGCATATTTCCAACAGTGGACTGCGGTAGGCTGAGTTGATTAAACCACAAGGTTGAAGGAACAATTTCTAAAACACACCAAAACAGCAACTTACAGATGTTTTGCTTTTTTAGTATTCAGCCGTATCGTTCTCTATTTAATTAATTACGTTGTACGGTTGTAGTTATCGATCTTTAATTTTCGTTTCTGTCGGCATGAGCTATACTAAAACACAATGCCCATGGGATGGTAAAAGACTAGCTAGTAAGATCGGTATTACGTCGGTATCACGCCTAACTGCTTGGAAGCGCCGGACGACCGCTCAGTACCGTAATAATTTTGATGGTTTCCCCGTGGATAATCATTTTCCATGGTTGCCGTAAGAATTGTTCGTCTGTGAACTTGCGACACCAATTTTTACCAGTCAAGGCTGGTAAATTATGGGTTTGAAAGTGTCCCTTCATTTTTTAATTTCAAAGACAGCTTTTAAGGCCATGAGAAAATTTGAACAGCAATTAGAGAAGCACACGGGCAAATGTTTTCTGGAGTGGAGGCTGCTAATCGCCTGAAGTAGAGAAGGATGCTCGTAGCCTATGCTTGGAGAAGCCTTAGTTCAGCTGTGGACTGTTGTATGCTGCTGCTAATGATGATGATTTTGGCTGTACCAAGATCCTGGAATTAGTCTTCTTTTTGTGACGAAATAAGCTTAACCAATAAACTCGGTGTACTGGGCTAGTCAACTTAAAATAAAAACTCATTAGTAGATTTTCAGCCACCAATTCGGTTAGTGTTAGTCAAAACAGGTGTAAGTTTTTTTTAGAAGCATAATCTTTTAAACCACCAAAGGTGGCTGTACAGTCTCGCCAAGATATTCCGAGGCAGGGCAAATGCGGGAGTGGAATAGTAGCGCTCGGTTAGCCTGTGTTCTTCGCTTGCTCTGCGTCCCGTGTCGGTATTCTGCGCCGTCGAGACGTCGTAGCTCGAGTCGAGAGTGTACAGCCACCATAATAGGGTGTCATAAACTCTTTGAGTCTTTACCTAAATCTAATTTCCCCATGTCTCGTTTCAGGATATAGACTTATGCCAATACTCAGGGACGGTGAGAGGCAAGCCTGGCTCATGGGTCGCGGTGTCTACCTGTCATGGCGTCCGGGGCATCGTCTTCGATGGAGAACGAATGAAGTACATCGAGCCTGCTGAAGGTAAACTTTTAAGACTTAGTTTTTACTTGAATCTCCCTAATGTTATTGGGTTTTTACATTGGAATCCTGGATAAGGGCATTGTATTAAGTGCAAAGGCATCACACTATTTCAAAACGTACAAAAATCAAGATTTATTTGCTAAGTGCGGTTATCTCCCTTGACATATTGTTATAGAAAGCCTTCAAGAAGCCCATTCTTAGCAGCCGGAAAAAAGTTATCCCTGATTTCTTAGACACAATGGGGTTTAATAAACTCACATTTCGCCATTTTTTATTAAAGTTCTTCGTAACAGTCAGTGGTCGATTACCACTTACCACGCACAAATGCAAACTCACAAATAGGACTTAATAACAATCTTTTAACTTTCATTCTCTCTTTGCCCAGGATCAGACATCCAATCCAACCACTACATATACGACCATGCGGATTTGAACAACGATTACCACTGTGGTTACGTGGGCGGCGTCACACACAACGCGAGCTACGATCCGCACCTCTTCCAGAAGTACCATAGCGAACAAGATAGGCAGAGGAGCAGGATCAGCCGAGTAAGTTAATATCATCTTGGACTAAACTTTACATCCTGTATCAGAAGAGAACTACTGTCTCCATGGGTCAAACATCACAATCGCCCAAAACCACCTGTCCCAATATTCCAATTTTGTGTGGGACTGAGATGGCTAAATATTTTGTCGATGATGGTTACGTTATGTAGTCTAAGTTCATTTTTGAGTGACTATAAGTAATTTCCTCCAGGATCTGAAAATAAATTGGTTGCAACGGAATTTAAACTTTGATTCTGTATGACATTGAGTTTGTTGTCCCGAAGATTAACGTTCGTTCCCGAAGAGTAGCGTTAATCTTCGGGACAACAAGTCCCTCGAAGATTAACGCTCGTTTTCACAAACACTAAGCAGCACATAAGAGTGTTATTGAACCGAGCGGTTAAAATAAATCAGTGCGCGTTCCCTATTCTATGATGATTAAAAATATCATGTCTCTTATCACAATAGGTAATAAAACCACATTATTCCTGTATCAAACCTTATTTGAAGAAAATTAAAATTCTATCCTACTTTTTGATACATTCAGCATTGATTGTGACATCACCAATTGTATTTTTGTCTATAAAAATAATCGGAAATCGCTTTCCTTGTCTGTTTGCATACCGCTCATTTATTTCTCTAATACTAGTTTTTCCTGCGGTTTCGCTCGCGTTATTGTCGAACATCTACGGGAACATTTAAATATAGACAATAATAGGTACTCGGGGATCCCTTTAGTAAAATATTTGTTGGAATCGGAACGTTCCCGTGGGATACTTGACAATCATAATGCACGTGAAATCGCGGTAAAAAGCTAGTCTTCCTATAAAATATGTTCGGACCATATTTGGTCGGCTTTTGTTTTAATTCTAATTTGATTTATTGAAAGGGCATAACAATGATATTACTAGAATTGATCATTAAATTAGCTATTTATTCTCGTATTTGATGTGGAATAGTTCCCGGTTGAATCACTCAGTTCTAAAGCTAAGGTTCAATTGGACTCTTTAACTGTAATTAGAGGTAATTAAGTGTGTCGCAAGGTGTCATCTTTGTGTTTAATTAGTGCTTCTTCTAAGAATTCTGTATAGGACTTGGCTTGAACTTCTCAAGCCTTAGATTATTTCGAGTATTTACTTCAATTGCAATAAATTGTAAAGGGATTTTGAATAAGATAAGTTCTAAATAGACGAAGGTTTTCGAAAATAGGAAAACATAACATAAACATAATACCTGTAATTCCCGAAGGGTTAGACAGGTGTAGCTAATAGTACATCCACATTGCGCCACTTATGTTTAAGTCCCATGTAATAGGGGGCGAGCCTATTGCCATCAACCGGACACAAATCCAAACTCCGTGTTTGCTACTGGGAAAATTCCTGATGGAAAAACTCTCTTTTCTCAGCAGTCGCGTTTGCGAAATTTGGTCCATTTTACGTTTTAACACATTTTTTTTTTATCTTTGCAGTACAAGCGATACGCCCCAGCCGACACAGAAGTCCGGGGTCCGTACAACGCGAACAAGCTGTCTCGTTACGTCGAGCTGGTGTTAGTCGCCGACAACCGCGAGTTCAAAGCTAACGGCGAGCAGATACAGACGGTCTACCGCCAGATGAAGGATGTCGCTAATATTATTAATTCGGTAAGTTTTAACTGGCCATATATAAATAAAGAAAGAAAAAGTAAGTACTTCTTTTTCACTCAAAATTGTTAACAATCTTTCTTCCTTTATCGTGTGGTTAGTGAGTAACCTGGTGTCAGAGTTTTTATGCCGCCCATTCGTCTCTGACTTAGCTTTACATGCCGTCGATAAATATCTCTCAGGCATGCTGGTTTCCTCAAGATGTTTTCCTTCACCGAAGCAAGCGATAATTATACAATACGCACATGAATCCCAAAAATCAGAGGTGCGTTATGGGTTCGAACTTGAGACCTATGACTTGGCAGTCCGACGGTCACACCACTAGGCTATCACTGCTTAACAATAAAACTAAATTATATAAAAAGTAAACATAAGAATAACAGTGTTTTAAACAAGAATAAATAAAAATATGGTAAACTAAATTGGTCCTTTACGAGGCCAATGGCCCCATATACATACAGGTGTATCAAAAAGCTGTGGTCATATTTCAGGGTGTGATTCAAACCATCAAACTGAACAACTTTCCCCATGGGATCAACATCGTATTCGCAAAAAAAAAAACAACTGTCCATACATTTGGGTAGAGTAGGAATTAAAGTGTATGGGGTCAGCGGTTTTTTTTTTTCGACGATGACTGTTTTCACTGCGTAATTGGAATAACGTAAATTATTTCAGTCATTATACTCATCGTTATGAACAAATATAACTTTGGTATCTACATTTAATTACATTGCACTACATCATATCATGTGTATATATCATAGTAGCAGTGTCTCTGAGGTAACCTGTATACTTATTAATTTTGCCAACTGTACCTTGTTATAAATTATGTACTATAACTAAAAAAATAAAATAAATCAGTGTTAGCCAAATCAAATTCCCTCTATCAAGAAATTCACGTCTCACTTATACGACAGCACATGCGTTTTTTTAAGTAAAAAAAAATAACCAAACATAAAAAAATCTTTTCCACATTTCCAGGTATACTCCCCTCTGAACATCTTCATAGCCCTGGTCGGCGTGGTGGTGTGGACGGAAACCGACGAGATCTTTCTCGAAGAGAACGGAGACAGGACACTGAACAACTTCCTGGGGTACAGGAAATCTGTGCTCGTGAAGGATATACCTAATGACAACGCGCAGTTGCTTACGTGAGTTTATATTTTCATAAAACCATCTGTTATTTTTAGTGCCACCATGTAAAATACTGGTATTTAGCTTATTTTTTCATTTTACTTTTTTTTCGTTACATTATTGTTTACCTGTGAGGCTAGGACATACACAAGCTCTTTCTAATGAAGAAACACTGTCTCCCAAGTCACAGGTGAAAACCTAGTTTGGGAGCCAGGGGACCAATCTGTGGGACATAATGTCAGTATGTTATAACCTAAGATGTCTGTAACAATGTTGTCACTGTATGGAAATAAAGAATTATTTATTTAAAAAAAAAAATATTTTGCTGCATCCGGTTAGACTGGAAGCCGACCCCAACATAGTTGGGAAAAGGCAGATGATGATGACCTGTTATTTTTAAAACATCAAAACGTACAGTTCCTCTCACACAAAGAAGATCTGTGTCACAGCAGTTGGAACTTTTCGTACCCATTAGGCTTATAGAGAACTAGCTTATGCCCGCGACTACGCCCGCGTGGAGTTCGGTTATTGTCCTACGGGATCGTAAAAAGTAGCATGTGTGTTAATCCAGGTTATGAACTATCTGTATGCTAAGTTTCATCCAAATCCGTTCAGTAGTTTTTGCGTGAAAGAGTAACAAACATCCATACATACAAACTTTCGCATTTATACATGGTTAAAGTTAAGTCGCTTCAATCCTCTTAAGGGGTCATTGTACTCATTATAACGCACAACTAAAACTAAAACGAAAAAAAAAATCAGCTGTTCAGTACATTTATGTTCGCCTAACTCGTCAAAATGTACTGAACAGCTGATTTTATTTACGCGATTTCAGTTTGGCCCCATAGTAAAAGTTGTTCGTTTAAATGAGTACAATGACCCCTTAAGAGGATTAAAACGACTTAAATTTAACCATGTATTATTATAATTAAGGTTGGTATGCTCCCCAGCTAGTAGAAAGTAGACTTTAAGGTGAAAGCGCCAGGGTAGGTCGCGAAATTAAAAATTTTCCGCTTGATACTGACCTGCAAATTGCAAAAAACCGAAGAAAATTTGAATTTCGCGGGCGCGAAAAGGTTAAGGTGGAACCTTAACCTTTTGAACGCCAGAGCATAAACAAACGCGCGTGCCCTCCACGCCAAGCCATAATGTCACCGTATACAAAAAAAGAATACGGATTCCAAAACTTTATCAATAAACAATATTATTTAACAGACAAGACAAGAGCTTAAATATTTAATTTATACAAATAAAAACACAAAGTTAATGATTTAATAATTTATTTCGTGTGCATCGCATTTTTTGTCACATATTTGTGTCGTTGGCGAACAGGGCATGCGCTTGCTTGTCACGTATATGAGACAATGGCGTTCAAAAGGTTAAAAAGGCAGCCGGGTCAGATTTGAGTCGTAAGGCGGAGAACGGGGTGTTGTGACGAAACTTGACGGATGCCTATTTCTAGCAGTAGAATGCGATAGACTAGTATGGTGGTTGTTTTAGAATAGCCACCATGAGCATTTTAAAACTTTCGGTGCTAATTCGTTCGTGTGCGCACAACCCGCCTCCCGAGTCGCCGCTATACGTAGCTAATTATAGTGATCTTCATTACGTTGTCAATAAGGTCGCTGTTAGGCTGCAGCTGTCAGTGTGTAGATTACGAGCATACTAGTAAAAATGAATTATTTAATCGTAGCAGCGAAAGTGAAGACATTTCTCACATGTGAAGCAGACCAAATATCTCGGGGCGACGGTAACCTCTGACCATAAGGTGGACTACCTTATGTGCTATTCGACAATAACAAACCTAATAAATCTTCTTCATTTTCAGACGCCAAAAATTCAACGACGGTGTCGTCGGCAAAGCTCTAAAAGGTCCCATCTGTACCTACGAGTTCTCTGGCGGAGTGTCCACCAACCATTCCGAAGTGATTGGCCTAGTGGCCACCACTATAGCCCACGAGATGGGCCATAACTTTGGCATGGAACACGACACGGACGACCTGTGCGAATGTCCTGACGCCAAGTGTATTATGAGTCCCTCTAGTACTGCGGTGACGCCCATACATTGGTCGTCTTGCAGTCTGAACTCTTTGGCGCTGGCTTTTGAAAGGGGGATGGATTATTGTTTGAGGTGAGTTGTTAAAATTAACGTTTGAGTGACACTTTCAAACGTTAATTTGTGTTGCTCTGCTTCTAGTTTGATTGCAAACTTCAAAAGATAAGTGCATGGTTCGGGTTGATCGTTTCCTATGGAGAAGAAGCGGCTAAAAACTCCATTTTACCACTTTTAAAAAAATTTGGTACAGTGGCCTCAAGTCCGGATTTTCGTTCTGTCAATAGCCATATTCTCGCCCGGGTATTACACACATGATCTGGCCAAATAAAATTGAATTTGGGTCAGGCAACTTCGAGGAAACTCCAAGAAGTATTTATTTATTTATTAAAACTTTATGCACAAGTAAAAAACTGTACAAAGGCGGACTTAATGCCTTGGGCATTTTCTACCAGTCTACCGAGTATTTCACAAACGAAAGCATAATACTCGACATCAGAACCATGAGGTCGGATGTACCAATACAGAGATTTTGTACATACGACCTTATGGTTCTGAACATAAAGTCGGACATACAAATACAAATACAGAGAGCATTGTACGTCCTACCTTATGCTTCTCATATCCAGAATTTGTAATTGTTTCTAACTTTAAATATTTCTCTTTCAGAAACAAACCCAAACGCCTATTCGAGTCGCCGACCTGCGGAAACGGTTTTACGGAACCGGGCGAGCAGTGTGACTGCGGCACGATGGCCGACCCGAAGGCCTACAACCCCTGCCATGCGTGCTGCGACCCTCGGACCTGCATGCTGCGGGCCAACGCGACCTGCGGGGCGGGGATGTGCTGCGATTTACAGGTGACTATTGAAGACTTTCAGGATAAAGTATAGCTTAGATTACTCGTCTGGCTGTAAACTATGTATATGCGAAAATTACGTTTATAAGTCGCTCCATTGCTGCGCGTAAGAGGAAACAAACACACTTCGAATTATAATGGCATTTAGATAAATCGACTGGTGACTGTCTCGTTGGCGCGACTGCTGAGCATGAAGTATTGATCGATAAACGAAAGCAGTAAAAACAACATGAAGAATACATATTTTATACCATAATGTAAACGCGGGGTAATAATGATCTAACTAGAAACTGATTGCCTCGTTGGTGTAGTAGAAGCATGTCTGCTGAGCATGGCGTCCTGGGTTCGATTCCCAGGTCGGGCAAAGTGTTATTGGCTTTGCCGTGAGGAATTTCTCAGTAGCAGCCTCGGAGTCTGGAATTGCGCCCGGTTGATAGCTCGCCCCCTATTACATGGGACTTAAACATAACTGGCGAAATGTGAGTGTACTATTAGGTACACCTCTGCCTAAACCTTCGACGATTACAGGCGTGATGTTATGTGTTTATTTGTTTTCCAGACGTGTCGACCAAAATCAGCGGGTACCGTGTGTCGGTCGGCGGACCGCGAGTGTGACCTCCCCGAGTATTGTACCGGACACTCCGAGTACTGTCCCGATGACTTCTACAAGATGGACACCACGCATTGCGGGAAGGATGGGGAAGTATGTATTATTGATATGTATACCTATAGTCCTATATCCCGGCGTTATTAGTTCTGTCAAAGATGTTAAGTTGTTGCATTTCAATAACGTTCGTTATTATTGTAATTTAAACCTTATGTCTGTGCTTTAAGAGTCATATGACTAGCACTCATTATTTGCTATGGTAATTAGACAAAAAAGTGGAGCGAAGTAAAGCGAAGTTTAAAAACAATATCTTTCTTCCCCACACCTCTAGAAACTCAACAAAAAAGGTCCCATGAAGATCCCACCTCTATAAACTTCGTTCGATCATTTGGGTGCTCTTTGTCTGCAGTCGGCTGTATCTTGAACTTACAAGATTCTTACCTACTATGTAAATAACAAAAAAGAAATCAAATTTTTACGGTTTTGGAAGCACATATCTCATCAACAATTGACTTAAGAAAAAAAGTGCTTTAGGAACCTCGATATCATTTTTTAAACGCTGTCGATAGACACTTCACAAAGTTATATACATTGTTTTTTCTTTTCAATTACTTGTATGGAGAGCCAACCCTATTTTTATCCTTTATTGTCGTCCACAGAAAGCGTACTGCGTCAAAGGTTCATGTCGCTCGCACACGGACCAGTGCCGCCTGCTGTGGGGTACCACCGGCGAGAGCTCACACGACAAGTGCTATGTCAACACCAATGTTAAAGGAAACAAGTCAGTATACAATAGCGATTGAGGTTTAATTTACACTACCACAGGTTCTACCTACAGGCCGCGAAATTCTAATATAACCCGACACTGACCTGGAAGTTGCAAAAAACGAAGGAAAATTTGATTTTTTTTTCCGTGTGATTAGTACCTAACCTGATGTCAGTTTTTATGCCGCCCATGGGCCTCTGACTTGGCTTACGCTATACTTCCTATTCACGGCTACTCGCTATAGTCAAGTATACAAAGACCTATGGCGGTCCACAGACGGGGCAACTTCTATCTGCGAATTGCTGAAAGAAGCTATTGGCTACTAGCTATTTATGACGATTTTTATATAATCGACTAAAGTTTTCTGTGCCTGAAATCGGTGACAAAATCAGTTCCAAATTGCCGCCAATTTTAATATTGAACCTGATGTGTCAAGTTGCTGTTTTCCACAACCTCGTCGAGCCACTTGACACCATGTTCTACGTATCGTCAATTATGTTATCTAAAATCGCGACAACCGTTAACAAAAAAATTTGAAAGTCGACAATTGCATCAATTAAAGTTGCTCTGTCAGCGGGGTGCTTAAGGAACCTTTATGCTATGTTGCACAACTGTGACACTACCATCTGTTAAAAGTGGAACTAGAGTTATCATATAATTGATTACTAGCCAAAGTACATAAATCTTAATATGAATGTGTTGATTTTGGATTACGTGTGCGAATTCGGTGGGCCTCGCCGAAATTGTGTTGATACATAACCGATTCAAAGTTAATTATATCTTATCACCAGAGATCGGAATAGGTAGAGCATATTTGCCTAAACTTCAAGGGAGTAATTAACATGTCGATAATACCACCCTCTTATTTACAGTTTTATTAATTTAGTTAAAAATCATTCCGGGATTTCATGGGGAGTTACTATCGACATGTTCCTTACTTCCTTGAAGTTTAGGCAAATATATTCTATCAATCCCGATCTCTGCTTATCATACATGCATACTAAACTAGTACCAACCCCTCAGAAGCGGCAACTGCGGCTACGACCGTCTCAACCAACGCTACAGGCCGTGCGCGCCGCACGACGCGATGTGCGGCACGCTGCAGTGCAGACATCTCAACGAGAGGCTCGAGTTCGGTATGGAGTCCGTGGCCACACTGTCCGCGGTCTTCATCAACAACAACGGTATGATAGACCAAGTCATCATACGAAAAGGGGTCGTTTCCCAACTGTGGGACGGTTACAGGAAGGTTGTCATCGGCCTAGCGTTTTCTCAACTCTATGCTTCAAATCTAACCGGATGCAGCTGAATACCAGTATTTTACATGGAGCTGCTGCCTTTCTGGCCTTCAAAAACCATTGACTGTGTAATACAATACCCCTTAGTAAGACTTGTTAGACTTTTGGGCCACTGACTACCTGTAACGACTGTCAAAGATTTGCAAATGGCAGCCGGGACCAGAGGCTTTGCGTGCTTTTCGAGGCACGGAGAAGTCTCGGTATGTACTGGATTTTCACCTATCCACAGACCGACCTTGGCACACGTTGCTTGACATTGAAAATTACCCATGCAGATGTCATTACTAAGCCACATCGTTCCTCGGATGATTTGTCGCCTACATACCGCAAATTAACTTCAATTAATTATTTTGTGCAGGTACAATCATACCATGTCGGACGGCTATCATAGACTTGGGGCTGAGCGATGTGGACCCCGGTTTGGTGCCGGACGGAGCAAAGTGTGGCGACGAAATGGTATGTTTTTTATCACTAAATAATTCATTCAAGTTAACAACACTGTAAAGTGGTTCAAGTAAACGTTACTTTTGCTCCACAGATGTGTTTAAAACAACAATGCGTGCCGGTGTCAGCTGTGAGAGAAACTATAGCTAGATTGGAGACTTCTGTCTGTCCTTCTAACTGTTCCGGACATGGCGTTTGTAATTCTGCAGGTAAGAAAGTCTTCTAATGCACTCTTCTTTAACTTAACGCAGTTTTTGTAATAACACATACACCTGAGCAAGTTCATTGCAAAGAAATATCAGAAATAAAGTATTCATACTAATATTATAAATGCGTAAGTAACTGTTTGTTTGTTATCTTTTCACGACTAAACGGCTGATCGGATCCCAATGAAATTTGGCAAGGAGATAGATTATATCGTGGAGAAGGACATAGGCTATTTTATTTTCTCACATATACACTTCAAAGTTTGCACGCGTACGAATTCGCGGGCAACAGCTAGTTCTGTATAAATATAATTATTGTGTGGAAGAAAATGAGAATTTCACTAAATGTGTGTCTCTGCCCAAACCTTACAATTAAGAGAAACAAAGAAGAAATAGATGAATGAAAGCATAACATCTCGCCTGTAATTCCCGAAGGGTTAGGCAGAGGTGTACCTAATCGTACACCCACATTTCGCCAGTTATGTTTAAGTCCCATGTAATAGGGGGCGATGTCTGAAAGATGAATGATATTTATTAAATAAAATATACCAATATAAAGACAATTTTGGACTACCTCGCAGAATCTGACATAAGGCGAGGTAACCTTTAATTTCAGAGCCCGCTAAACTGAATAAAAATGTATGTCTTACCAAAACGTATGCTACATGATATGGTCTCCCGCAGGTCACTGCCACTGCGAGGCAGGCTTCGCCCCGCCGCTGTGCGCGCTGCCCGGCCCGGGAGGCTCCGACGACTCCGGCCCAGCCACTGATCCTAACAGTAAGTCTCTAATAGTAAATTACTGATGCTATTTTATAAAATAAGGGTCACTGTGATGATAAATTAGACGTAAAATAACCGTGGAAGTATAGTATAAGAGATCTTTGTGAAGGAACTCGCCAGGAGACTTACCACCACCAAATAATATTTCTTCTTTTACAAAGCTGCGTTGTTGTGCTCTGACAGAGCGCCGGTATAATTAGCCAGGCAAACGACATATTAATGTCGCTCGTCAAGGTTAAAAAAATTAGTCTAACCTGTACTCTTTCTTACAGTCCAACGCAACTTCATGGTAGCGATGTACGTGATATTCCTGGGAATCATACCGTCGATCCTGCTGATCCTGTTCCTCATCTACTACTCGCGCCACAACGTGCTGCTCTGGTGGAAGAAACCCAGGAAATCGTACGTAGACAACCTATGTAACGGGTGCACTAAACCTAACACTAAGAGACTGATAGCTAGGTTCCAAGATGGCACTTCTTCCCTTAAGAATAAATTGAGCTTTAAAAGAAATGATAGTACACATTCCATTGCTAAAATCTGTACGGACCCTCCGCAGCCAGAAGGTCCGATTTACTCGAATTTACAAGATCTGAAAGCTACTGAAAAACCTAGTCAGGCTTTTTGTTTGCCAGACAAAAATCTACCTAAAGTAACTTTAAAAAAAACTACGGTAGAGGAAGTTAAAGCTGCTCAGAAACCTAGTGTTCCTATTTCTATGCCAGAAAAAAATCTAGCGAAAGTACCTTTAAAAAAACCTGTGAAAAAAATCAACAAAGATGACATACAAATCGCGAATCTTTCTGATATTAAAGTCAGTCGGCCGCCGGTCAAACCGAAGCCAAATTTGAGTAATTTGCCACAGGGAAATAAACCTAATGTCGTGATAATAAAACAGGGTTTAGCGTCTACTACTAATGAAATGGTAGCGAACAGTCAGCATAGAATGCACAATGTTGGTAATGATAGTAGTTTATACACGAAAATGAATCAACTTGGCAGTAATGCCAATGTTGGCCAGAATGCTAAGGTGCACAGGTTTAAGAAGTAAAGGATAGACTTCATAAATCCGTGCATTTGCATGAAAAAAAAAATGCACGAGATTTTTTGGATGATGACAAACCGTAATACATGTTTGGATGCATTTGTCCTTAATGTAACAAAGACCATAAAGCAAAGTTTTACTCTGTACATGATTTTGGCCCCGTCAGTGTCAAAATTTTACGTCGGTTTAAAAAAAAAAATGTCTGATCTACAGTTTCAATAATTGTTTTTCTTTCTTATTATTATCTGACGTCAATGCTGGGTAATCCGATCACGTACAGTCACGAGCACATATAGCAAAATTCAAAAGTAATTTTCTCGTGAAATAACTTTGACCTATTTCGTACGAGTATGTATGGCTTACAAAATACGTTCACTAATACGTAAAATGTTAATCAATACAGTAGGAGACAACACTTTTAAAAGTCACTGCGTGTAAACATATTAGTGCTCGTGCGCGACTGTACTGAATCCTTGGTAAAACTTTGTGTCACTAAGTCCCTAATATCGTGTATATCGTGCGAATAATTATAAACATATGCACCATCACAATTTTCTGTGTATAAATATTATTTGACTGAGGCTAGAATCTCTATATTCGATCTGAATGATTTATTAATTTAAGTATAATTTGTTTAAAGCATAGAACTAAGAAATCCCATTCATTCACACAAAAAGTAATTGTGTTTTTGTATTAGTTTTAATTTGCATCAAACAGTCATAGTGAATGAGATTTTTTTGTTTAATTTTATTCTTAAACTGTGATACTTTTGGCGTGTTTATTTTAATTTAATGAATATTAACAAAATGGGAATTTAAAGATACTAATTTAGATCTAATATAAGTTAATTTTACTTATACCCACTGGCAGTTTTTGCTCAAAGTGTGTCATGGTTCTTTTGTTTGAAAATTTCACAAATAGCTGTAATACTTTTCAAACGCTAAAAGAACCATGCTACACCCATAGACATAGAGAATAGACTGACCGTTTCCTATCCAGCTTTAAAGAAAAATCCCAGCACAAAAGTGTGAGAGAGACAAAGCGATCATGCGGCCAGTAGTTGTCTTTTTCTATAATATTGATTGGTCCGCATCACAGACTTGCAGGAGAGGATGAATTCTACACTATGTGTACAAGAGACAGGTATTGTAGAAAGGAGACGGGTAATGGACACACGGTCGGTTTCTCTCTTTCTACTGAGTGGCCAATTTCATGCGTGTATTGTTCAGTCCATTCTCTATGGCTCCATGTCTATGGCTACACCATACTCCCAAGTTCTAATGCTCGAAAGTCATAAATGTCAAGTGTCAGTCACAATGTCATCCATGTCACAAATTCACAATGTCTGTTTTTCTTCTTCTTTCTCTTTAGTAATTATTATTTCACTTTACTTTGTAGATACCTATTCATTTAATTTTTTTTTACACCCGGTTTCTAAAAGCCCATATTACGTAATGTTTTTTAAATTTTATGTCACACAGGCGATTCAGTGATAAATCATTATCGCTTACCGACTTTAAAAAGGAGTATGTTATGTATTTGACGTATATTTAAAGCTTTATGAAACCGTGGGCCACCTTTATAAGACATATCAACTTAACTATTAACATTAACTGAAATAATTTATTAAAAATAAGCTCATTAAAAAAATGTCCTCTAAAGGTTCATACTCATACTTTACTTTGTATTATAATTTAACTATTAATTAGTTTAACTGTAGTTAGATTTAACGCACTGTTTAATAAAATACTCTTCTTTCATTCTATTAGTTGCTTGTTTGATTCTTTTTTCTTTGCACGAAGTATAAAGTATTGCCAGCTTTAAAACAAAATGTTCATACACTGTTTTAGGCTTTCACGGTTTATAAACTAAACGTACACTGTCTCTTACGGCATAGCTGATGTCCAAAATTTTCATATCAAGCAAATCATTGTCACTGAGATCATCATCAACTATGTTGTGGTCGGCTTCCAGTCTAACCGGCAGTAGCTGAGAACTAGTATTTGACTGAGTTCTCTCAAAATTAATAACAATAGCTTTGAATAATCAATTTAGTCTACTGCCCAGGGCCATTAGTTCAAGTTTAACATTGTTCATACAGCCCCCTATCTGTGCGATGAAGTGGGCTGTGATACATCACACAGACTCAGTGTTGGTTGACCATAGTTTTATGATAACTTACTTCTTCTTAGCGTGTCCATGGCACATTTTCATCAAATATGTTTGGCCAAAACTCAGCGCACGCTGATGCAGTCATAAGATCGTCAAATGTAAAAAGCAAAAGCGCAAGCGTCAAGCGCGGGTGTAAAATATGATAACTTTCTAAGAATATTCATCTAATTAAAACTAAAACAATCGTATCATTTTTAAAGCTGGCAATACTCACATATAACCTCTTTACAAGGTGTTGTTTCTGCATTGATCTGGTGAGTGATTTGCTCTGGTTTTGCTTTTCTTTAACATCGCATGGCGTTCTAGTTTTAAGAGCATGTTTTGAGCATTAACTGCATGTGTTTGGCAAGCATGATGATGTTTTTATTTGGTAGTCGTTTAAGCCCGCTTGCACTACAAATGGCTGAATGCGATTACTGCTAAACTTCTTCCAATCACGCACTATCTACTTATGATTGCATCGTTCGTCTAGTAGTCGCAAGCGCCACTGCTGAGCATGAGGTCATGAATTCAATTCCCTGGTCGGGCAAAATGTTTGTCCATCAGGAATTTCTCAGTATGGGACTTCAATGTAACTGACGAAATGTGGGTGTACTGTTAGGTACACCTCTGCCCAACCCTTAGAGTATTACAGGCGTGATGTTATGTTCTTCCAATCATTTGAAGATGACAAAGACAGAATTATGTTTTGAGAGATTTAGCGTTAAACGCATTCAAAGAGTTGCAGTGCAAGCGGGCTTTAGTGTCAAAAGTATCTTTCATGTGAGCTTTAGGTAACTTCTTATAGGACTAAATATATATTATACTGTTTTTGATTTAATGAACACTTCTAATATTTTCTACTACTTTATGATTTCATTTACAACTATGTATAGATAGCGTTAATTTGGTTGATTACGGTATTGAGTTCAGATCAATATAAAACTCCAAACAGGCTAAATTTCAAACTGCTTGAACTTTAAGGAGTGCAGATTTCCAAATGAGATATTATTGCATGTACCAAAGAAATAGAACTTGCATGATTGCAATCTTGATTTATTTAAGTTAATATCCAATTAGAACATTAATCATAAATTCTACAACCAATATTAATCCAAAAACATCTGTTTACAGGGCCCCATCACCAAAGAAAGCAAGTTTGCAACATCGAATCTCGCGCAGCGCAAGCAAATTTGCGGCGAACTTCCAGAATGGTACCCAAAATAACGCTCAACCCGTCAACGTTCACACATTATCCAACCCTGACGATATGAGCTCCAGTTTGCTACGAAGCGACTCGGACAGAAGTCCCCCGGGCAATATTAACCCTTCCGTCAACTTCTTCGGCAATTTCAAAGGGTTCTCTCTAACTCCTATAGAAAAAGCTGCAAATGAAAAAGATGAAACTGAAGTACCTATAAAAAATAAACCAGTAAAAAGTATAGCGGAAAGTTTAAATAAAAGTGCGAAAATTACACCGGTACATCGAAGTGGGAGCAACAGCCAGAATGTTGTACCTCAAAATGTCTTGAAACCGGTATTAAGGAGTGCTCCACCGCTTCCGGTCGTCCCGACTACGGCGAAAACTAGCCCGAAGACGAGTCCCTCAGTAAAAAGGACGAATAGTTCTGTCCAGAACAAAATAAAAGCTTTAATGAGTACTGAGAAAACAGAGGAAGTAACTCCTTCAGTGGGTGCCAATCCTCCCCCAAGGCCAGTGATATCCAGTCCTATTCTAGAAGCTTCTACATGTACAGCGAAAGAACTGATATCTCCCCTACAAGGGTCGAAGACTTTAGGGCCTATAAGAGCAGCCCCAACCGCCCCTACGTCTTCAGATTTCCCCAAAAGACCGTTAAGCATGCATTCCGCTGGGGTACCCCAAAAACCTTTACCAGAAGAACCTAAGAAAGTCAAAGAAGGGATTTCACTAAACCGTATAGCTTCTTTCTTAAAACACGATAAGCCTAAAGAGAAAGAACGAAATCCGGTCGAAAGAAGTCACTCTTTACCTAAGAACCCAAATCACCAAATCAAAGTCGCCAAAAACGACAAAGTTGCTCTAAGAAACTTGCAGATATCAAACCCTATACTGCAGAAAGAGATTGAGTTACCTGTCAAATCTGTATCGGTAGTATCTGATTCCGAAGATGGGGACGACCCTAAAGCCTTCGTCAATCGAGCGCAGAGTATGAGAGCTCCTGCGAGCCAAAAACCGGCGTTACAAAGCTTTGGGTCTATGAGACAAGCGCCAGTTGCGCCAAGGCCTTTATCCGTGGTAGGAAGACCGACAGCCCCACCACCGCCTTTACCAAGTCATTCGGACCCAATCCCACCACCAAACCCAAAACCACAGACTGAAACTAAATCAGTAGATTATGTAGACTGCATAGAAGAAAAGCAGGCTCCCTTAGCTCACATCGCTGAAGAATCCACAGACAATATCTACGCAGTTATTGAAGAGAGCCCCGAAAAGCACTCCAAGCCTCTACCAGGAGTCCCACCGCCTATCAAAACGATCCCTCAGCCTCCTCCCGAAGGTTACAACACTCCAAAAGTTCTCCCGTCTAACTCAGGCAGTACTGAAAGCATGGGTTTACTAGGAGAGATCGTCGATGAAATACAGAATCGTAACTTCGAATCGATATACTCGGCCTCAACTCTTTCAAGAAAGAAAGAGAAGGAAAGAAAGGCCAAAGCTGCGGCGGAAAAGAGAGAGAATAATCGAGATAGTACGTATATGAATTCGGAACATTATAAGACGCCTGAAAGTGTTTATAGCAATTCTGGAGCAAAATCTAACGTATCTACAACTAGCAGTGGGTACTTACACCCATCGGCTGTCAATGTACCCACATATTTAAAAAAAGATGAGCCAAAGGAAGAAGATAAGGCCCCACCTTTACCGGGGCCTAATTCTAAGATCCCAACATTCGCAAGACAAGTAACCCCTCCCAATCTCAAAAACACTTCAACCTTCAGAAATGTGCCTCAATCACCAAAAGTAGTGAAAAACGTTAACTTAACACCAAAAATAATGAACAGTCCAGACGTTGTGTCTAGCTGTACGGTACCCGACGCGAAGAATGTGAAACCACCCGATGTTATAAACAATAATAAGCTACCAAATGATACGACAAAAGTGACGACTAAACCCGCGGTGACCGTGAAACCGAATGACAACCGACCGCCGTTAAGACCCGCGCCCACAGAACCGAAGAAACCGAACAGAGTTACGCCCCCACTTAAACCAGTCAATTCCAACTCTAACTTAAACAAAGTGACAGACAAAACCCAGCCCGCAAACCGTGCCATGTCAAAAGTAGACTCAGTAAAAGCAATAGCGGACAATTTAAATAAGAACAAGCCTAAAGTTGTACCAAAACCTTCCACAGTCATCAAGACAGATAATAAGCCTAATAACACAAAACTGACGGCCAAACCATCGAATGTTGCCAGTTTACAGCAGAAATTCGAAAATAGAAAGTCGTTAGGCAAAGAGGTTGCCGTAACAAAAAAATGAAAGTAATTTTTACAAATGGCGTCGAGTAATTTAATTGAGTTATCTAGTCTGTAAATATATTTAAAATGGCCATTAGCACAGAAGACTTGTCGTAACAAAGTATGTTAGGATCTGATTTTTACGAAGCATTTTTTGAGATGGACGAAATCGTATGTTGATGGATATATTGAATTTGGTTTGGTTGGTCAATGGCTGGTTAGTGTTGTAAGTTGCTTGTCCAATAGAGTGTTTAAATATGGCTAAAAACTAGATTACGCATTTGAATCTAGGCTTTTGAGCCATATTCGACTGCAGCTTGAAATCGATTAGTAATATGTAGGTACTCAACGCGTGAAAAGAATGTTCAAAATTTAAAATAAGATTAAAAGAACGAGAACGATGGCAAAGAAATTATTTTTATTACTTATTCAGCTTCTTACGAATATAAGCATAAAACGAAAGTGTTCATATTTTGTAATGAAACGCAATTTTGATGGTAAGAAATATCTGTACATATATGTAGAGTATATTTCTAAATGTTTGTATGTATTTTACTTAAAAACGGTAAGATCGTACGTATTAAGGTTGTAGCACACTTATGAGATTGGCACCGTATCGGTATCGTTTGATTTCATCTATCACTATTTATCGTGGACGCATTTATAGTCACATAATCGAACAAGCATAAGGTTCTGGGTGCTATTTCCTGGTCGGGCAAATTGTTAATTCGGTCTTCAAGCAGGAATTTCTCAGTAGCAGCCGCGGAGTTTGGATTTGTGCCCGCAGCCCGGTTGATGGCAATAACCTAGTCTCCTATTATATGGGACTTAAACATAACTGGCGGGATATGGCTGCGCTATGAAGACTCTCTATACCTAATCCTTCGGGGGCATACAGGCGTAATTTTATGCAATGTTAAAACGATCTTTTTTAATAGGCAATGCTATGATGAAACGGTGCCAAGTTCAAATGTGTGCGCACACCTTGAAAACAATTGATTAAATATAACTAAGAGATCTCTGTAAATATGATTAGGTTAGTTTTATTCGCTAAAGTTAGTGATGATAAATGAAGAAGTGTCTTATGGTACATAATGCTTAATTCGTATTTTTATAAAGACTATAAGTGTTTGAGATTTATAGAGAAATAGTGCCTTTGCTATGTTTATATGTCGCCGGTTAAAATGTGAAACAGTTCCCCATTTTTTAATCAAGAAAATAAAAATTGGACTAGATAGTGCCGTTTTCACAAGCACCAGGCGATACCTGAAGGTAATGCTTAAAAATATCATTGCATTGTTTAAAACAAAGCGCTGTTTATAGGTATTGCCTTATGTCTTAACCAATATTTATATTATACCATGAAAATACCCTTTTTCGTTGAAAAGGTTTAAGTTACAATTGAGAAAACGACTGCATCCGCTATGACAGACTGCAGTGATAAGACTGTTTGCTATGTAACTCTTTCCAAAACCCTCCCATAGGTGGCAACATTGCCGCCTCTCACCGTTTTCTTAGAGTAACTATGTATTTACAGCTTCTACGTATAACATATCTGAAGTACAGGTTTTTACAGTCCTGAACTCACACAGTCGCCAATTACTGGTCAACCAGCATTCACAAATGAGTGATAACTAGAAAAAATAATAAAAAGTAAACTCCTCAAATTTAAGAATTTACTTCAGCTTACGACATATAAAACTAGAAAAGAAAAAAAAACAATATGTCTATTAACTAATTACGACTGAAATTAGTTACCTAGAAACTGGGCTGGAACTTGGGCGGCTGTGCCACCTTCAGAATTGTAAGTACCTTCATATTGATGCATTTATACCCCTGAATCTGTTCAGCATACAGACTTCTTCCCACCTATCTTCTTCCATTTTAAACGGCGACAAGCAAAGGCACACCTAATTAGTTTTGAGTGTTGATGCTTTACGATATAAATAATTTATATAAACCCGTTCTTATTCCACTATATAAATGGTGCTATAGCGAATCAACTTGCTTACCGAAAATAGTAAATAAAACGTATTTTTGTAATATTGAAAGAATCAGATTATTTTGATGTATTCGTGTCAGAGTCATGGGCAGGATTTTTAAAAGACAGTTGTTATTGTAATGTGTTGTTTTCCTGTATGTTACCGTTGAAGACTTAAAGGGCTTATCCGAATAGTATGCAACTGTCAGTATCGGATAGCTATAATGTGATAATTGTTGAAAAAATTAAGAGTACGCGTTAGGCTGCCACAATGTTTGAGTCGACACATTCGATTTGACAGTATTTGTTAATCAACGAAGCTGATCCGAAGCAATTACTATACCTACATATTTGGACTCATTCGGTTTGTGCATCGCAGAATCATGTCGGGGTCAGCTTGACACAAATTGAGCTAAGCCTAGCGGATTTTTCTCGAACGTACGATATACTAGAGTTTGCCGCCCGGCTCTGCCGACTCAAACTGTGTAGCATCCTTAAAGATTAAAATGTATTTGATACTCGTAAAATATACCTATTTAACTTTAATTGGAAAGAAAATGAATATATTTCAGATTCTGCCCATGCCCCTGACAATAATATGCTTTAATCGGAATGATGCAATAATTTATAAATAAATAGATATGCATAATAATTGTCGTCCATAGTCGTAATCACTGCCACAGCTTGGTACAAAATATAATGGTGCTGGATCGTCGCAAATAACCTCAATATTATGGTCTACAATTGTCCAAGTGTGTTGATAAATGTAAGTAAGCAATAGTTTTGTTGGCGTTTTTTGCAGGAAAATAGACTTCCTTCTTTACATTATAAAGTATATAAATGGAAACCACAGAGCAGTAAGGAATTCGGAGTGGTATTGGGAAGGTCACTGTGAAATTAATGGCGCTAGTGTAGCTAGTCCCAAGCATTGTCATTGGTTGAAAATCTGTAAATGTTAATGTATATTTCAGAATAGCCTGACTTCATTGGTTAGATTGGAACTTAGCTATGGATATGCCATCTACAATAAGCTTTGACAGAAATATCCCAATACGAATACCCAGGCAGTGATCAGTTACCACCGCTTCTACTGGTTTATCGCCTAATAAAGATAAAATAGTTAGCTAACTTATTTGATGAAGCAATGTGAACTCGCTTTCTGGTTAACCGCTCTGTGGTTGCCATTCTGTAAAAAAAAAATATCATGTGATTGACCGGGATAAATATTGTTATCCGTCGAACTTCAATGAAAGCTTCACAACGAAATTAATAGATCGAAAAGCGTATCTTTGGTTGAAGGTGTAAAATTGATATTTTTTATATGTGATTGTAATGTTTCCTCTATAAGGCGGACTTTTCGAATCAAAATAGGATCCAAAAACTTATTTATGTAAGGGGCCCTTTGTAGAATGGCGAATGCTGGCTAATCTTGAATGTTCACTACGGGCCATTCTATACAGGAGCCTTGACAGCAACTTTATTTACGTTTTCTATGATGGCTATCATTGTATTTTTGTAACTTAGTCGATACTTAAGTATTTAATTAATTTCGGCAACTTGCTTTTAATTTAAAACTGTTTCATTTTTATATTTGCGTACTGGAATTAAAAATAAGAACTAAAAGGATTGGCTCTTTCATGATTGTATTTATTTCATATTTATTTTGTCTTTCGCAAAAATGTGTCGCTATAGTAATATGTAGTTGTGATAATTTAAATAAGTTTTAAAATGAAAAGTACATAAATATTTGTAAATATAACCAAAGAAATTTATGTTAGTGTGGTCCCGGTACGCATCTTAGCTTGTTCCTGTATGAATATTAAAAAGTTTACGTAATGTGTTGCAAGAGGAAAAAACTAATGTTGAATGAAAATGGCAATGTCTATTATTAAAATTAGCCTTTATTTTTATTCCAAGACTGTGAATTATAAGTATATTGAATTATTATATCAAAATTAGTTACTAAAAGCTAGTTGAATACTTCATTTTTTTCTTATTATTACAGAAAAAAATAATAAAAATATTTCATGAATGGTTTTTGTTTTATTTTATTCATCGTTGTTATACACTTCTGGCCATTTGTTGGACGCATTTAAAAGTAAGCCTGGAACTCTTAATTAAATGTTATTAGAAAAGTTTTATAAGATTATTTTTATTTAATTTCCGCACTCCCAGTGCTAGTCGACAGCATCGCTTTACACAGTTTACACGTAAAAGGCCTTACACACTCACGCCGAGTACACCCGAGAAGCGTGAATATGATTAGTTTCTCGGCATCTCGTTCTCACGCTCGCCTGTTCTCCGATCGTTGTCGGTCTTTTTGCCGGCCTCTAAGGGTTTCTCAGGTCTCGGGAGAAGGTCACATGAGTGTAAAGCCCTTCTTGGTTCTCGCGCTATGTCCCGGCGAGCCTTCTCGCCGAGACTTCTCGCGTGAGTCTGTAAGGCGTTTTTGCAAACTTATATTAAGTTTTGTTTGTTCACAAATTCTTTGATGTTTGGGTCACATTCTGTACCTTTGAGTGTAATCATTAGTAATAATAAATCTCTGATTCGTAAGGGTATTACCACACCAAACTATCGATCGACGTCGACTAATCCTACCATTGATCGATGGCATCGATCGACGATCGATCGATTGGTGTGGTAAAACCTTAAAGACAGGCACATTAAAATAGGCATAATTTAAGAATACGAAACGCACAGAAAGTAACTGGTAACACCCGATAATTTTAATCTCAACCGTCCCAAAAGACTACTGTCCAAGTAGCACAAAACAAAACATAAAAAAGCAAAAATTAAAAAAAAAACTTGGCGTTGTATGTGTCTAATATTGTTCGGGATTTACAATTTTGTTGATTTCTACGTGATAAACTAGAATAAAACCACTACAATATGTAAGTACAGCACCTAAACATACTAAACACTTGAGGTACGCAGCTCCAAACTGGTTATCTGACCAAAAAATGTGTTTCCAGGGCATCAACATCTAAGCCACGCTCGGAGATGACTTTGGAGGAATTAGCCAAAATTGAAGAGGAAGAATTCAGTACGGGCCCTCTTTCAGTACTTACGCAGTCAGTAAAGAACAATACACAAGTTCTAATCAACTGCCGAAATAACAAAAAGCTGCTGGGACGCGTCAAGGCATTCGACCGGCATTGCAACATGGTTCTTGAGAATGTCAAAGAAATGTGGACTGAGGTGCCAAGGCTAGGCAAAGGCAAGAAGGTAAAGTTTCCTTTGAAAATTTGTACTTTGTCGCGTCCTATTCGGGAGCTTTTTTCATACAAACACTAAATTTAGAGGTTATCTATTTATTTAAGAAAATGTTTGATGCTCAAAGTTACTCCAATAAAAATTTGATATGGGACATTAGGTTCCACTTCAAAGGCTATTTCGATTGGGTTACCTTACAAATTAATAGTTGTTTGTTTGTTTTGGTTGATGTGTAAACCAATTAAAAACGGTTACCTGTTGTGCATTCAGGTAAAAAGCAGTCATTTTTCTTTGTTCTCTAGATTAAAAATGGTATTTTCAAAGTTCAAACCCCTTGAGTATATTGATAAGTTATTGAAAGTGTTGTGCTGAAGGTTTTTTCTAAAATGCTCTGGAGCCCCTATTCACTGGCTACTATAAACAAAATAGAGTTTTCTATTCCACTTCACATTGCAAATACTATCGTTCTTCCAGGCCCAAAATAATAAGAAAAATATTATCTAATATCAAATACCTACCTCTTACCCACATCAAAACCTTTTTTTATTTCAGGGCAAAGCTGTGAACAAGGACAGGTTTATCTCGAAAATGTTCCTTCGTGGAGACTCAGTTATCCTAGTATTAAGAAACCCACTGGCCACTGCAGCTGGCAAATAAAATCCCAGTCTACAGAGAATGTACAGTACTGCAAATATACATTGGGTTTTAGAAAAAGAGTGCCATGTTTGTCATTAACAGGAAACGGAATACTGGCAGTCTTTCTAAGGAGTGCTACACACTGGATTCGATTCTGCAGTATTTATTAACGCTTCCAGTGCTAAGCACCCAGCATTCGGGTTGAACAATAATTTGTTCATGCGCACAATTTATTTGCGCACAACCCGCCTCCCAAGTCAACTTTATACATGACGTGCATACTAGTAAAAATGGATTATTTGAACTTTGCAGTGAAAGTTTTAAACAGCACAATAAACCTGAAGCACCTATTACATAATATGTTCAGCTTTTGTTGGTTGGTAAATTCTATTTCGCTGCAAAATCATGTTCACATTGGCTTGGTTCAGGCCATTTTGTTCGTTTTCCTGAATGTATCTGCACATAATTATATCAACATAATTCTCCTGCCCTATCCCACTTTATTTGGTATTGGTGCAGCATGTATAATGTACATAATAATTATATTGTGTCTACATAATTATATTCAAATTCAATTTTGCCACCCAACTGCAGAATCGTGCACATCCAATCATGTGTTGAGCACAACTAAAATTCAATGTGTCACCAAGTACTGTACTTGTATGTCTTTGCATTAATAACTGAAAGTGTTCTCCAAAACGTTAGTCTTAAGCTGCGGTATGGATCCAATATGTCTCTTTTGTATGATGGTGTGTTGAATTATAATAAAATAAATAAGTTAAGATTTCCTTTTGCCTTTTTATTCTATACATATGGTACCACTCCCATTGTAGTACAACTCAGGCGATAAGCTGACGATGGACTATTTTTCCAGAGGACAGATGCGGACAATTTACAGCAACTAATGAGCAGGACTGATTTCTGTCTGGATAAAATTAGTCCATGGTGTCCTGTTTAGGGCCTTATTTTTAGGCTGATGTTCTACCCATATAACTGATGAAATGTGGGTGTTCTATAGATACACCTCTGCTTAACTCTTCAGGGATTAAAGGCGTGATATCGTTTGCGACATGTGGTCAGACCGTCCTCGAAATGATCTTTTCGTACTCTTGTGATACCTGCTGATTAGTCTAAGCTCAAAGCTAAGCATTGTTTCGTGATCCTATTTTTGGCCCCAGCCCGGCCTGTGGAAGTCATTGTCGTTGCGTGAAAATGTAGCTGTTTATTCATTCTAATTAGCCACCGTTTAGCGTGACTCTCCGAGTTTGTTCGCTCATTTAGCACCCAAAAAAACCTTGTCAAAGTTCTATTGGATCATTCATCTTCGTCATGCTCCATTATTTACTATAAACCTAGGTTTATATTTCAATTAAAAAAGTTCAAAGAACGTACGTAGTCAAAAATATTAGGTTCGCTCATCACACACATCATAGATGGCGCTGATACCAAAGTTTGGTATAACTGTCTCCGTTCAATAGCCTTTGATAATAACCTCGACGTTCGCGCCAGAACCGCATTCATAACACGATATTGTTTACGTACTGTCGTTTATTCAATCCTTGTGATCACACGCGCATTACGTTTTGTGTAAAGAGTGTATAAACTATCATAACTTTAAAGAAAACAGTGGTTTTGTGCATCATGTCGGCTTGAACTTGAAAGTGCGACGAACTTGTATTTTTTCCCGCCGTTTTTCCTTTTTTTTTCTGAGTAAAATGTGCATTGTTATTTTGTGTTAATTCTGTTTTTGAAGCAAAGGAATTTTGTTAACATCCACCGAGGTAAGTTCTTACAGTCTATGTTATGTTATGATTGATTTCTTTATTTATACATTTCTACCAACATACCGTAATACCTACTATGCGAAATATCGAGTAACCTACTTACATAGTGAAATGTTTGTAAATAAAAATGAGCGCTCTTAACATTCGTCGTTCCAAATTAAATTAGACTTTTTCGTTCTTATCTAAAACTAGAACAGGTACGGTTTGTAGTTAAACACAGAGGTAGTTTTAGTACAAACAAAAATTAGAAAAGTTTTGAATGCTTTCATTCAGCAGATTACCTACACCTATCTACCGTACTTACGTACTACCGTAGCAAAGTTGCGACCTTCCTACATTCTTCCTAATTTGGTCCTTCAGGACGACAAATATCTGTGTTTTAATTTCTCATAACTTTTGGATATTATTTTTTATATTGATAAGGTAGGCAGTTACAACAAATAAAATTTACAGAAATCGGTAATTAGCTCAATCGCGGAACTACCTACTTGGTCACAGGTTTCGCCAAAACGTCGTGCTACCTAAATTCTCTGTTCTCCGCGCCCCTTCATCACTTGTTGAATGCGCCCTTTAGAAGAAGAGATGAGATGAAATCCCGATGCCCTGCAGTCTACGATTAGATTCTACATCGCATTCTAAAAATAATCTAAAGGGCAACACCATATAGGTTGTTTTCACACGAATGCAGTGAGATGAGAGAATACATTACGGTTTTGCGATTTACTAAGATGCTTTGGTATTTTGCCTTGAAGCTACGGATGTGAAGATAGCGGTGTATGGGTTTCTAAAATAGAAGAAATCGAACTTTCAGTCTCATGCATAATAATCTAAATATATAAAAGCGAAAGGTCACTCACTCACTCATCACGAAATATCGAAAACCGCTTGACGTATAAAGATGAAATTTAGCAGAGAGGTAGTTTATAGTTAGTATTAGTAGACGTCCGCTAAGAACGAATTTTGCGACAGGGCCGAATTAAGGAGGTCTAAGGGCTCTCGTAAGTTTGTATGAAAGTCCTTCATTTTTTGTGCTACAAACTTGAAATTTGGCAACTTGAAATTTCGAAAAATTATCAGCGCTACAGTTCACTACCTCGATGCATCAAAATCCCGAATAACTATAAGCTGGAATCATCGGCAGTGCGAGTGCAGTATTGAAGGTACTCAAATAAAAATCACTATTCCGTAAATCGATTATGTAGATGGTCGGTCGAGAAATGATGTTTCAACTTTTCAAGATATTGGGTTGGGCCTCGCGCTGCCGATGATTCGAGATTTTGATGCATCGAGGTAGTGAACTGTCGTGCTGATAATTTTTCGATTAAAAGCACAGATAACCTCCTCATTTTAAGTACTATCGAGCTAACGTTTTCGAGCAAGTGTTATTCGATCTCACGTCATTCGATTTCGAATAGGGAAAATAGATATAATAAAGCTGAAGAGCTGCTTGTTTGTTTTTTTTAACTGCCAGTATTAAAATCTTTTGCACATGATGGCCCTACGCTTGAGGAAGGTTATAGGATATGTAACATCCTGCTACGACCTTTGGAGCCGAGCAGACCCGGTGACGGGTGAAACCGCGAAGAATAGCTATATTTTTTTTTTTATAAATCATCTGTGTTGGCGTTGACTCAGGTACCTTGTACATTAGAATAATATTCTCGTCATAAAACCCACTTTGGTAAAAAACAGCATTGAATGAATTTGCATTGAAACGCAATTCAATGCATAAAACATAGAGCGACAAACATTATCACGTTTTTCGTTAGAGTAAAAAATTTATAGAGCCTCGACTCTATGATTTGGTTCCCTTTTCCCCGAATACCTAATAACTTCACCGGAATAGAAGCTTTATTAACCACCTGTTAAGGTGGAAGCGCCAGAATAGCCCGCGAATTTCAAATTTTCTAACGCTTTTTTTTTCAATTTACAGGTCAGTGTCAGATTGTATGTTGATTAAAATATGATAATTTGCGCGATACCCTGGCACTTTTCCCTTAACCCTTATAAGACAAAGGGATTATTTCTCCCACCATATTTTTCAGCTGAATAATTAAATAATGTGTTCCTGTTTGTTATTCTATTGTTTTACACAAGTTATTAAAAGACTTATCAATCGCTCACTAAATACTCTCAAAGAAAATAAAAACATGTAAAAAATTGAAATTTATTTTCTACCAATATTACCTAGGTATGCCTAATTGGCATTATTTTCCGATAGCCAGATAATTATGCCCAGCATTCCCTAAACTAGCTGTCAAACTCAAAACTTTGTTGGTGAGCCGAACACATGTTGTGACTGAGTGACCAAAATAACAACTAGGGACTCCTTAGTTGTTATTTTGGAGGTTGATAAGAAGTCAAACTAAATGATATATATTATGTATAATATCAGCTGTTTTCCAATGTTCATCTCAAAACTGAAAAGTACATCTTCAAAATTAGGAAATTCTCCGTAATTTCGTTTTTCAGTCCGCCATAACTTTCTTGATTGACATTAATGTTTGTCTAGGAATGTATTCATATTCCTAACGTGAAACTTTCAGGAATGTCAAACTACTCGTGAATTGGCTCCGTGCAGGGTTTCATGAGTTGGGAAACTTGGGCATCGTCAGATACTTGCTGGATATTCTCGAAATATGTTTAGTTTAAGTATCTACATATAGAGCTGCACTTGGAATAGCTGTAATTTGCAACGATTCATTGAAAAGTTGGTGTTGCAATTTAGCAAGGATGTCTGCTGAAACTCGAAGAAAACTCGACTCCAAACGTTACTGCACTTAGATACTGGTTTATTTTATTTTATTAGCCTGTACTGTCCCACTGCTGGGCAAAGGCCTCCCGTGATTCCTTCCATGTGCTCTTTTCCCGTGCCTCCTCGAACCAGCCCTCGCAGTATGCGACCAGATCGTCTCGCCACCTCTTTGTGGGGGGTAGTTTAGATAGTAAGGGTTTAGTTTTTCTTTATAAGAATAGAGGTGTAGGTTTTTTCATCCCATGAGAATGTTTGACCTAGTTTTCGGCCAGCACTTACAACTCTACTTTATCCTTCTCTATAGTAAAGACGTGATATTACAAGTTACTCGAATATACTTATTTCTGTGATTGAAAAGTCAACGAGTATCGACTATTTATACGTAATATGTCGAGTATTGCAAAATGTGCGCTACCTACATTAGCAAAGATGATTGCCTTCAATAAGGTCAAGACTTCAAGAGACTTGTTTTCTAGCTACCAGCTCGTATTTACGAGTACTATGACTTCTATCATTATTTTATTGTACTATAGGTACTTACATGTTTCTACGTAAGTAATTCATACTTCCATAGTGCCATACAAATAATTTAAATGGGAATGTAACTCTGTCTGTCTGTTACCTCTTCGCGCCTAAACCACTGAACTGATCATTGTGTTTGACAGATAGGTAGGCCATGAACTGGGTTTGGAATTTTGGACTTTTTAGGTCATAATATGATTCTACTACTGAATGCAGGACAAACCGCGGGTAAAAACTAGTTAGTGTTTAATTGATTTGCTATTTAAATAGATAGGTGCTATTGCAATGTTATAAAACTCCGGGGATTTTTGGAAGCAAACTAAATTAATACTTTTTAAATACCTTTGTAAGATTAAGTAAGTAAACAAAACACGTCTTGTATTTTTTTTAAAGCCACAGATTAGTTCTACTGTGAAAATATTATTTGAATTGTGGGTTTAAATGTGTCATCGGAGGATTTTTTTCTTGTTCCTTTTAGGTAACGTAGACAATGACAAAACATTGGTTTTTCTGGGATTCTTCAGTGACGGGTATTTACGCGCAATACGCAAGAATTTTCCTACTGGTTACGTGACCAAGGGTTTGAAATTAATAAATTATTACAACTTGATCTTTCGGCCTTTGAATGACGTTGACAGATACTTATGTCTAATTGTTCCGTGAAATGTATTGAAAAAACAAAATGGCGGTGTGAGTTCCAATTTTTGCCACGCGCCAAACGGTCTTTGTAATCCCGAAGGGTTTGGCAGAGGTGTACCTAACAAGTACACCCACATTTCGCCAGTTATGTTTGAGTCCCATGTAATAAGGGGCGAGCCTATTGCCACTAATCGGGCACAAATCCACACTCGCCCGACCCGGGAATCGATCCCAGGACCTCATGCTCAGCAGTCGCGCTTGCGTGCTGCTAACGAGGCTGACACTAGAGTCAGTTCTAAGAAAAGTATTGAAAAAACAAGATGGCGTCGTTAGTTCCGATTTGCATTTGTTTTTTGCCGACGAAGTCTACCAAAATCTATAAAATGTTTACCTGCCTGAATACTAGAAAAAGGTGACCTTTTATCCACATTTTCAAGCATTACAGACATAAATAGACACGAAGTACTACGAACTTCATTATTTATAATGTCATTCTATTGCATTCTCAAAGTAGATAGGTACTTCCAACAACGGCAAAACAAAAGATCATAATAAGTAGTAAATCATCAAAGACCGCAGTTCCGCCACGGTCTCTTGCGCAGATACAAAACGTTAGGTGTGTTTGTTTGTCGCAAATTGATCTATTATAAAGACGTTTTGTAGAAACGGATTGGCTAATCGTGATTGTATTTTGTCATTCTATTTGATGATTTTATGGTAGTAGGAGGGACTATTTAGTTGAGTAACTCTATGTTTATTTGGTTGGGTGTACCTCAGTTACGCGCCAGGTCTACCTCCTGGTCAGATCAGAAGTGCTATGAGGTTTTGGAGTTATGCAAAGACTGTTTTATTCAATTTTATTGCCAGTACACCTTGTAGAAGAGTCCAGGTGTGATCCACTAGGTGTGCAGCAGTAGAAGAAAAGGTACTTCGCATGTAAAATATCTCTTGGGTCCCTAAAACTCTTCATTTGATTTGATCCATATGTCATGGTTACTTGCAACTTTGAACATCCCATCAAGAAACCCGATTTTTTTTAGATATATCATGCTTTTTTCTAAGTAACAAGAAACTAGACAACATCCTGATAAAATGGGCAAATTCATGTCAGTGTTTTGGTCGCAAAAAATAAGTTTGACCAAAAGCCGGAAAACCCGATATGTCTCACCATAACAAGAACACGTTTTTTCAACTAAAGTAACGTTCAATTGTTTAATAGTAACCGGAAAGAACTAGATTGAGCCAGTATTTACCGCTTCGGACCGGTAACTGATTAATTGTTGCAATCTTCATCGATTGTTGCTTTAATTAACAATTGTATCTACTGCGAATCATGTTGTGTTGGTCTCTTTCGATTAAGCACATTGGGTGGATATTTCTACACTACACCCTTTTTTTTCAGAGTAACTTCTTTTGTAAACGAAAGAAGTTACAGTTCAATTCCAGTTAGACTTAGTCAGGGGTAGGTGGACATAACATCACGTCATCGCACCAATAATCGCCGAAGGGTGCAGCAGAGGTGTACCCTATACACCCACATTTCATCAGTTATGCAGAAGTAGTATATAGAGATGCGGAAAATCCTTTCTTAGGGGACTACACTAGCTGATATGCTGCCAATGGAGACTAATGGAATCTGGCTAAGACGATGACAGGTACTAGGTCTGATTCCATCTTATACGGTGCATAGATCGACCCATTGACCTCATTGGAGGAAGTAATTTTCTCCAGAAATACAGTTACTCGAACCTAGCTCTGAAGTCAGGGTTTAAGCCAACAAAAAAGTAATAGAGAAGTATGGAAGAAGAAGACATACTGCTGCTACGCCAATTAAATTAGGATAAGGTCATGAGAATGATGATGATATGTTTAAGCCAGTAAAAATATATTTCTTCTGTTATTGTGCCACTTTTAACATCATGAATTTATGAGGAAGGAAAGCAGCGTACATCCATATTCATGATAAGCTTATCCACCGCCAAACTGTTAATTAAATAAAGGCTTCCGAAAACATAAACCTATTTATCAATGTGTCTGATATAGTTATCATCACTTCAATTCGTTGCCTGATTGATAAATAGATAAGTACCTACTTACCTATACAATTTTTTTTCGCTTCAATCAGTTTGCGCCAATTCGACCTACTTACCTTCCTTTACACCTTTAATGTATTGTATGGTATCTACCACCTGTATTTGTCTTAATTCTCAGTACAAGCCACGAGCCTCACTTCAGAAAGGCCTCACCCCAGAAAAGCAGTTCACTCCAGGTTTTTCTTAGGATATTTTGTACCGCTAAAACTTTTAAACATGCCTATATGCGTCTCTGGTATAATCTGCGTAATCAGTAGCAGCACATTAGATTATGATTTGTTGCTCTAAATCAAGTAGTTTTCTGGTTAAAATGATTGGATCGCATCCTTTTTAAAGCATTAAAATTCAAAGTATATCTATCAGTAGGTATATCAACCAAAATCCATAAAAAAAGTCACAGCAGCAAAGTCATAAATCTCGGGACCCCCATGCATGACGCATGGTGTCATATCTCGCACATAATCAGCGAATCATCGTCATTATGCCTCCTCTTCCTATTCTGACATCGCAGCGTCTACCGACAATCTGCCAAAGTTATCTCCAATCTGATGTGCAAGTGTATACCGTTTTTTCCGTACAAGATAATAATGTAGCATTAATGTTACATCTGAATTACATACCGAGTTTCCTCCGTGCCTCGGAAAGCAAGTTAAGCCGTCGTTGGTCCCGGCTGTCATTTGTAGATCTTTGACAGTCGTTACAGGTAGTCAGTGGCCCGAAAGTCTGACAACCAGTCTTACCAAGGGGTATCATATTACCCAGTACGAACTGGGTTGTGGAGGTCAGATAGGCAGTCGCTCCATGTAAAATACTGGTATTCAGCTGCATCCGGTTAGACTGGAAGCCAACCCCAACATAGTTTGAGAAAGGGCTAGGCAGATGATGATGAATATGTGATATCTGAATTTCCTGATGGATAGGCAGAACTCAGATGTTTTCAGTTACACAACCGCAGTTTTCCAAGGACCTAGGAGTAGACTGAGTTTAGAATATTTTTGTGACCACTAAATCTTCTGTGAGATATTTAGGGTTAAAAGTTTTTCAGCCTGGCCATGAGTAATGAGACCCCAAATAACAAAATAACAGAGGTTGGGCTTTCTGAAGCCTCGACAAGCTTAGAGAGTGTTAATATGCAATTTTCAGATCGAACACTGTGTATAATGCTAGGCCTCCCTTTTCATTTAGGTGTCTTCTAGTGTTTGTGAAAACTGGCCTTATTTATTTATTTATTTGGTACACTAACAGCATTACATACTAAACATTTATAGGAGACAACAAAAAAAAGTACAGGTATGTATGCCTACAGGTATACGCAGCATTCGCCATAATGATAACAACATAAAGTTCTCTAATACTAATATATGTACATCTTACAATGTGAATACAATATAAATTTTACTTAAAACTAAATGAATAACTAAATGAATGAAATGATATGGATGCGATTTCTAAAGATTTGTATTTTCAGTTGTTTGTAACTAGTTGGGCGGAAGTAAATTGTTTAAAGGCAAATCAAATGATCTACTCTTCTCGCTGTCTCTAACTGATCTTCTAAACTTTTTGAGAGTAACACCAGATAAATCGGTTTCCAGTGATGTGCAGGAGCTATTGTAGTTTCTACATATTCGTAGCAAGGGAGCGTTAAGAGAGAGGTTTGATTTGTGAGAAGGAATATGGAACAGTCTAGTGATGGGATATCTGGGAAGTTTAAAAGGAACTGCATATGGAATGCGCTCAACTAAATCGCTGCGGTATAAGATTCCATTGACGATTTTATGCAGGAAAATAAGATCGCGCGAATGGCGACGATCTCGCAGCGTCTTTATATTGAAAAAGTGAAGGCGTTGCTCGTACGGACAGCGATGGCTTATTTTTCTAGATATAAAAGCAAGATGTTTTGTGAAAGCTCCTTGAATTCTCTCAACTCTCTGCGAATGAACAGCGTAGAACGGATTCCAAGCAACGCTGGCATATTCTAACCGGCTACGCACAAGAGTTTTGAACATAATTATTATGGTCTTTGGAAATTGAAAGCCCCGAGTGTTGCGCTTAACGAAACCCAGCACCTGTGCTGACTTCTTGAGGACGTCGTTGACGTGTGGTTTAAAACTCAGCTCATCGTCGACTAGAACCCCGAGATCAAGTATTTGCCTTCAGTTTAAACCTACTGCTAAGTCGTAACTCAGGCATTTTAATGTCCTACACTGGCCTTAAAAGTAAGCCATGGCATATACTCTATAACTATACGTAACCAAATAAGTACATAGAATCAAGCGTGGTATAAAATAGTATTGTACCTGACATTCCTGCAATTATTTGCAGCTCTAGGCTAGACTCGTTAAGGTAAAACAAGTGTATGTAACTTCCGTCAACCGTTTATAACTAGACTGATTTATTTATCTGTGTCTGGGTTATCTATACTTACTTCTTCTTATGTATCGTGTGGTTAGTGCCTAACCTGATGTCAGAGTTTTTATGCCGCCCAAGGGCCTCTGATTTGGCTTTTACATGCCGTCGAGAAATATCTCTCAGGCATGCTGGTTTCCTCACGATTTTTTCCCTCACCGAAGCAAGTGATAAATATAGGTACAATACGCACATAATTCCGAAAAATCAGAGGTGCGTGTCTTGGGTTCGACCTATAATAATAATATAATATCTATACTTACTACAATAATATCATAAAAGCTCTGTTTATATGCCTGTTACCTTTTCACGCCTTAGCACCTGAACAGATAGCGATAAATTTTGGCACACAGGTAGACTGACCTGGGTTAGGATATAGGATACTTTTTATCCCGGTAGTAAGCTCCGAGGTTTAATTTCCCCTCGCCTCGCAGGCGAAGTCACGGGCAAAAACTAGTGCAAATATAAATGTGACGTTTGTCTGCATTTTAAACTAAAACTGTAATTACTCCTTATTGAGCATGTACCACTTCACAGATGGTTACGAAGTGCGCCAAAAGCTACACGGCGGCAATTTTATAAAAGTTGCGTTACCTACTTCAAATGTAGCGAACGTTAAACAGTTACAATGAAGTTAATTAGCAATTAAAACTGTTAACTGTCTTTAATTAACGAATCATCTCTTTTTGTGCTTGTTGCTACGCTTCAACAGAGACTTAACTGAGATGTATAAAAAATCATTTGTAAGTACATTATCAATCCATACAGTATTATAAATGCGAAAATAATTTTGTCTGGTGCGGCTCGTGCCTAAATAGTAACAGCCGCACGGGTCGATTTTCAACGTTAAGCAGCGCTTGCCAAAGTCGGTCCGTGGATAGGTGACCATCCGTCATTACAGGTAGTCAGTGGCCCTAAAGTCTGACAATCAGTCTTTCCAAGTGGTATCGTATACCCAGTAAGTGGGTTGTGGAGGTCAGATAGGCAGTCGCTCCATGTAAAATACTGGTTTTCAGCTGCATCCGGTAACGCTGGAAGCGGACTCCAACATAGTCTGGGAAAAAAGGCTTGGCTAGGTGATGACAGAAAAGTCGTGGGCAAAAACCAAACTTTAGTTAACCACCAGTTAAGATCACCCGTCTTAACTACGTCTCCTTAAAACCTTGATCCAAATCCAGTCACTAAGACATACTTTTCCTCGCAGCGTCCTTCTAACGTTTCCGCGTTTAGTTCGCACACAATCTTGTGACAACTAGATAGGTACTTTGTGTAAGTAATTATCGTGGTTTCGCGTGTCGTGACGTTTTGACGCCATGTGACGGTGTTGGCGCCATTTTCACACTAATGGACGAGTTTGGGCGGCAAACGTTGATGAGTTAATGATCAAAAGCGTTTTGGGAGTCTTTTAATACGTCAGATGCTAGTAGTTATTAGCGTTTGCAATTTCTTTGATCTTTGCTCTAAGATTTTGGGAACACTAGTTTTTTTATAATATACGGTTCCTGAATGCAAGCAATTAGGTATGAGATTACTATTTGTGATATCTTCTCTCTTTATTTGTTTCTTGGTTCAGATGTTCACAGTAAGCGTCCTCAGTCGAAGTGTGACAATTTTAACCGGCTGAAAAAAAGAAGGATATTATACCGAGTCACGCATTCGAAGAGTTTTTATAAATACATGCACTTATATTGAATATTTTCCCAGGCCAGTGAATATAGCAGCTCATGTTTATAGCTAATCTACATCACCGGAAGTGCATTCGAGGCCTATGAGTGCAATAAAACGTGCTCGCACTTCAGTTATTTTCTGTAATAAAGTAAATTAAATCCCAGGGCGGAACTATCAGGTTTGGCAGCAAGCCATGTACTGCAATCTGCAACGATGCGCTCTGATTGCAGATTGGAGTAATCTTGAATTGATTGATATCGATTCCGCTTTGGTTAGAGTATGCTCTTGCATTGATTATGGTTATTTCCTCTAAACTGTTTGGCAGATCATTCCCTTGCTTATATGTATAGTGGTTTTAGTAATAGGTACTCTCATAGATGACCGTTTACCTACTATTAATCTTTCTTTCATCCTGTACTTCCTTCCCGAAGTGAGAAAAGTAAGTTGGAACTATCTATCATTACGAATATTGGCACGCAGACGACTCACGCCAGGTGATTGCTGCCGGACAAATCCCGTAGATTCCAGATTTTCTGAATAAGCGTAGACTTGGAGACGATTGTATTTGCCTGATGCTTAATATTATTATTGAAACAGTCGTACCAAAAATTGAAAAGCTTTTCTATTGAAATGAGGCTGAGAATCGCTTTTTGGACGTAAAAAATAAAGACTGAGACAGTCCCCCAAAACGCACGCCTTTCGCCACTTCCTAGTGTTGCAGCGGTGGAGGTGCATTACTGGAACATACTCCCCAGCAGCATATATGTCAGCCGTTTGTGATGGGTCTTGAGAAAGACCGCTTCGTGCCATCGTGGTGAAAGGATTAGTGACCTAGATTTTGAGTTACAGCGTTCTAGGTGTCCAGGGTGCATCAGACGTTTGAGTGTTTGGGTACCGATTTTTAGCACTCCGGGAGGCTGCTTTCATGCACTCCAACACACCTGATGTCTGTTATTGTCATATATAAGAAGAACCTAGGAACTAGGGTCCATGATTGTAAAGATGTGCCATTAGGGCGTTAACGGATTTCTGAAACACGTAGTTAGATCGAATACCTCAATACATCTAATAAGTGTAAAAGTACCTACCCTTAACGAAGCCGAGAGGTACTTGTTCTTCCTGTCATTTCGATCATTTTTTGTTCTAGATCATACCTGGGAACCTTCTAGTTACGGAGATATTAGGGTTCAAAGTTCCAACTTCTTCACAAGTATTTTTTTTAAAACAAGATTTTAATATAGTAACTTTACTTTAAATACCACTACGATGCATCCATCAGCATGATGTTTTGAGTGCGTCACATTGAGTCCTACCGTAAAACGTGATATTACACTCCCAAAAAAAATTGTTTTCCAGTAAAATTTTTTGCGTGGTTACTTGGTTTGTGTACAGTACGCTTGGTTGATGGCGTCGTGAAGGGTCCGTTTACATCTTGTATAGATCGAAATCTTGGCTGGATCTCCTCAAAATATGTATCTTCAAACACAGTTTTCTGTCACCCTCAGCCATAGTTATGACAGTGCAATTTGGAGCAGAAGGTCATTCGGCACGCGGATGAGCACGTGAGCATTCGCGACGCGTGTCGTTGTTGGCGTGGCTGTCAGGTTAAGTGGTGTGCGGCGAGGCCTGTAATGTAAGGATTGGTGGGCGACGAGTGTTTTGGATGGAATAATTTTGTGTTTGAGTGGAACTTATGACGCGATCGTCGATATGCGACGTTTTTGTGAGGAGAAATGTTGTTGAACTATTCTTTTGGATACTTAGAACTCAACTACCTTGAGAGATAGTTTTTATTGAAATTTGACTTTACGCAATAAGTTCCATCTAGATATGTCTTTAAATTGGCCGAAACTGATGAAACTGGAAACCAAAAGTGGAGAGATTTGGAAGAGACCTACACTCAGCATCGGCTGACCAAAGGTTGAAGAAGAAGGTATGACCTAGGTATATCGCAGGATACTTGGACTTGTTATCCCGATATTATCTCGCATTATTACGAAAATCCATCTAAATTTCCAATATTAATAATAGTTTTGGCAAAACTCCCAGAATTTTCCCAGAAGATTAGATATATAATTTTGTTCTGTGGAAGCCGATTACGATCAATATTTCCTCGTTGAATTTGAACGGAACCATGAGCATTTAGGTATTTGTCTTCTGGGTTCAGGGGGTCGAAAAAGGCCGCGTTAGCAGAATCATATACAGGGTGGAAACTTTCGGCGGGGCAGTAAGGGGAACTACTTTAACCGTTGCAGCTACACGAAAATGGTCTTATGAGACTATTCATAATTTTTCGTGAAATTTTGATCCCATTCACAGATTTTCAACAAAACGTACAGATAGAAAAAAATTGACATTTTACACCAATTAGTTTTTTGATGCCAATCTAACCTCTTTCCAATATTGATCAAAAACTTGTATGGTACCAACCAAGGTTGGAGTATTACAAAGTCAGAAATTGCAAAAAAACTTTTCTCATCGGTTAAGGCAGTTTCCCTTAAACTCATACTCAAAGCATTTATTTCAATTAGACCATTACAGGCACTTTTGAATGTCAAAACACAAAAAAATAAACTAAGCTACAGTCCTAGTCACAGGGCATAATAACTTGTAAAAGTACTGTAGTTGCCCATTCGAAAGCGTAGATATCTATGGAGAAGAATGGGCAAGAAACTCCATGGACACTCTTTTAAATCATTATGTTGTTACAAAGTCTCGGTTACATCATTCAAAAAAAAAAAAAAACAAAATCAAAATAATTTATTTTCATTTCCAATCGATTGATACTACGAGTATTAGTGATTGGAGCCTCCTTTTAAGCATAGAATGCCTGTGTTAGGAGACTCCGCTCTTCCATAACAAAAAAATACATAATGTCATAAATATTTACATGAAAAATAAATTATAAATAAAAAATAATCAAATATCAAATTACAATTAAATTCAAAATCCAACGTATTCGTCGTATTCAACTCAAATCAAATCAATTCATGTCGAGATTAAACATAGTATGTGAGAACGATGTAGAAAGACGTGCGACTAAGAGCGTCCAGAATAAAATGATAAAATGAACAATTCAAAAATACAATAATCCATGGCAGCTGCGAGATGACCAGTCACAACTGACAGCGCCCGTTCACGAACATGACGCATGGATCAGCCATCATTCAACTCAACCATTTTGGAGGGAACTAAACGACCCGACACACGCGCCACTTACTGCCTCGCTGAAAGTTTCCACCATATGAATCACGTTCGTAAAATGATCATTTTGTCACTGCCCCCTGAACTTCTGAACCCTGCTCTGATAAGACTTCACCTGGATACAATACCTTAATGATCTTTAACATTAATTAGGGGTACCTACAAGTCCCTTGTCACGTAGGCACACGCACATTTAATGAGAAGCTATCGAAAATCAATTAGTAAAAATTAAACAATCAGACCTAAGTAACTGCCTTGTTAATTTAAATTGACCCGCTTATTGATAAACTAAATAGTTTTGGAAGAAACCTTTGTCTGACTTTGATTTTAAAGATTTTGTACTGAATTTCTCAGGATTTTGCGGCCGGTGGATGGCAATAGGCAACTGGCGATATCGATGTCACGTGTGTGTATGTGTATGTGTGTGTGTCATGTGTGTGTTATGTCGATGTACTATTCGGTACACCTCTGCCTAACCCTTCGGGTATTACAGGCGTTTTGTTATGTTATTTCTCAAGATAACTTTTGGCTAAACTTGCTAAATTGGATTATTTGATTAGACATAATCACAAAACAAAGTTAAAACGAAGGGGCTGACTGAGAAGTACTCTACTGTGCTTCGCAATTGCAGGATTCGTTCGAGGGCAAAAAGGAGTTAATAATAATCTCGAGAGGTTTTCAGTTAAACCATTAGGCAAACTATGTACAGGTATCAGTCTATAAGTAGCTATAAACACAGGTTACAAAGGTTCAACAACCAAGCAAGAATTTTTTTCTACCTTATAAAATGTCCGTTTACGTTCAGGTTATTAACTTCCCCGTTAAGGTAAACAAAACCGATAAAAAATAATTCTTTTGTACACTTTACTTAAGCTATTTCTATTCACAGTACTTTCACCTGTCCAAGAATATATTATTCCCTACAATTTAAATAGGTACCAGTGTTTAATGACAGCGATCATCATTTACCTTCAGGGGTAACTGTAAGACGTTGAACCCTCTTACCCTTGGGTAGGGTTGGAATTTGTTCGTTTTTCTCGGATGAGTCCGAAATTATTGCGCTGTTTCCAGAATGCGGGGGAAATTCGAAAACATTTAAATTCGAATTTCCACAAATCAGAAAAGTAATAACAGTCGTTCTAAGGAATTTTCTTCGAATGTCTAGATTTTTCTCTGGAATAAAAACATAGATCTGGGAACCTTAGCCTTAGGGCGCTTGTTCACGAACCGTGTTTTTTATTTTTACCCAGGCCGGTTAACCTTATACACGTACCCGGTTTCTAGCTGGTAAGAGATGCGTCTTTGTTCGTATGCACCGTGCGTTTGTCCGATGTCGTGAAATGCGCTCATAGATTGTCATAATTGATCGTGCGCCGGGACCTAGCCACGGCCAAACCGAACACGGCGCAAAATTGATCGGGGCTAGCGCCGGCGAAGACATGAAAAGGCCTCCATAACCAGCCTGTAGCGTTCCCACAGCTGGGACAAAGGCATCAGGTAGAACCCACAAAGTACACCTCGTCAAGTACAAGTCAGGGTCTTTACCACTGCGGCACCACCACTCATAATAAAGCCTCCATAGCGCTTCATGCATGACTGTCGACTAAGCAGGGCGCCGGGCCAGGTAAAAATCGGTCATGAAGTGAACAAGAGCCCTATCGATGCCGTTGACTCGTGAAATCAGACTAGGTTATCACGGATTTATAATTCATTCACCTAAATAGCAAGAATTTGAGATCAGAAAGGTTATTGGATTCAAATCGACGATACCGTTGAAGGGCATTGTATTGGAATTTCTTAACCTTTGTTCACAACTTCGTTGTACAAATGATCGCATTAAAATATTTTTTAATATGTACTAAGAACAAAAGGGAGGAAGAGGATGAAGAAAAAACAAACAGGCTTATTGTCTAGACTAGAATCTGTAAAGCATTCTAGATGCTACCTCAAATGCGACATAAACAATGGATAAACTTATTTAATATATTATAATAAGGCATTCAAATCTATACTTTTTGTGACCATTTCGTGACGGTTTTGTCATTGTGTGACGGTCACCAAACTGAAGAATGACATCATATTAAATCATAAGTAGGCTGCGATTAACGATTCAATTGTCTAGGGTAGGTCAACTAAAAGAATTATTCCGTCGTATATTTCCCGCACTATTAGAAGAATTTAAAGCTAAAGGGTAATGTTACTTTTAACTGAACAACATTATTTTTAGTATATGCGAAACTAAATATAGTTTGTTCAGAATAAGTAACTGAATCGATTCCAATAATTTTTATATCATGTTATATTTTGTCCCAAAAATATTGAAAAAAGGTTACGAGTTGGACACCGAGCGACACTTAGTACCTATCCGCAATCATACGCGCACAACACAGGCATTAGGCGCGGGCGCACACCGGGGCGCCGCGCCGCGTGGTGAGTATGTTTTTGTACGGACAACCAGCTAACATAACAAGCTTATAACTTTGTGATTTTTCATGATACAGTTTTGAAATTTTGTACGTAGATTCTTTACATAAAAATACTAGACACGTGTTTCAGCTTTAGCATATACTAAAACTAATGTTGTATATTAAAATTGTGTTGAAAAAATTACAAAAATCGAGGAGATGGTTCGGATGGACTGACAGAGGATTTGGAAGGAATGGGATTAAGGAACACAACATCACGTCACTGTTCCCCAAACGGTTAGGCAAAGGTGAACGTAAAATACACACATATTGCCGTCTATTGGGCACAAATCCAGTCTCTGGGCCACTACTGACAAATTCCTGATAGAAAGACCTAAAATTTAATTTTCCCGAACTGGGAATCGAACCGAACGCGAAAACTAGACCAACAAAGCAGTTTCAACTCTCCTCTTCTTGTTTCTCATATTAATAATGTCAAATTATTCAAAACATTTTTTTTATTACATCACAAAATGCTTCTATAATAAAATGATTTGTCATCGAAACGCCAGGAAGTTTTTACAATTTTAATTAAATTATTGACGGAATCGAAAACAAAACCAAGTAGAGTGTCGGAATGAGAACATAATTATAGTGTCATCAATAAAATAATTTGTAAAAACAAATTGATCACTTAACATTTTTTGTGCACACAATCTTGCTTGTAAACAAAACTTGATCACTCGACAAGTCGTCATCTATCCACGCAAGGTTGACTAGCCGCGATCAACCTTGTGCAAGTCAAACAAACCATAATATGTGTGTGTCTTTATATCTAAGTGATACATTAGTTCCGTATAGAAACCGCTATAGGCAGACGATGAGATGAAAATTAAACAGGCTGTTGATTTTGTTTAGGGTCAAATCGCTGGAAGAGAGTAGTGATGTCGAAGTGGTAAAGGCCCCGACTTATAATTTGACGGTCGTGAGTTCGAATCCAGGCAGGCGCATTACTTTGTGACCACCACTGGTCCAACAATGGTGAAGGAAACCGTCATGTCTCAATACCAACAAAATAAAAAGAACCAACCCGAGCCCTATTGGTGGCACCACTCAGATCCAGCCTGTCCCTTTGCTGCCCTCCCCCAGCGACGCCCTAAGCCGAGGTCCGAGCCCCACAGCGGGTGCCCTTAGCGTGTAGTCGCTTAGTTTGTAAGTTTTTTTGCCCTGGCTGGAGTCCTTAAATTCAAGGCATCCACAGGATAGTCCGGTTAAGCAGACGACAACCTCCTAGGTTGAACTGCGAGATGCCATTCACAATAAAAAAAAACCCTATTGGTGGATTATGGACAGCTACCTTCTCATTGAAGCAGCCAGCCCCAGCACCTGGGAACGTTGTAGGCTGACTGTGCAGCTGGATGCAAGAAACACAGGACCGGTCTGTATGGCGACGATTGGAGGAGGTTTATATCCAGCATGACTGCCTCGTTTGTCTAGTGGATGCAAGCGAGGCTGCTGGCCATGAGGTCCTGGCTTCGATTCACATGTCGGGCTAAGTGTTATTGGATTTTCTATCAGGAATTTCTCAGTAGCAGCCACGGAGTCTGGATTTGTGCCCGGTTGACGGCAAAAGGCTCGCCTCTATTACTTGGGCATCAACATAACTGGCGAAATGTAGGTGTATTATTAGGTACAGCCCTTCCTAAACCTTCGGGTATTACAGGCGATGTTGTGTTATGTATACCCAGCAATGGACGTCTTTCGGCAGAAATTATGATGATGATTATAAATTATCTGTATGACATTAAAAATGGAGGTTGACAGCAGAGAGGTGAAACGTCCAAAAATACACAGCTGACTGCCCTTTTCCAACAATGTTAGGGCCGACTTCCAGCGTCATCATTCATCTGCCTAGCCTTTTCCCAACTACGTTGGGGTCGGCTTCCATTCTAACCAGATGCAACGGAACGCCAGTATTTTAGGAGCGACTGCCCATCTGACATCCACAATCTAGTTAGTACTGGGTAATACGATACCCGTGGTAAGACTGCCTGGTCGGCTTCCAGCGTAACCGGATGAAAATCAATATTTTACTAGGAGCAGCTTCTTTTTTGACCTCCACAACCCTGTTACGGTTATGTGAACCGTCTAAATTGCTGGCAAATGAGAGGTCATGATTTTGAACCCCCAGACTCCAAACTTGTTTTAACTATTCCCTCGCAAAGCTTCATTAGATGGTAACAAGAGATAATTAGGTACCGAGGATTTTAACCCTGAAGTTTTGGTGACCCAGTCATACATAAATAATGGGCCTACTTAGTTGCCTAATTTACATCGTTTTTCATAATTAGCAGGTAACTAAGGCAAAGGATTTAGTAAGGTAACTTTTGAACCATGTTGATTATTAAAACTTAATTAGAAATTGTTACATTGATCAAAGAAACCGAAAAGGCTTTGCAAAGGTTTCTTAACTACCACAGATTATAGAGCGCAGAGAAAGAGCGTAAAATACCTGCTTATCCTAAAAAAGTCCATAAAACAAGACCATCGTTCTTTAGGGTTGGTCCATGTTCTAATCGATTATGTTAGGTATTGAATATTTTTTCATTCGAGATGATATTCAGTAGGTGATGGGACCCTCGGGATATTTTGGTTCCCTTTTTTTTTACTTTGTAGGGTAATGACATTCAATTCACTGTCAATTATACTGGTAGTGAAGAACATAATATTACTCTTACATTTTAGGGGACTATAAGGCGTCGTCCTAATTGGCTATAAACGATCGTACGAGCAAACGATGCGATTTCGTCGCGCGATGAAAATGATCGAGCGATGGTCCAACAGGTGTCCTAATATCATGCGCGATGACCGACGCGTGCCGTTTGAACAATGGCTGTTTACAGAGATGTACTGTTTTTGCTGTCGGGCAATATTGGTTTGAAAATTGCAAGTGATATTGAAAAAAGAGCACGTAGTCCACACAATACATTTATGCCTCGACGAACTTGACTTACCGGTGCCGCCCCTCGTCGCCCCTCTCGTTCCTGTGCTCGCGCGATGAAGCGTGACCAAATAGGAGACTCAAAAGAGATTTGTAGCTTTGATTGCACGATCGGACGATCAAACGTTAATAAGCATTATTTTCCAGTGCTCGCGCGATGATTTGCAAGCTTCAATTAGGACAGTCTAAAGAAATGTGTGTGTTTAATCTCGTCGTGCGACGAAATCGCATCGTTTGCTCGTACGATCGTAGCCAATTAGGACGACGCCTAAGGGTTGCGCTTTATCATCGCATTTTTCCATTTGCTAGAGCGAGAAACACGGAGAAAAATCGGTATATAATACATAGATGGTCACTCATCCACAGACCAACCTTGGCAAGCGCGGCTTAACCTTTGAGATCGACCCGTGCGGCTGTTATTATTTATCCACGAGCTCCTCAAAAAAGTAACCAACCTAACTAAACAAAAATGGCATAAAAAAAAACTCCTTATCAACACTGGTGTTAATGTGCCTGAGAGTTGCCACATGGTAAGGCAACGGTCACAGGTCACAAATGGTTACGGGAAAGCTCTAGTTACCAACATCTTTACAAATATTTCATAAGCCCCTCTGGCTCTTTATATTTCGAGGGATTTAATGGCTGTTAACATGAAATTTTACCGTACCTTGGCAACCAGTTTGTATAGATTTTTTCTCAATCGCTTTTACAAGAGCGAAGTGGAGACGGTAATATGAGAAAAATATAGAATAAGAAATGTAATATTGAATTTAAAATGGCCGCCATTCTGCCAAATCTTCCCGCCGCCGGTCTGAAAAATTCTGTGAATTATCTCTTTCATGTAAAATATACGAATATTTTAATGCAGACTGTCTGTAGCATTTTAAATTATTATCTAAACATTATTTTGGTAGCTTTGAGAGTTTTGTTACAAGTATATAATCAATAAATTAAAAGCTTTTCTTTGAAGGTGGCTTTTCTATCCACACGGTAGAACAATTTCGAACATTACTGCAATTTGGTGTAATTTATATTGGAAGATCGGAAGTTTATCAAGTTAACTACTAACCTTCATACTCATGTTTGGGTACATTACATTCAATTAGTACTCGAACGTTTGAAAAAAACCTTTAAATTGACACCTTTTCCAACAGTTCAAATAACCCAAATCAGCACAAAAAATGCTGCTCATTTCAGTGCTGTGATTTCGAAGTACCTACCTACCCATAATATTCGGACGAATTGGTGTGGACCGGCTGCTGACACCAGGTGGGTTACCATGATCTGTTAGTGCGGTAATGTTTTAGGACTATTCCGAGAGTGGGAAAGTGACAGCGCTAGACAGCTCTCTAGCGCCATCTCTTACCCACTCTCGGAATAGTACTAAAACATTTCCGCACTGACAGATCATGGTAACCCCCCCAGATACTCACAGACACTTCACCCTACTTAAAATTTTCCACACAGGGTGTAAACGGACCTTTCACAAAGCCGTCAACCAAGCATTCTGTACATCAAACTAAGTAACAATAATTGCTGGGAAACGACTTTTCTTTTCGTGTGAAAAATCTCGGTGAACGGCAAGAATGAAATGTCACGCACTCAAAGCATTGTGCAGATGAATGCATTGAATAATACTGTGGTCATGGGGTCTTTAAAGTTACAACATTAAAAATTGATATAAAAATAACTTTGACGTCCAATATCTCCGAAACTAGAAGATTCCCAGCCAGGCACGGTCCAGAAACAAAAAATCGCAATGACGGGTAGCTTTTGGCTTCTTTAAGGGTCTTTTTACACCTATTATCTGAAAGAATCAGGAGCCGCATCCCATTACGGAACCAGTTTATCCGAACCTACACTTATCTACACCAGTTTGTTTGCGATGTTACACACACATAATAACAACAAATATCCGTGTCGTGAAAGACAATACGGATAACAATACGTAATTTATGATCCCGGCCATTTTCCTCCGACCTCAGTCTAGTAAGACATCGCTGCAGGTGCAATGTCAAGGCGAGATCACGAAGGAGTATTTATTACGAACAGATATAGACAAGGAAGATCGATATTTCGATGGCCAGTCCCATATTTTCCGCGACTGGTGACGGTAACAACCCAATTACAATCTTATTGTACCAGGCATTGAGATCACTGTAATTTTCAGCTTGTCAGTGGCAGCAATGTAACAGATATCTTATTGTAACGGAATAACATCATGCATGTAACCCCCGAAGGGTTAGGCAGAGGTGTACCCATTAGTACCTACACCCACATTTCGACAGTTATGTTTAAGTCCCATGTAATAGGGGGCGAACCTACTGCCATCAACCGGGCACAAATCCAGACTCCGTGGCTGCTACTTAGAAATTCCTGACGGAAAACCCCCAATGACACTTTGCACGACCTGGGAATCGAACCCAGGACGTCAGCAGCAGTCACGCTTGCGACGACTAGACCAACGTGGCAGTTTAACGGAATAAAGATCGTAAACTCGAGCAAAGACCGATTTTTGATTGCAATACCAACCTCACAATATCTACTCATACAGGTTTACTAATGTTTGCTATAATTTAAAATGCAATAATTTTCTATACCATAACTAATATTGTTTTTCATGAAAACAATATTGTTATATTACTTGAATTATATTGATTAATATATGATTATACGATACGGATTTTTATATTCACAAGGAAATCTAAAAATAAACCTAATCTACCATGCATGCTTGCTTTGCAAAAAAGGAAATCTGCCGCTTGGCGGCCGCTGCTGGGCCGCGGCACGCTCGCTTCGCTCGCTCGCCATCACAGTCCTAACCTAACCGAACCTGGCCGTTTCCATTTTGACCGACTCTTTATTGTCTAAGGATTGTTTGCTGTAATAAATCATTTTATTACAGACCAAATGCCTTAATGACATTATTTTTAGTACAACACAAACGTTTCTAAATCATATTAAATGTTGCTTATGTCAAGTATCGATTATGTAATGTGTTACATAGAGAAACTAATGATTAAAAGTATAACACATGTTATTATGCAAACTTTTTTTATGGCAAACAAAAGTTATGACTAATAAGTTGATATGACAAGCGTTATTAGTTAGTATAAATGATAATAGTGCAAGTAAATATTATGAGGGGGACGATTATGGAAAACAATAATAGTACAAATTATTTTATGGAAAACAAGACAATACCACTCATACGGAGACTAGAATGATGCTAAATACATCGGAGAGTAAATGGCGACGCTATTTCTACATAAATTCAATTAACGTGCAAACGCAAGATGTTCTAAAAGGTTGTGGTTTTCCTTAGCGGGATTTCCAGCTAACTTAATTATGATTGCTTTTCCGGATAAACACAAAACCTTTTCGGTAGAATTACTTCAGCTAAGTACTCCATCTGTATTAATAATTTACTCACTTTTTCCCGCAGCTCCGTTCGCGTGGAATTCGGAAATTATCTGACGGGCAAGTGTGTACCGGGATAAAAAAGTATCCTATGTCCTTCGCCCATGGTTATGGTCAAAATCACGGTAATCCGAACAGAGTTATTTTTGCATTAATATTTCCTTTATTCATCTTTTTGCTTATTGATAATATTTTGAATAATTTAATTGTAAAGTAAATAATACTAGGCGTAGTAAAATGGCCGCTTAAGCAGAATCATAATAGGATCTTTGATTATATAATGTCTAGATAGAGCGTCGCCCTACAATCGTATCAAAGAAAACTTGTCAACATTTTCAAGTATGTTGCGTGCAGGCGTCGTTTTACACTACGCGTCTATGTCTTTGTGTGCGTAAATAATGATACCAGCTACTACAATTCTCCCATAAATCACATAAAAAAATAGACTTATTAAATAAGATAAGTTTTAGGTGTATGACACGATCTGCACTGATTGGCGGGCAAGCACTTGTGAACCAATAGTTGGTTGACACTTTTTGACACGTTTGCGCGCACTTGACGCTCCATCTAGACATTATATAATCAAAGAATAGGATAATAATTACGATTCAATTCGAAAAATGGCTGCAAAGTGACAATTCACAATATCAACTGCGTCTAGGATCATTTTAAGAATTTTAACGCAATTCATATTTTTATCCAAATATGATTCTGCTGTGTGAACTTGGCACCCGAGTTTGGAAAAATTGTTTTTTTTTAATTTTTTTGGGTTTTTCGGAAGATTTCGATTAGTAGTGGATAGAAGTGAAGCTATTTTCGTAAGTAGTAATGCCGAAAAAAATAATATCTATTCTTTAGAAACGATGGCTGTCCGTCTGTCCGTAAATTTTCTTTTCCTCGTGAAGTAAGCAGCCAATCAGGCGGGACTAGACTTGTACTTCCGGTTAAGTTACTACGCTTCCGGCATGCTAAACAGGTTATATCAGTATGTTTATTAGATACGTTTGCGCGAACAAGATATACTTATAATATGGATGATCTTTTTATTATTAATTACTAACTGTGACCGCGACCTTCGTTCGCGTGAATATATTATAAAAATATTACTTACTTACTTTCCTATTTGAATCGGATTCTGTTAACAATTTCAAGGGTTTTAATGTTTTTGCACTGAATCCTAATTATTTTTCTAAAATAAACTTTTATGTAACCTAATTTACTCCTTATTACATCAGCTACTTTTATGCTCCAATAAAAGTCCCTTCAAAATCAGTCCAGCCGTTTCGTGACGGAGATTTGCCGATTAAAGTTTAAAAACATGTTTTTTTGTTATTGTTTTTTATTTGTATACTTTCATATGCATTCAGTAAAAAGCTGTTATATTGAAATTGCAAAAAGACAAATCAATTTTGTTTATTTGTACAGATGATTTATTTCTTGAAACTAGAAATACAATAAGACATATTTTAAGTGTTTTTAGTAGGCATTGTAACTTAAGAGAGGTCAGCTTTATTAAATAAGTTGTAAGTACATACGTAGGTTAGGTTGACGATATCGTCAGAATCGCGGGAAACACCCGGATAAGGGACGCACAGTACCGGGAAGTGTGGCTGAAGAAAGGGGGAGGCCTATACCCAGTAGTGGGTGATTTCGGGCTGAAATGATGGTGAAAATGAATTGATGACATAAGTACTCATCATCAAACTCAAACTCAAAGCATTTATTTCAATTAGACCATTACAGGCACTTTTGAATGTGAAAACACACAAAAATAAACTAAGCTGTCCCAGTTACAGGGCATAATAACTTGTGAAAGTACTGTAGTTGCCCGCCCGCATCTGCCTAGCCTTTGCCCAACTATGTTGGGGCCGGCTTCCAGTCTCACTGGATGCAGCTGAATACCAGTATTTTACATGGAGCGACTGCCTATCTGGCCTCCACAACCCAGTTAGTACTGGGTAATACGATACCCATTGGTAGACCTGGCTTGATCTGATGACATAGGTACTACTTACAAAAATACAAACAAGCACTTACATAATTTAACAATAAAATATGCTCTTTTTATTTACCATACCTAAGCCAGTTTTCACAAACTACGCAACACCTAAACGAATGCCTAAATACTATTGTGTTGTGCTGTTGGAATTTCAACTCTCGATGCTTAACCTAGATATGAAAATCTAAGAATGCGGTTTTAACTATTTTATATAGCATTAGATACAGCATTCACTAGGTAACTGCAGACGCTACAAAATCAGTCAAATTTCTTTAATGGATTATCAACTTTATCGTTCAAAAATTAGGTTCAAGATTGATTGGGAAAATTTTACAGTTTCGGATAGCTTGATGTGCTGGCGCCTGGCGGCCTTTAATTCGGTACTTTATTGCCGTCAATTAACCTATGCGGTTGACAGACAAAAAATATTAATTAAAAAAAAAACACATTGACGTATTTGAAAACATTTTATAAAACGTGATATGTTTAATTGCCTTTAAAAAATGATGGCTTAGTTTGAATTCAAAGTCAATGTTTTGCGATACCATAATGACATAAACGTATCGTTTTACAGTTACATCTAAAATTGAATACGTAATGGACTTCTTCATGAGAAAAAAGTAAAGATATTTTGACCATTTAAACACAACTCTACTCACCCACTTTACAATAAGTATTTGAGAATATTGGTTAACCTGTAATTGGCAACTTCTTAAGGTGGAAGCGCCAGGGTAGCCCGCGAAATTCAAATTTTCTTACGTTTTTTGCAATTTGCCGGTCATTGTCAGGCTGTACATTGAACAAAATATGATTCGCGGCTGTAATAGGTATTTGGTTACAGAATTATAATCATTAAAATCACCTATACAACCCTCAAAGTTCTTACAACCCCATTGAATAACTATTTCATGATAAAGTCAAAAACACCTTAAGATATTTTGTATACAGAATCTGTCGGTAACATTTATCTACTTATACAAATCAATAAAATTGAGGTGTCTGTTTTTAATATCAAAATAACCGCTTTTTACTGAATGGCTAAGAAAGTATATACGGTACTTATTACAAAAAAAAACATTTGTTTTTCAAATTTTGTCTGTCTGTTTGTTCCGTCTAATCTCCGAAACAGGTGGACCGATTTTGAAGGGACTTTCTGGCAGAAAGCTGATGTTATAAGGAGTAACTTAGGCTACATTATTTTAGAAAAATAATTAGGTTTCCGTGCAAATAAACTAAAATACTCGAAACTGGTAACACGATCCGATCCAAAAGGGAATTAATATTTTTTATAATAATTTCACGCAAACGAAGGTGGCGGGCCAAAGCTAGTTAATAAATAAATAAACATGCCAGTGGGACAAATACGAAAGTAGGTCTAGCCATTTTATAACGGCTGAAGATATCGATGTTTGGCACACGGATAGACATAATAATTTATACTTACCGGTAAAAAGTTTTCATTTGATAATTTCCAACCGGAACACGGGCGAAGCCGCAGACAAAAGCTAGAATTCTTTTCATTAGAAGTTTTTCTCATCTGATTGACAGCTTCAAAGGCTATAATAGATCAAAAGAGGGTAGTTGTTTGACATCTTGTAGATATGTTTTGCCTGAGGCACGGAGATTTTTTGGGTTCAAAACTACCGTCGTTTACCCGGAAAAAACGGCTAATATTTTGACGCATAGCCGGCCACACGGGCGCTGCGCCATCGCAGCGTTACTATGACGCAGTCTTAACGTTCCGTCGGCGCAGCGGCGACGCACAGTTGCGGCAAGCATTTTGAAAAAATTTCGCAGTCAGTCTACAGCAAATCATGGATCGGAAAAGACGTCTAGCATTGCTCCTATTACTACGTCACCGCCGAAATCGACGCAAGATCACAAGACGGTACTGGATCAGTCCTTTCATTTCAAGAAATCGTGATGGACAGTTTTTTTTTTTAGAATATCGGGAGTTGCTATTAGACGAAAAGAAGTTTTATAATTTTTTTAGAATGAGTGTATCCAGCTTCGAATGTTTATTGAAGTCCTTAGAACCACACATACGAAAAAACTATACTAATATGAGGAATCCAGTGGAACCAGTAGAAATGCTGGGAATTACTTTAAGGTAACTATATAAATATATTTAAGTAATAAAAATATAACAGTTTTTTTGGTTTGTTTAATTAGTAATCAACTCACAAATAATCAGCAATTGTCATAATTTTAAGTTTAGACATTATTTAAGAGAGATATCATCCAGTAATTACAAATTAGAAAAATCGTATTCAGTTTCTTCACTTGCTTGAGATGTTTCTGGAGATGTAATTGAATTATTATAATCAGAAATGTATGTACTTTGAAAATTTGCTGTTTGATACCCATATGATGGTTGGTGAGACGTTGATGGGCCACTCACATATGATGATGTTTGTCCATACCGCATTTCATCTATAATTTGTATAACTTTACTTAGGAAACGGAGAGTTTCTCGGTCGGAAAATTCTTGAATAGATGGCAATATAGCTCTGAAAAAGGACATATGGCGATTTTCCGGCTCCTTGAGAAGTTTTAGTCCTTCTCTTTCAAACTCATCCATTTGCATTGCCCTTTTGCGCGCGACTGGAACATAGCGCGGAGTTTTGTCTGTGGTAATGTCATCATTTGTAGACGTAGATTCATTGTTGATTTCTCTAGGCGAGTCTAAGCTAGATTCGGTGGCATTTTGTTCCACTTTTCTCAAAAAAAGAAGTTGATTATATAAATGATACTTCTTCAGTTTCGTAGCGCCCGAGCCCGATTTTGATGCTTCTTTTAATTTTTTTGAATATCTGAAGTAATTATCTTTTACACTTCTCCATTTCTTTATTAAATCATTACCTGCAAAACCAATAGTAAACATGATTTAATAATTTATACATAGTGAATTACTCGATAAAATTTAATGACATATTCAGATATCGTTAACAAACACTATGTGACCAACTCTGGAATCGTGAAAATATAACAGCTGTTACATACAAAAAGCAATAATACCTACTGAATCAAAATGTATACAACAGCTGTTATTTTTTTCGCGATTCCAGAATTAATTGGTTACATAGAGAAAGTTATTTGCTATCGATGTCTGAATATGTCAGTATTTTTTTTCGGGTATCTATCTATCTCATAAATGCATATTATAATAATTATTTTCGTTTCAGATACCTAGGAAGTGGAAATTCAATAACTGATTTACATTTCAAATTCAAACGGGGAAAATCTACTATTGCACATATGATACAAAGAGTTTGTCGTGCTATATGGACCAATCTTCTTCGAGACAACATCCCTGAACTGACAACTGAAAGTTTCCAAACAATAGCGAGGGGTTTTGATGTAAAGGCAAATTTTCCTCACTGTGTTGGTGCCATCGACGGCAAACACATCCGCGTGTGTAATCCTGCAAATAGTGGCTCACTTTTTTTTTAATTATAAAGCCTTTTTTTCGATTGCGTTGCTAGCTATTGTGGATTCAAATTACAAATTCGTATTTGTCGACATCGGTGCATACGGAAAAGAATGCGATTCAACCATATTACAAAATTCTAAACTGTACGAGCTAATGATTAACAACAACTTACCACTACCTCAACCCCAGCCACTCTCTGGTAGCAATATACCACAGATATAATAAATACAGGAGATATGATTTGTAAACAAATGTATTCGTGTTCAGATGTCGCCGTGTTCTCCCCACTTAATTCACTAACACAAAAGCAAAAACTATAAGAACGGCACACGAGCTCATATTTCTCCCGCACACAAAGAAACTTACAGCAACACTAATAAACTCACTAATAGAACACAGGCATACATAGGGCGGGGCTTCTACCTGTAGCTACGGACTCAGAATAAACACACATCGCAACTAGTGATGTGAAGAGGTAATCGTAGAAAAAATAGTATCGATGAAATTCAGTTATATCGTGTTATTTTTTGTGGGAAACCAGTTTGGACCTTTTCCTGTCGCATTTATCCACTTTTCTTTTATTTTTGGATACTTCGGATAGCTAAAATGTTAAAATAAAACCAAGGTGTGAATTGTGATGATGATATCAATGATACATGTGTAAGAGTACCGCAATAAATTAAAAACCCATACTTGATTCAATAAAAGATAAGTCGAGTAATCAAGAAATAGTAATGAATTGTATTTTTCAGTAATTAATTATATAATTTTTATCATTAAGTACCTCACATTAGTAAACAACAGCTATAAAGTTCCATGTAACAAAAATAGTCTAAATTTTTACCCTTGTGTAATCATTCGTACTAAGGGATCGTATAAAATATCGACAACCACAAAAGTGACATCACCTCTCTAATTATCTACCTAAAACACACCCGCTTCACGAAACTATTGTATGAGTGAGAGTAAAAGTAAAACACTTATCCATTGCACTATTAGACCAGCCGATTCATTGATCGATGTGTATTAAGCAAACAATGGTTGTTGTTCCTAATGAAAATAATTGCTTTTGGTACTTTATCATGTTTCTAGTATCACGAAGAAATGTTTTAGTGAATTTAATGAGAAAAACAATCATATTTTAGTACTTACGTGTGAAATGAGATGCCATCTTTCGTATAATTCACAATAGAGGTGTTATTTTTGCAAACAACCACTGTACAACGCGGCATTTTGTAAAAAATCACAAGCAGTGAAGACGTCGCAAGTTGACATTCGACTAATGGCCGAAACTGGCAACAAGTCTCTTTGCGGCTAGATGCGTTCGCATGCGCCACGCCTCCTTGCCATATCTCCTGTATTTATTATATCTGTGCAATATACCAACCCCGTATGTATTTGTGGGTGACGAAGCTTTTGGACTGAGCAAACATATTATGCGTCCATATGGCGGTCAAAATCTCGACTTACAACAAAAGGTTTTCAATTACCGTCTAAGCAGAGCCAGAAGATATGTCGAATGCGCTTTTGGGATTATGGCTAACAAATGGCGCATTTTTCACAGACCGATAGACGTGTCCTATGACTTCGCTACTGACATTATAAAAGCATGTTGTGTATTACACAATTTTGTCGCTGATCGAGATGGTTTTAGACAAAGAGATAAATTTGCTATAAGTGTTGATGAATTTCTCCCAATACAACCCGCACATGAAGAACAGACAGCACCGAATGTCATAAGACAGCAATATGCGACCTATTTTATGACTAGAGGAACTCTGCCTTGGCAGCTAAATAAGGTATAATTGTATTATGAGGGTTTTCAAGATTTTCTTGCACCGCCAATTCCGCGATCAGTAAAAAAATAATATTTTATACCTATACCTACTCAGCGTAGTCTAGGTTAGTTTTGAGCTAAGTAATAAAATAGTACTCACGCTAATCTAGATTCCCTTAGTTTTAAAACTTTAGAGTGTCGAGATATTAATTTTGTACTGATCGCGGAATTGGCGGTGCAAGAAAATCTTGAAAGCCCTCTTAAATAAAAAAAAAACATAAATATCACTGTGAACTCACCAACTTTGTTTTTTCGTTCAGCTGTGAAATTCTCGTAATCAGGAAATAAAACTTTTGATATGTCTTCCCAGGCTTTTGTTTTTAAATTTTTATTTTTAAAATCTACGTTTGACTTGTCCCATATAATTTCCCTTTCCTGTATCAATGTAATCAAGTAATCTATGTCAAGTTCTTCAATGGTATTCATTTTACCCTGCAAATAAAACTAATTAAAAAAACGTAAACGAAAAACGAAATGAGCTTTCGTGTATCCTCTCTGTCAACGCACAAGCAACTGAGCGCTGCCGCTCCGACGTCGCACGAGTACACCCCCTCTCGCTTCGTCTCGGGGGCTGCTGTCCGTCATGTGTGCGTTGCGACGACGCAACGCGCCGTGTGAACACCTTGGTTATTTGTATGTAAAACAACGCAAGGACAGCGCTGCGACGACGCAACGCAACGCAACGCGCCGTGTGGACTGGCTCTGAGTTGTTAGATAAATATAACATCAAATTCGATTGGGGAGTTTTGTTCAAAACTGGTAGTCGAGTAGTTCAGTGTGATGAGGTACAGATGAACATTTTCCAATATAATGGCTTGTAATTACAACTACTAACCAGTCCAGTTAACGAAATAACAGAGAAAAATATTAATAAACTAATTTGTACATTGCCCGCAGCCGCTGATTCTAAGCTTAACTTTATTCAACGACTTAAATAACCTAGAATCGCTTCTTCTCAATCACCTGATCAACCTCTCATACATATAAAGCTATAAAGACACTACTTACTACTATAGCGTGTAGACTTAATAAAGACGCCACCCAAGGATAATGTCTCGTCGATAAGGAATGTCTCATTACCGGTCATATTATTTAGTGTAGGCTTATGTGACATAGTTTGATAGATAGCTATCTCTGGATGCATGAAGGTCAAGGATTTAACGATCGATTAAAGGTTGAGTAATAGTAAACCTTTGCGTTTATTTAATAATTACTGACGCTTTCGTATAAATTTTAGGCTAAATAGAATTTACCACAAAAACCAGAAGAATAAGAGAAATAAACGCATCGCTACGTAACGCTAGCATAGAATTTTGTATTCTTTGGAGAAACTGTAACTGTGAAGGTCATACATAGTATAAAACACAGTCCATTTGCTTAAACCCGTTCCCTACAACAAGCGATTGTAGCGCGAATAGTGTCCGTTTCGACTGCTCGGCCACGTTGTCGTAGAAGAAAATGGACTACGTCAACGTTACGAAGGAATTTGTAAAACACTAACAATGAAAGTCGCAAATTCGTAGACCCAATATTCAGAAAGTTGTAAAGTTGTAAACCTTTACAACATGGTTTCGACCGCGCGGCCACGCAGTTCTCTTAAACGGAGCTAAGTAGTGGTACCATTCTTTTTGCTAACCACTGATGCGATTTCGCAGAAAATGTAGACAGTATGAATAAAGCCCTAATGTTTGGACTTCACGACTTACAACACCTAAAACCTATAATGCAAGTTAGAAGTAGGGTGACCAAGATTTATGGTGCGTCAATCAGACATTTCCGAAAGCGTCGTTTTTATATCAAGTAGGTAAGTAGTATCTAATATCATAATGAGGGAATAAGTATGGTTAATTGGATGGAGAAGTACTTATGCGAAAATATTAACACCGTATTCGTATAAATACCAATTTTTACACTCATCTAATCATACACTCATTTGTATTTCTGTGAATTAACAGTTATGCAATGTCATAAGATTTGTATTCCTGATGTATATTAATAGGTAGGTATAGTTGTCGGTATCAGAGTTGAAGTGAAAGGTGAATTTTAATAGAATAAATTAGTCTGATTTCAGCATAGCTCAATAGCTATTCACAAACGCTTCGATTCGACAAATCGTACGTCTGTCTTTGGCATCACGAAAGCAAGCGAGATATACATACGACTTTCCGAATCGAAATCCAATCGAAGCGTTTGTGAATAGCTATGCTGAATGCTTTCGCATCGATACTTGTTGCGATACGCGTGTCTTGGGTTCGAACTCGAGACCTATGACTTGACAGTCCAACGGTCACGCCACTAGGCTATGACTGCTTATATGCTTATACGATGCTGGATGAGAGTTGCCGAGAATCAAGCTAAGTGGCGTACAGTTGGAGAGGCCTGTGGACTGCTGTTGGCTGGTGATGATGATGACTGACAAAAAATAAGGACTTTCATAAATTAATGTGTATTTATTCATAAAATAAATTCATAAAATAAATAAGTATCAATAAAAACATTTATGATCATAAGCAAAGACCACGATTTCAGGCAAAAAAAGTTAACAAAATTGCAATCATCGCAAATAGCAAAAATTTTGTTTCAAAAAAGTAAGGGAGAATTGCCAGCCAATCAACTGTTAATATTATATATGTACTTATCTCTTTTAGCTACACGGGACCTTTAGTGATAGTGATGGAGTCACTACATCTACTAGTACGATTCCTGATCGAGAAAATATAGTATTTAGCCATTCGCTTCCTCTTCGGCGGAATATTTCTATGCAAGTCGATTAAAACCCTTCGCCTTGACACATTCGTCCAATGCTTCCATGAGGTATATGGTCTCCTCGTGGCAAGTTTCAGCAGTGAACAGTAGCTTTCTGGTCACCCTCTTTTCACACTCCTTTAATGTTTCGAAAATAGGTTTTACGTGGCAATCTGTTAAAGAGCAGCAAAATCAGGTACACGATGAAAGGAGGGAAATCGAGATATTTGTGGCACAAACTCCTAATATGGAATTTTTTGGGGGTAACTAAAATGGGAGGTGGAGTAGCCCTCACTATACAGGGTGGGGGACAGTACACTATTCTGAACCCTGCACACAGAAATTTTTCGTCGGATATTAAAAAAAATATCAGCCGTTCAGTACATTTTGACGTGTAGGTAGGTATTGCAGTTTTGTAGGAAACAGCTGTTTTATTTTAAATAACCGACGAAAATTTCTATGTGGGGGGATCCAGAATGATGTACTGAATAGGTTGGAACCGGCTTAGCGTCGCTGTCCCTTCCAACTTGTTTAGTTATTGAGAGTTGGTAGAAGAAGTGTTGGCAGAGCAACGTACAGCGAACAGATCGGTGTATTCATTCATTCATTGATCGCGAAAACTCGCAGATCAGGGAAGAATGGAAGCTGTCAATTTTTGTTTTTTTGTACCCTCCTATTTTAGTTTTAAATATTTGTTTTGCGTTGTATGTTTAATGTTTGTTTTTTGTCATTTTGTATGCACGTCGTGTTCCTGCGACAAGTAAATATTTTTTCTCCTTTTTAATGGTACAAAAGGGAAGAGGCATTTACTCAGCATAAAGATAAAGATGACAATGATGATATAAATTTAAAAAATCCGCAGTCCCATTTAAAAGCCCAATACTTTTAATATAACCGATAAAAAACTTCAGTGCTGGGGATCAAACAGAATAACATGCCAGAAACATGATATTACTGCTCATAATCAAGCTCGTTTCTTTAAGCCATTCTTGGTTGGACTGAAAAATAAAATCTGTTAGTATATCGTCATTTAAACTTCTTATAGAATTAGAAACACGTGACCCGAGACTCAAGTCTCTATAATACATTCTTGTGGTGAAAAACTTTTAAATTTTCCTATTATAAACGTTAATTTTAAAGTTAAGAACCGCAATAGAAAATCATTTAACTCTGCGAAAACTTTGAATTTTGTTACTGAAGACAATATTATAAATTCTTTAGAAACTGTCTGAGCTGGACGGTTATTGATGAATATTTTATGCTTAGGAATGGAATTTTCTGGTCTAATAATACTTGCTTTGCAATAAGACTTTTTATTAAGACTACGAAAAATATAAATGTTGATGTATGGACAGCGAACTCCAAATGTAAAACGGATGGATTGTGTGAGAAATGGTATGAAATAAAAAACAGTAAATGTGGGTGTGACGGTTCCAGAATGGATAAATAAACATATTTAGCCAAACCCAAGTTATGGCAGTAGGGCGATTTACACGTTATTATTCAATAATATATGAAATGCTCGCAACGATGATTCCTACGTGATGTAGTAAAACAGATGACAAAAAAAAAACGTACTGTCTAAACATTTTGCTCGTTCATCTTCTATTGGGTCATTTGACCCCTGAAACAAAAAAAAACAAACGGAAGGTGAAAATTAGTACGTAAATGAAGAGCCAAAAATTCCTTTGGCCCGTACTGTAGTATCTTGTAAGGCCTTGTCTGAACCAAAATGAATAGCTAAATAATATTGTTGCACTATCGGAATTCCAACTCTCAGCGATGAAAATCTACAAGTGCGCTTTTATTAAGGGCGTATGGAACTAAGTTAGTACTGTAGGCCTTCCCATGAAGCGACTGCCTATTTGACCTCCACAACCCAGTTAGTACTAAGTAATACTTGCAATCGAACTTATAACGAAAGAAAATACTACACTATACTATGAATACTGTATCAAAGAGATAGGGCTGCATCAGAAGATTTTTCCAATACTACCGAAGTACTTATCCCATAACTCAACGAAGCAAGCGATTCGTTATTCGATCTATCTGCATCGAATCAGTTGGAATCGGTTTCAATTGACCATTACTCATTTTGCGGAGAAGAGAAATAATAATTGGTAAACAAGATGCTGTTCCATTGGTTTGACCATGTGGGGTTAAATGAGATATAGATATTTTTCCATTGAACAACAGATGCGAATTAAGAAGATGTTAAGACTAATTTATATTTTAGACTTGGTAATAGATTGTATTAGAAAGGTACACGATGAATAGGGAAATACAGAGGTGTGTCCGTGGCAAAATCTGTTGCTAAACAAAATAATTAGTATGCTGAAATCTGCATCCCAATTTTCTAACACATTTTCAATCAGTACAATCCGAAGGATTTTGCATATGCTCCACTGCAGGTTACAATTATGGTTTTGGGTAAACAATTGGATTTCTTCCTATGGGTGAAGGATTTATGCTAAAATTGATGCGATTTGAAATTTTAAAAGTTGGAATGTGAAAAATAACAAAGAGATCAACAACCGTAATAACATTAAATTAAAATAAGCCAATCGTAAAAAAAAAATACAAATTCCCGAAACTTCGCATCAAAAAGGAAGAAAAACGAACCGCGTGGATTTATTCATTGTCGTAATAAAACAATGGTGCGGACATGTGTTATTATATTCAGTATATTGTATGCCATTACATCCATAAATGAAGCATTCAGGTCAATGTGCAATTCAAATGTTAGGGCTTTCAACTCTGCAGGATTGTACGAAATTATTTTATTAAAACAAAGTTCATCTCAAAGAAAAGATGGAGGATGTTACATGAGGAATGATATGAAAGGAAAGAGAGTGAATGATCGTGTGACAGTTTACAGAGGAGAATGGAAGAAGAAAATGTGTTGCACCGACTCCAAGTAACATAGGACAAGAGCAAGAAGTTGATGATGTAACTACATCTGGATGTTTACGAGCTTTAAAAGAAGTTGAGGTTTGATATAACTTTATTCTCATAAGAATACAAAATTCACTTACATGAGAATCTTAAAACTATAACATAAGTAAATATTGTTGAGAGTTTTACAAAAACAGACATTTGTACAAAAATTATTATGTGGGTAGATCAAAAACAAAAAGAAATACAAACAACTCAATGTTCGCTTGATACACAGGCTCAAAACATCAAATCTAAAAAAAGTGTCCGTTCAACACATATAAGCAAAAGAAGATGGTAATAGAAACCTTTTTTTTATGATCATCAGCCTTTGAGCTTATAGCAGTAGACTTAAGGGTTCTCCATCTCATACCACTGAGCCCAATCCACGATCGCCGACAACACCGTAAAGATCGTGTCGGCAACTCGGCACCTAGACAGAGTAATCGAAGAATCTCCGTAAGATTCCATTAAATACGCTGCTCGATATAAAAGAAGTAGAATATACAAACTGTATTTTGCATCCTCGTCAAATTCAAGGAGGTAACTATGCTTATGATTTTCGACCCGTATAAAAAATAAAATGGGTAGGTAATTTTTTTATTTTTTTCGGAAATTGGTAAGTGTACACCACCCGTATTAAAACGCGGCCCGTCTACTACTAGCCCTATATCCGCGCTTTCACACACACAAACAAACGCAGACGTTTATTCGACAAACGGGTTATTCTCCTCTTTTGAGAAAGGCTTCATTCTGAAATAGTGTCAAATTAAAACAACTAAAAAAGCAACGTATAGGTATTATTATTGACCAGGTACCGTAATTTATATTGATTATTTACGTCTTCTATGACAACCTCCTGAATTTTGACGAGGATGCAAAACTACACCTTGTGAGAACCTTATCCATATTAATATCAACATGTAAAAGTAACTCTGTCAGTCTATCTTTAACCGATTCGTTGCGGATGGCACGTTTCAGTGCCATCACTTCTTTTTAAGTGTGGCGTCAGGCACGGATATGTGTCATTTTGAAATCGATGATAACTCCTTCAATTAAGTTTTATGGAAGTTTTACCTGAAACCAAACTATCTTCATTTTTCACGTATATTAAGCTCGTAGCCTTCGTTTCTGGATACTGTAATATTTTTAAAAAAAGAAGAAGTGAAATAACGGCTAGAAGTTAGTGAAATTAGGCATCGCAACGAATCGGTTAAGGCGCCTTTTCACGCCTTCATGCTTTTTTCAAAAGCTCACAGGTGGTTGTTCACTGTGGTCGGGACTTAAAATATCTTTTCTCCCGGTAATACGTTCCAGTGGGATACTAAATTCCTCCGCACAGGAAAAACCGCAAAAGCGACTTCTATACAGCTCATAAAAATCTAATTTAGTTCTGAATTCACGGAGGCTGGAGCAGACGCAATACCATAAATTAAAATTGCAATCAATTAATTATTTTTCTACAAGGGTATCTATTTCTTTCAAGTCCGTACCTATACTTATTAATATAGTCTTTCATTCTTTAATGATCATCAGTTCAATCTGGGTAATACCTGTATCTTCTGATAATTAGAAGACTAATCTTACTCCTCCTATTACAAGTAGTTTCCTCCGATTAAAGTTAGTTATTATATTTGGAAAATAATTTGAAACTTGTTGAAGATTTTGGTCAGCCCTAGCCAAAAGTCGCGATCAATGGTCCGTAGTAATTGTTGGCGACCTTACGGTGTGTCGTTTGACATTGTTGAATTATTCGTACCTCATAAGTTCATAACACAGTAACAACTCTCTTGTGGTAAAGACTAAGTCGAGATCAATCTAGTGAAAATGTTTACATAAGATCTTTGCCCTTTTCAAATGTGTTTCAGCCTTTTATTGTAATTTATTTTCGTAGATTTCAGGTTCATGAACTGTTTTTTGTTTGGTTTTCTTTATAAGTCTGACAGGCTTTAATCATTCTTATTCAAGTGCGAGAAAGCAAAGACTAGGGTTTAGTTTTTATGCGTAGGTAAGATATGAATGGTTATTTTTTAAATATTAAATGCGCCTACCCTTGACCTCAATCTTGTCCTGTTTAATGATGAGTGGATTTTTATACACGAGGTCTCTACCTGCCAGTGTTGCCAACCCCATCTCAGAGCAAAACTGTATACAAGCTAAAAAAAATTTTTGAAAACTGTAAAAATAAATTTAAAAACGACAAATCTACAGATTTTTCTTATTTTATGGTTTCATACTTTATTTAATGGTAGAAATAAATATAACATATAATATTATGGAAAATAAATATTAAACAAAAAAAAACTTCTAATCAAATTAACTAAATAAACTTGTAACAACAATACGAATTGAATAATATATTAAATATTATTAGCTGATATCTCGCCTTTATTTTGAAAATCGTCTTGATTTTCCATCTCTTCTTTGTTTTTAAAAATATACATGAACTTGAAGTAGTCTTTGTTTTGTTTTCATAACAAATTAAGCGCTCTGCCGGTCGTAGCAGTACTGTGCAGCAGACACGGAAGCTTTTTGGCCAGTCCGTTAGTGGTAGGTTTTGCTGAGGCCGAATTAGTGTAACTATGGACTAAGTAGCAAAGAAAATAAAAGATGCTAGCATCTTAAATAAAAAAACTGTAGATTTGGAGGCCTAAACTAAAAATTGAAGATTTCCAAAAAAACTGTAAATCAACAGTTAAAACCGTAGAATTGGCTACGCTGCTGCCTGCCGACTCGACTAGATTGCGCGATGGTGATAAAATAATAAGCTAGGTTTTATTTATATTAAACAAAAATGGCTTTGAATGAAGATTTTTCAGGATCAGAAATCGTTTCAAAGTCAAATTATTTATTTGCACATTTATGTGTACATTCCTAGTACAATGTGATTATGATTTAAATTCACAAGTATTTCTTTTACAATAAAACTAACATAATATTCTCACAAGCCTTTTTGCAAACATTCATGAGAAATAAGAAATGACGATGGGTCCACTATGGCAAAAGGATAAATGTCAGCCCCTTGTAATATTGGAATAATATTATTAAATTACGAATGACGAATTAAAGTTCATGTAAACGAAACTATCGATTATAGATACCACATGAAAGAACATTCGGGGACAAGGGTACATGGGTTAATCTTGCTCAGTTTGGTTTCAAACCGGTCTTGTCTAGTTTCATTCATTAGCATGAATTATGGATTGGTTCGGTCATGTGAGAGTGAAATAATTATAGATAGTTTGCGTGCTATTTTCCTTACACGCGTTTTTATAGATACTACTGTTGAGCATCAGATCCTGGCTTCGATACCCAGGTCAGGCAGTGTTTTTAGGTTTTCTACCAGGAATTTCTCAGTAGCAGCCCGGAGTTTGGGTTTGTGCGCGGTTGATGGCAATAGGCTCGCATACATGAGACTTTAACATGACTTGCGATGTGGTAGAGGTTCTTCTTTATCGTGTGGTTAGTGCCTAACCTGGTGTCAGAGTTTTTATGCCGCCCATGGGCCTCTGACTTGGCTTTACATACCGTCGAGAAATATCTCTCAGGTATGCTGGTTTCCTCACGATTTTTTCCTTCACCGAAGCAAGTGATAATTATTCAATACCTCATGATTCCGAAAAATCAGAGGTGCGTGACCTGGGTTCGAACTCGAGACCTATGACTTGGCAGTCCAACGGTCACACCACTAGGCTATCACTGCTTATGCTGCTTATGCACTGGTGGTAGAGGTGTTCTGTAAGTATATCCCTGCCTAATCCTTTAGGGAAATTCAAGCGTGGGATATGTAGAATTTTATATCAACGTTCATTCAAGACTCAATTTAGAACAGCCGAGTATCATTTGGGAGCGAAATAACCGGCGTAGACGAACGAGTCAACGACATCTCATCGGTTGCAGGAAAACTCTGGAACGTCGTAATTTCATAAACAAGGAAAAATAATATTGTGAAATTGTTTTGCCAGAAAAAAAATATAAATAATAGTCACATGAAAAGAATCCGAATTATGATGGTTTCGATGTTGGCAACGCTTAAAGATTTCGAGATTATTGATAAGTGAACTCAAAAGCGCATTAATTTCAATAAAGTAGATAGATTTCTCGGATGGATTAACGGTAAATAATTTTAAAATACGTCATCAAAGTATAAAAACTAAGTTATTGCGCCATTAAATTTTTTGTACGGATATGGATCCAATATTAGCCTAGACCGGTTTAAATTGACGTCATATCCCAGTGTTTTTTTAAATGTTTAGGTAGGTTTGAATTGTATGGAAAATTGTTAAAACAATTTACTATGGTTTAGTGTTTACATTTTGTCAGGCTTCCTTGATTGTTGTTCTTTTGTCATATAAATCTGTTTAATTAATGGCCGTAATAAAGATGGTGGAAGGGACAGCGACGTTAAGCCGGTCACCACGTTTTCAGTAACACCATTCTGAACCCCTCCACACAGAAATTTTTCATGGTTATTAAAAAAAAAACCAGCTGTTCAGTATATTTTGACGTGTAGATATTGCATTTTGTAGGAAACAGCAGATTTTTTTTTTAATAACCGACTAAAAATTTATTTGTGGGGAGGGGTGGAGGGTTTAGAATTATGTACTTATTACGTTGTAACTGGATTAGCGTCTCTGTTCCTTTCACCCTGAATATATATACGATTTATTTCCTTCTTCTGTCCAACGTCTCCACCAAAACAACCAAACATAATGGGCACGAGATGTTGTGTCGACGGGGCGTCACAATGTACACATGCCTATATTATAGGCATTGGTCGCTATATCCCAAGAGGCTACCAAAGACAGTCCATCTCCAAATACAAAGTGTAGTAGATATTTTGCTTGCATATTGCGATGGCCAAACGGTTAAGGCATAGCCTCTCATGCACGAGGTTATGGGTTAAAAACTGGGGTTTTCAAAGTTTATCTTGGATATCACTGATATCGGTGACCTTCTTTGTATGAGACGAGGCCTTTGACCGACAGTGGGACTCCAGTAGGGTGATATTATTATTCATGCTTTTAGTGGCATAACAGCCAAGTGTGTCACCTCAGTTTAGCACGAAGTACCAGGCCATCATATATTCATAGAATCGTCGATTACTTCGCCCCAAGAATCAATGCAGTTGACCCTAATAAACTACTAGGCCACCACATGATACATGCAATCGTACAAAATTCTCAAATTCAAATATTCTCTGAAACCCGAACGTGGGAATCAGTCATTTTATTAATACAAAAGCGTACTTTCCTTGAATTTGGGCCAAAAATCCGTTGTGTGCTTTCGTTTGATAATAATCTTCTCGTCTGCTAACCTTGTTCTGGTTAACGTGTTTACAGTGTCAACGTCTTAATCTTGATGATTATTTTCTCACTGAATTTCATAAGTCGCTTGACACATTTCTTCTTGCCCCAAATTCGAACTACGCAGGTCTAATGGAAGATCCCAACGTTTCGGATTAGTTGTTTGTGGTTTGAATTATAGTCTACGAATGCAAAGAACTTCGATGCAATAGGGAGTCCACTTTTTTCTCAAAATTCCCGTTCATCTCCTTTCATCCAAGTTTTTACCAGCATGCAAAAGTTACTAGACTTTCCTCATATTCAAGTTGTAAGTTCCAACCTATCAGATTATCTTTTACTCACGTAAAACAATATCTATTATCAATATATTTATCTATACTATCCAGTTGCAATTAACAACAAACACCACAGACCGCTCGTTAGTCGCGTGCAAAGCCAATAATAATCCGTCGGTTCCAACTCCTACGGGAAATCATCCAACTACTAGCAGTTCAGACGTAAACAAACAACTTACTGATGAATTAATATCAGCTGATCGAGTTACGTTTATTTCCGTGTTGCGTGTCTAGGAGAACGACTTTGTATTAGTAAATAACGGAGTACTATGTCTGGCACTCCTAAATAGACAAGACAGATAGATTTATACGTACGTTATACCTACAAAGACTGGAGACGTTAGTTATAGATCTATACGTAGGTACTGACCGTATTATTGCGGTCTCTTTATACGTTTAGATTTGAATGGTGTATGTAGCAGAGTCTTTGATAGTAATTGCGAATCAGCCAAATCCAATTCTTCTCCAGCCCGGAAGAACCCGGCCTCATGATCAGCGCGGTACCCAATTGCGTAGGTACTACATTTACAGTGACCAATCACATTCATCAACAACATATATTGAGTTGTTTACGTTCTAGAGCAGACGAACTTTTCCTACCTTTGAAGCATTAGATTGATAATTTTCTCCAAATCCTTCAGTTTGTAATTGAAGGTTTGTTGCGCAATTGGGGTACCTAGTGATCTAAAGTTTCATCTTAAAATGGTATGTCCTTAAATTTTTACAATGTTTGGTCTGTCACAGGGTATTGGTGCATTTAAAATGCATAAGATTCCAATGTTACCTATTAATAATATTCGATGCACGCCAATTTTCATGTAGTAAGTCTATTAAAGTCTACTCTAGTGCCAAAATCTGTCATACGTGTAACGGTCGGACACGTTTCACCGCCTTTTCGAGTACGCACTATTTGTTGTCTCATTTGCTAGAGTGAATAGGTGTTAGGAAAGGTGCTTCTTATGGCCATGTCATCTCTACCAATAAGGTATGTGAGATCTAGATTATCCGGAAGGAATCTTTCTATTATTTCTTTGTTATTCGCATCTGTTGCTTGTGTATTGTGTTAATGATGGTATTTTGCCCACCTATAGAATATTATAGACTCATTCAATAGGTATGGTCCATGCTATTTGATTGCATGTCATACTTCTTTTTCGTTCTGATCAACAAATTCTAGTTTTTTTCAATCGAGTTTACTTTTACTGGTTTGTAGACTAACGTAAATACATGAGCACTCTCAGATCTTTTACAGCGTTATTTTGTAAAGAATAAAGTTCATTGTTTTAACACGAAACAATGGCTTGCTTTTCTTTATCATTTTAATATTATAATGTCCTTAAACTTAAACACGCTGACAGAAATGAAAAGTTAAATAAAACGTGTACTGTCTGGGAATCCATCGATCATTCTCGAAATCTCGACCAACTTCAAAGGTAAAAGCTGTATGATCTGCACTATTTCGCAGAACCGATTTGAAAATTATGGTGTCTTTGCCTAGACAAGTACACACTTGGTAGGATCGGCACGGGTAGTATTTGTTTAACAACAAAGCTGAACTGAAGCATTAACTGCACATACTCAGCTTTCATTCCAATAGTGAGGATCGCAACGTTTTCAAGAATCATTTTTGGGTCAGCTCGGCATAATCCGAGCTAAGACGGGCAGTTAGTCCCTAGAGGTATATCTTAGGATAAATCACATTTACATGCACGGATCAGCGTTTTCGAGTATCTATATCTCATTCTGTCACGTTAAGGCGTCATTTGGTGGAGCGAGACAATCCGAAGCGTGCGATTGGACCTCTCACTTTAGTGAGTTGCAATTCTTACTTGCAGAAAGGGAAGAAGATTCAAGAAAATTCTGAACTGTGCGTGTAAATGTATTTTCACCCTGAGTATATTAAAGATGGCCACCCGGCTCTGCCGAACCACGCCGACCCGAGCATGTGTTTTTGTGTATAGCACCCCTTTCATAAAAGGATATATAAACATTGAACAACTGCACTTAATGTAGCCATCACGAGTGTTTGCAGTATTATTTAAACTGTAGCAAAATAATATTCCGTGCTTACCGCTGTTTGGACTCCTCATTATCGTATGGATAATCGTTTACATAAAATAAAATATGTTTTCACACTTTGCTGCTGTCTGTTGAAAATTTTCCATTAATAAGTTAGCAATTACATACTCGCGATGGGTAATCATTATCGAGGTGAGAAAAACAACTAATTAGAAGCATACCACATTTTTCTTCTAAATATTTTGTAGAAACTTATCAGAAAATTTTCAAAATTAATCCTGGTGAGCACAAAAGCTAGATATTTCTGGAAGGAGTTGTAGAAAAATAGCCGAAAATTGAATGTAACGACAAGGAGAGGTAAAGGATTATGTCTAGCAGAAAACTTCAATGACCCGATGATGGTGAAGGATGACGTCTCTTACAAAGTCTTTTGTCAGATCTTTAAACGACGCTTAGCATGTGCTGCTTAGACATGTTTCCGTCTCTTTTTTGCATTGATTGTAGTTTGAATGTTTTGCAGTTAAAGAAATCCTTCCTTCCACTTGACACCACCAAAACGACACCACCGGTGGTGTCGTATGGAATCTCTAGTCCATATGACACCACCCTAGTGATGTCCAGAAACTCGTGTTTTTGACAAACAGCTCCCAAATCATTATTTTAAGTTATCTATAGTTAAACGATAATTAATGAAACAGAGTTTATAAAATATTATTTTTTTATTTAAGTGAAGTAAGTAGTTATGTAGGTATTAAAGAACGGACCGGAAAACTAGTCTTCCAGCATGTCAACAATTGTTGTTACGTGCTTGTAATAGGCCTTAATGACCTTTTCTTTTAGTGTTTCTTTTCCGGGAAAAAAACTTTCAGCCAACAATTTTGCTGTATTTAATACAATCTGAGCATCACTCAAATGGTCCGTTTGGGTACAAGTATCCTTCATATTTTGTTCCGTTTGCGTTTTCACGGACATATAAATGTCTGGTGTGGCGTCGTCATGTCTACACTCTACGAAATACTCTTGAGTATCCTGCATTTCAAACACATCATCGGGCGAGAGTTGGTATTTAGGTTGTGAACTCAAAATTGATTGACTCTCCATACTTTCTAAATTATGTTTTTAAGTATTTATATATTTCTAAATATGATGACAGTGAACAAAACAGAAAACAAGTGAATTCAGAAACGCCACAGTGACATACTTATATTCTTTAATATCATGTCACATGTGCTAGCATTGTGGAAACATTAAAAAAGTTTCTACTCCGATTTACCCGATGATGTGATATTCTGTTTAAAAAAACCTCTATCTGAGTTCATCTAAAGCCTTGGCCACAGTAATATCACCATTGATTAATTGCATTTGAACATCAAGTATAAAGTCATCATCCACAATGTATTTACTCTTCCTTTTTTCTTCTAAAGCTTCCATACCTAAGTATTTATTCATTTTATTCATGGTTCTGAACAAAGTAACTGTTGTCTTGTTGATTCCCTTTATTAGTTTTGAATGAAAACCTTCGGACACATTATCGGTACGATGTCTTTCACCATATACGCTAAAAACATCTGGGGAGTGAATTTTCAACCAATAATTTTCGATGTAATGTATAAATCTGGTCATGTTTATATTATTAATTCTATAAATTTGGGTTTTGATATACTCCCATCCTTTTAAAGTACATCGTGGTGGCAAGAGCGGTAAAGCCGCTGTTAGAGCGACAATTCTTTTTTCCGGTTTGGTTTGATTATTTTTAAACTTTCTGGCATTTTTCCAAATATTTTTGCACCAGTGATAATAGCAGCCTTTTATTATTACATTTGGATTTTCTTCTTTTATAGCGTTAATTGCCGCGGACTCATAGTCACAATGTACTTTATAAGGTTTAAATTCTGGCAATTGTGATTGAATCATGTGGAATAATAACTCATAGCTTTTCTGTGTTCGATTAGTCATAAATGCACTGATAAGTGGTATCACTTTTGTTTCTTCAAAAGTGCTGCCTATGTCACCAAGAATATTGTAGATTTGTTGGAAGAGAGTCGGGCAGACTGCAAAAGTTCCATCAACGAAATACTCAGTGATATTACAAATCATTTCACGACAACGTATGGGACAAAAAATCAATATGCGAGTACCATCATAATAGTAATCCGCTAATATAGACTCGCGAAATGTTACCGGTATAGTGACCTCATTGATAGATTTAAAAATTGTAGCGGGAACTCCAAGTTCTTTATTTCTTGCATTATAAAGCGACTGTTTAATATTTTTAAACTTTGGAATTGCATTCAGTAAATCATGACCTTTTTGTTTCAATGTAAACACATTATCTTCATATACGGTTGGTATTGGTTGGTCAGATGTAATTACCTTATTTCGTAATGCGTTAGTTACCAGCAAACGGTCATTTGCAAAGGCGTCTCTTCCGCAAGTGTGATCTTTGGTCTGAGTAATTACGTCATTCTAAAAAGTAATATTAAAATTTATTCTAGTAAAATAAGTAAAGGCTATGGAATACTCGAAAAAATGTCAAATGAAAAGGATGCTTACCATTAAAGTTATAGTACCTGGACACTTTGTCCTTTTGAAGCTAGTGCATCTCCATAACACTGAGCCGTTTTTATATCCCTTGTGACGGTGAAATTTATACGTATGCCAGAGCAAAGCTGTTCCGCCATGAGTTTTTATGTATTTTATGTCTTCAGTATTAGTATCCATGTCCATTTTGAAAAATTAAAAGATTAGGACGGAACGACAAGAATATGCAAATTGCAATGAACAATGTCAAGATGACCATTTGAGTGACAGATAAATATAAACTTTGTCAAATGACGTACCTCATTAATGAAACTGCTTGAACTTAATTGGAGTTTTCATATCAACAACTTTGTATGTAACCTCACTAATAGTCGGTGGTGTCATATGGACTAGAGATTCCATACGACACCACCGGTGGTGTCGTTTTGGTGGTGTCAAGTGGAAGGAAGGAAAGAAATAACGCTTAGCCAAAGTAGGTACGTGCTAATAAACAGCAATTACAGATCTCAGTCTTAACGTACAAAGTAATCTAGTTCCAGACTGTATTCAAGTAATTTGATCCAGTTCAAGCTTGCTTCCATCAATTGCTAAGTACTGAAATGATAATTTTGTTTATACCATTGACATTGTCCTCAATTCTCTTATTAGAATCAAATCTTTAGAACCAGAAATAGCAAGGGGTATGAAGAGCTCCCGTTTTTAATTGAGATCTGCGACGATTAAGGGCACATTCTAATACATAAGTAGGTCTATTTGAGCTAATGAATGAAATATAGTTGGGAAAAAGCTAGCCAGATGAGTCAGATTTTCATTGTAGAAGGTAGCCAATCATCTACATAACAAGTGGGTAAAAATAACCCCGCCCGATGCCTGCTGTGACCCGCGTGGAGTTTGGTAACTGTCTCACGGGATCGTACTACCAGGATAAAAAGTATCCAATATGTGCAAATCCAGGTTTTAGACTATTTGTGCAACAAATTTAATTCAAACCCGTTCAGAAGTTTTTGAGTGAAAAAGTAGTAAGATGATACCTATGTAAGATATTTAACCATCTTGAAATCCATTTGTCCTCAGATTGTACGGGTCATGGTGCTATGATAACATGGCCACCACGACAATGGTAGTGTCACCCTTAGCCACGCAGCCATCACCGAAAAACAAGAGGCGGTTATTTGCCGAAGCCAGGCAGAACAGCCTCCAGAAGCTCAGCATCATATTCGACCACGGAAATAAAAATGGTAAGTAAAAAACTAGTCAGACAATCGCTGGGCAAAATAAACATCAAAATGGGTGTCAAAGGAGAACTCGGCGTCGTGGCAGGTCCAAACAAAGATTGCGAGATGAGTTAGACCGCTACATGAAAAATTGGACTACAGAAGCAAACAGCCGCGAAAAATGGAAAGTGTGGCGGGAGGCTTTTGCCCAGTGGGACACTATGGGCTGATATGCGTGCCTAGGGTTCGAACTCGAGAACCGATAACTTGGCAGTCCCATGGTCTCACCACTAGGGTATCGCTACTAATAACTGTTTTAGAAGACGAAGAGTCAGTGATTTTTCAGAACTACACTTTGGCACATGCAACCTGGCCCTAGCGTGTTGTTTATCAACTTGCTTGAAACACACAATTGCAAATAATATGTTTAAGTAAGTCCAAACGTTCACAACTCTCTATAGTAAGGGGTTCAACAGGTTGGTCCTGTTGCTCGGTAACTTCTTATGGAAAAGCAGCTGGGTTAAAGTACTCTTTGAAAAGGGTCAGTTGGGACAAGTTAATTAATAAAGGCAGTTCAAAATGATGTACCTTCTAAATATAAAGGAAAAGGCTATAGTAACAAAGAGAAGAACAACTAATACTAAAAATGTTGTATCTAAGACAGGGAGCGCCATCTAGGTAGGCAATGTTATTCCGCGAAACTAAAGTAGGTACAAACAACAGACACAAGCTTGCATGTAAGAAACCAGTAATTAAAAAGTGTATTTCTAAGTAATCACATTATTTTGCTTATTCGCCCATACAAGCGTCAGCTTGTCAACAAAAAAATTGACAATTTAATTTAAGTTGTGGTTATATAATTCATTACTGCAATTCCTTTGTTTACCATGAATGTGTATCGACACAAAATTAACTTTGCAGTTAAGTTGTGCAACAGGAAAAAGAAAATATCTGTACATTTAGTTCCTTATTCTGCCCCAATTGGTCGCGCGTAATTTCGCTGCACCAGGCTACACCTGTCGGTCTCACTTTTGCAAAAAAAAAAAATGGTCGGCGAACAAAGCAAAGGTGTGCATTTATGCAGCCGGCGTTCATGATTTGTTGTTTGTAATCTAACATAAGGCTCAGACTTCTTTTGTAAACGATATTCCTGCCTATCGTCTATGCTTGCTATACATGTAAGCAAGAAAGATGTACGTACATAGCTACGATCAATGGAGTAAATGATCCTCTGCTGTAGGCCCGTTTTCCACCAAGAGCGGTGTGAAGACGTGTAAGATTCGTCCACCACAAAGACGTTAAATGCGATGTGGATTTCAACAAATCGGTCAATTCCAGCGCGTCTCCTAAACGAAACCATAACGGTTTTACTCGGCGAAATAATCATGGCCAGTCTGCTTGCCGGCTTGAGCATACCTATTATCTATTATAAACGCTCATTATGGGAAACTATTTCGCAATAACCAACACCAGTTTGAACTCTTTCCCTAACGTTTTTTAGACATATTATCATAAACCTACTTGATTCTATTCTAGATATCTTACCAGTTTAAAATACTCCTTTTCTTTGTAATCAGGCGGCAAAGGTTCTATGCAGTCCGGTTCCTTTATAACCACCACCTTAGGTACTTTGCACTGTTTCGGAATTTCCGGTTCACAATCTCTTTTTCCGAACATTTTCCTATATTTTTGCCTTTACCGATACTAAGGTTATTCCTGTTTAATTTTTTTTCTTAAAATAAGTCCTGAAATTCTTTCTTGCTTGACGACAGTTCTGACATAAATGACGTTCGTTAAGTTCAAGTTTTCGAAAATGCGCTGCACTATGCCGGAAAACGGAAATACCTCTAAGAATAAGGTACGTCTTAGTACATCGTCTTACTGATAAGAAACAATATGACTGTCGACACGATATTATGTGGTCCAGATAAATACGACAGATTATTTGATAAATAAAACATATGATTCCGTCGTCATAATTAATGTTTTGTTTGACCAAATCACAAGTGAAACCGTGTGTCGGTAAAACAGGACTTAGTTATTACATTGCTACTAGATGGCAGCACAGTGTACAAATGAAATGCGCGCTTTTCCATGACTGTTTTTTCCATTGACATATAAATCATATGGACTTGAAATGTTTGACTATAGAAAAAATAGTTATACAAATATGAGGCATAACGACGCCAGAATCATAAAAATGCTGCCGTCTCTTTTTAACTTTATTAATTTTGCGTAAGTAAAAAAGGATAATACTATTTTTGACAGTTACTATAATGGCAACCCTTCGTTCCTAGCGTCATTGAAATACCTATTTGCGGCCGGGTCGCCATTTTATCAGCTCGCTGTTTGGTACTAAAGTTGGGTACGTCAACTGTCAAATGCTCTTGAGCTGTGGATATTTTTTGAGAATTTTGGAGGAATTTGCTGTGTTGTTGCGTTTGAACTCTATTGTTCTATAGTGAAAATTGTCAATAGCAAGATGCCCAATTGCAATATAGTCGGATGTGGCATCAAAAGAAGCGGAAATCACCCGAACATAACTTTGCACCAGTACGTACTTAATTTCAGCTGAAATATCTTTAGATTTAGATAAAAAACCTATGCTTCTGCATTCGTTTAAAAGTTTCAACAGTAAGACATTCATAATTTACGTTTTGCCTTTATTTTCAAGTTTTATTTCATGAAATCAATTTCTTGTTATTGGAGGGATAGAGTTGTGAATTTAGGCATTTTTATATTTATCGATAGTGCTATTTTATGGTTCTTTATTGGTTTTATGTTTTACTTTCAAGGCTGCCTACTAATAAAAGAAAAAAGAAAATTTGGCTGGAAAAAATTGGTGTTGAAAATTTAAAGATGTCAACAAAAACAATTCACATTTGTTCTCTTCACTTTGAAGAATCATGTTTCAACCGGACACTGAATAAAGTAACATTGCGTGACGATGCTTTACCTTCACCAACCTTATTGGTATGTAACCTTGTGTGTTCATAATTTCTAACATGATTGTGTATTAGGGTGATAAATGATAGTGATGTCCCCAATTGCAACACTTGTCTAATAGACACAAAAAGTGATGTAAAGGATGTTTTAGAGTGTGATCTTAGAATTAATTAAAATCCTATTGATATTATCAAGAAACATCAAAAATACTTATAATTTTATTGCTTTACAGCCTGCGATTCAATCAAATACGTCTAGAATTTTAATTGAAAATGATCAAAATCAGACAAACTCACAATCAATATCTGGATGTGGTGCTTCAAATACGGTAATTTTTTTTTTTTGTGTAATTAAAAACAGTAGGATTAACCTACTGTTTTTAAAGAGTCATAAAATTTTTGAGTATTTGCTTTCCTATTTCTATTATTATTTATGTTAATATTAAAGAGTGGTTTTCAGGACAAAGCTGTTTGTATGCCTACCATTCAAAATCAACCTGGACAGATTTCAAAGAGGAGTGCCATAGATTTAGCCCCTAGCACATCTGCTGCGCCAGATTTCGCCGCTAGCACTTCCGCTGCGCCAGATTTCGCCGCTAGCACCTCTGCTACGCCAGATTTCGCCGCTAGTACCTCTGCTACGCCAGATTTCGCTGCTAGCACCTCCACTACGCCAGATTTATCGGTATGACTAGCTTCAGTTTTTCTTCAATGAAACAGGAGATATCTCATGCTTGTGTTCAATATATAATAAAGCTTACTTTTATTTTATTTGATTCCAGGTTCAGACACGTCAAATAATAAAATTAAAGGACAAATGTCAAAAACAGTCCAAGAAGATAAAGAGACTTAATGAGAAAGTTAGAAGACAGACGAAAAAAATTGCTCACTTTAGTAATATTATCAAAGATTTAAAGGAAAGAAATTTATTAAATTCAGAGTCCCAAGCTTTGCTTGCAGAATGTGCAGGACCCCAAGACTTCTTAAAAAGGCAAGTGGCAAAATCTAAAGGTTTGCCAGTAGAGAGGCATAATTATCTATAATATACAATAGAAAATTGTCACGTTCATTGAAATGCGAAACTTGTAACAAACTTCTTTTTGGAGTTTCTGAGCAATTTAAAACAAGTTTAATTACTTTAAAATCTCGAGGTGGTCTGGTTTATCCTTCGAACGACGTTGTAAACATTTTGAAAAATGTCGAAAAAATATTAAAAGGTGTTTTGCATGTAAAAGACAGGGAAGAAAATTACTATTTGTATATTTTTAAGTTTTTTGTAGATTACTATGCCGAACCAAATAATTTATTCGATTCTGGGGATTGTGAACATGACACAAATCATAAATATTTATTGATTAAAAGTGTAATAGAGGTATACATGAATTTGAGATACAAATATTATGGGAAGAAATCTACTGAAACAATATCATATAGAAATTACCTGAACAAAATTGTATTGTTCAGAAATGAATGAGCTTGATTTATTTAAATACATTAATAATTATAGTAATTATTGTTGACTTTTAATTAAAACCCACAATCATCCTGCAAGTTAGAAAAGGTTAAAACTTAACATTAAAGATATTAGTTACAAGCTGTGCCCGCGGCTTCGATCCCAACTGATTACCTACCTTACCCTATCTACGATATTCTACCTACCCTACCCTATCTACCATAAATCCTATTTACCCTGCCTACCTACCTATTTTTTTTTGTCGTTTTTAAACCTTCCCTATATTCTGGCAAACAAAACGAAAAAAGAATTATTCACATGGGTTAAGCAGTTTTTTGAGTTATAGCGAGACTAACGAACAGCAATAGGTTTATATATGTATGTCATGGACCAAGTGATAAATTGGGCATTATGCATAATGCCCAGTCATTATGTATAATGCCCAATATGAGAGTGCAATTTGATAATACCCCGCCATTCCCTTCATGTTAGGTTACTTTAAACCCCGCACGCAGAAATAGGAGTCCCGCGAAGCGGGGCTCCGTCGAGCTATCATGGCAGGTGGTACTTAGTTACTAGGTATATCAGTATATTTGCTTTCCGCACGCTGTATGGCGGTCTCTGATTGGTCAAAGCGTGTCACACCATGCGTGCTTCCCTCCTCGCCCTCGCACCGCGTCAAATTTAGCTTTATTATCAAATTGCCCAATTGTCATGTAGCAATATAATAATGACCGTGCAATGTGATAAATAATGAAGTTAAGAACGTAATTAATCACTTTGCCCGATAGAGCTAGGCATTTTTCATAATGACCGGGCATTATGTATAATGCCCACATTAATCACTTGGTCCATAACATACTCGTTTATAGGTGGTGGTGGTTCCGTCAACGAAGCCCGTAAAATTCTTATTTTCATACGTTTCATCAAATTGCAGCTCTATTATATAGAACTATCGGCAGCCCCGCGTAAGTCTCGATCCCGTGGGAATATCGGGATAAAAAGTATCCTGTGTTAGTCCAGGTCATAAACTCAGTGTGCTAAATTTTCTCCGTTCAGTAGTTTTTGCGTGAAAGAGTAACAAACATCCATCCATCTGTTCTCACAAACTTTCGCGTTTAATTATTACCTGTTATTTATTATATTAAAACATTAATTATAGTAGGATTACGGTTTATTAGAATTCATCTGCGCCGGGAGTCCATCGCGGATGCACTGTTATGAATTATGAAATCTTTGAATTTGTTCCCTCCATTGCGAAGTGTACCTTACGCAAGGGTCTAACAAATAAAATAAAAAAAAAGTAATTTATTCGATTACTACTTTTCATTTTTTTTATAGCTAAACGCTAAGGTCATAAAAATCAAAACCGGCTTCAAAAAAAAATTACACTCACGCAATCTTTTATCGATGTTATTGTAAGAAATAATATCGATATGGGCTGCCCTATTATCCGCCATTTTATCCTCTCAGTAAAATGTAGGTATACACGTTTTTTTTGTAGGTATGCCAAGTCCATATGATTTCTATGTCAGTGGTTTTTTCTCCTAACGTCCATTTTGACATTTAGAGTCACGGTGTTGCTACTTTGATAAAATTCTACCATTTTATCTATTATGTGATAAAGTTAACGGATTAAAATAAATTAACAAGATCTTTAACGTTGATTTATTGAATAGTTTTCTCCTCTAGTTTCTTATCATCACTGAGTGAATATTATTTCGATTCTCGTTTTCTTTACGTCAATCATTTTATAGTACTGTTGTGGAAGCTAAAGCGTCTTTAAGGATCAAAAAAAAATAAAAAATAATATTAATATAAATGTAAATGGATAGGTATAAATATAGAGACACGTTTATATATTTCTCTTACTAAATGTTAAACTAATTAACAAATAAATACAGCGTGCACCAGAAAGGTATGGTCATATTTCAGAGTGCCATTCAGACCACAAAACTGAACAACATTACCATTGGATCACCATCAAAATAGCAAAAAAAAACTGCTGCCCCCTACATTTGGGTCGAGTAATTATTTAAGTTTTGTACTGGACTGGACAGCAATTTTTTTTCGTGATTTTGATTGTGGTTCAGCAAACCCTTTCATTTGATACCCATATCATGGGAATGCACTAGTCCACCATCTTTGGGAGTCCACACTGTTGAATTTAGAATGTCGTCTATTAGCTAACTATGCATTTTCATCCCAACTAAACATGCATGCAAAATTTTAGCTCTATCGGAATAGAAATCCCAACTACAAAACAAGTCCAACACAGGATAACTTTTCTACCAGGTCAAATCCGAGTTTAAATAATAATTAAAATCACAGCTATCGTTGATTTTGTAGTCTGGATTTTTGGTTTTTATTAACTTTTTATGTAGTTTTACAGGTACCTATATTTTTATTTAATAACCTGTCTGTGTGGTAAATGTGTTGATGTCACTTATTCATTAGAACATATTTGTTACAATAAATGACGTCAAAGTTATTTTGTTTGCTTGTAAGTCTTGTACAAGGGCATTCGAGAACGCGACGCAACGGTTTGCTAGTTTTTATTGGCACAAGCTGTTAGTAGATTTAGTAAAGGTCGGTATGGCAACACTAAATTCTGCAGTAATTATTTGTATGTATTTCTCAGCGCCATTACTTTTTACCGATGTAATGTTGAAATGATTCTAATCCGTTTTAATCGGTAAATCTGTGTGATGTTTTAGCAAAACACTCAAGTGATTGTGTACTAAAACTATTGAACTTCTTAAAGTTTTTGTGCTGGGCTTTGTCATGGCCGGTAAGTGGTGACTTTTTGCGCCCGCTAGTCAAGGGCGAAATCGGATTCGGGAATCGCAATAAGTCGAAGATGTTTTATCGTTCGAACTCCGACGGTAAATGCAATGTTATTGTCATTAGTTTGGTTTTTAGTATTTAGTGTTTACATCCTGTGACGATAGCTTGTTTGGATTAATGTTTGGTTATCATTACTTACGCCGATAGTTTTAACCTTTTGCTCTCTGAATTCACTATTGCTAGAGATGTAGATGTGAGGAAGTTCTCGCAACGGTCTTTCGGCGTCTGTTTTCGAATAAAAAACGTCGTTGTTACATAAAAAATGCGGGCTAGCAGGAATGTTTGCGAGAACATATGATTGTATTTCGTTGCGGTTGTGTATCTAGCGAAAACGTAGCATAATATCGTAAGAGCAGTATCTAGAGACGTTATTACACGCCCAGGGGCTCATTCGTAATCAAGAAAACACGTTATTCCAATGAAGTTAAATTCAGGTAAGCGTTTTTTTTTGTCAGTTACGTATTTTGCAAATTTTGGAGGCCCGTAATCAGTTAGTCGTAAATGTTATCAACAATTTGCTTGTTGTTAAATAATTTGTTGCAATACAGTCGTTACTAAGTGTTATTTTACTTTATTTCTCGAAACTCTACCCTCTAAATATCATACATAGAACAATATTTTAAATTAGTCAAGTCAGATGTCCCTCTCTAATTTGCGTTTAAACAGCTGTGTGGGAAAGAGAGGGATATATAACGTTTCTTATTGGAATAAACATCCAGAAGGTCACATTTCTCAGTTCATCATTAATTTGCAACAACAATTAACATTATTTTTTACATTGCAAACAAAATATAAAAATAACCTACAAATTGGAATCTGTGCTAAATCATGGTAACTGCAATGTCCTAAGTGCATAACAAAGCCAGAATTATCATCATCATGTACCATATGTACCATTTTCTAAACTCTATTACTCAGCTGAAAATAACAGGCAAAGATCTAGTTTTCTCTCAGTCATAGATTCAGGTCATACTCGTTTTAGTTTTATTGGTCATAAACACCACAGACTATTAATACCTAGTTGTTGTCATCCAAAGTTGGAAAATGCAGTGGCAGTGGAATTATGGAAAGAACTTTACTCTACAAGGAGGTCAATTGAAAAAATCGAATTCTCTCGTATGGTGCTGGCTTGGTGAATTGTGATGAAAGATATGTAGCAATGAAATGAAAATAATATTGCAGAATATTCAAGTCTGTGGCCTATACAGGATTTCATATTTGAACTTGGTTTATCTAGCAATCTCTGTCACAATCGATGAATACTTTATCTATAATTTCAAGAGTAGTGGACTGTGCCTGGTTCTAATGGCAAATACATAATTTATAGTTCTCCAAATCTATTCATTATGTGGCAATGGCTTTCACCATAATTGCCAGCTGGATGAGGCTTCTCCAATTGCATGACATTAAATATTTACCAGCAAAATTTTTTACAATTGAAATCCAGGTGTATTTTTGTAGCGATCAAAACCTGCCATATTTCCTCAAATTTATGATGATACCTGAAGATTGACATAACTGCAGAACAGTCTCAAATTATTGACATAAAATATGTGAGGCTAGTAATTTCAACTGTCTTTGACTTTCAAAACACCATCCAACCACTCTGTTCTCATCTTTATCAAAGAGACAATATGACCACAAGTTGTATGAATATCAAGGCCTACACAATAACTTCATCACTGGATAAACCATTTTTAACATTAAAATCAGAACTTTCCTCCTAATGACATTTGTTCTTGACCTCTTTTCCTTGTTAGGTAAGCACTAATAAGTACGACATACCTGTAATATGTAGTGTCTAAGATTAAAGTATACATGGAAGAAGAAAATTTCTAATTTTTACACCTATTGCTATTTGGTACAAATCTGCCAAACTTAAAAAAAAACAGTTGTGAATGTTCTCAAAAATTTTAAGACTTGTATGTTTTAATATCCACGTGTATTGCAATGTTTATAATACCATATTTATTATTTGGTAAGCAAACCATTTTTTATTACTTTTAGTATAAGTACTATAATGTCCAACTACTACGCAAAGGCCTCCCTGTTAATCTTCCAGCTACTCTTTTCTATATATCTTTTAACCACTATGTGTATACTATGCCATGAATTAAATAATACGGTTTTTGCTTTTATTCAGCAGTAGAATGTTTTTGTTGCTAGAACAATCAATGGAAACACAAAAGAGGTGTTATAGCATCATATACAGACACAATACTCTAAACTAAAGAGTTCACTGTATCATAAACGTAACAATACACCTCTATACTCTGTGGTATCAGTTTCCTCATACATTGTCAACACAGACAGGGAAAATAGACAAAATGTTCAGATAAGCTAAACACTGTACCTTCACAATGTTGTTGGTACAATTCATTTACATAAAGATTAATGTTTGTGTTAATATGCAATTGCTTTCCGCAATAATGTACCCAATAGGAATTAGATGCACAGTACCTCAGTACTTACACTGTGATTATTCCATGCAATTATATTTTTATTGAAAATTAGTCTCAGTTTTTTCAGGGCAAAGAACTTTCTTTTTTTGTTAGCCTTTTGAGTGTCCCATTGCCGGGCAAAGGTCTCCTCTTTTTCCTTTCAAACCTCTATCCTGTGCAATATGTTGCAAAGAACATTGCAACCATAATATTGTTGGTATCACATAAGCTCTTTCAATTTACAGACTAGAGATTTGTAAAACAACAGGAGTGTACACTCCAAAACTAATGAAGCTTATGTGTTAGTAGTGACATTACGTAGACCCCCATAAAGTTGGGCTTGGCGATTTATTTGTTTCAATTATGCCAAAAGGCTTGGAAATAAACCCATCTCTATTAAACCCAGACATCTCACATTCTTGCATCACAAATAAAAGATTTGAAAGTTTTTAATTACTTTCAATTAAGGTCTGTCGGCATAAATAAGGAATTATGTGAAGGTTCCATAGTCAATTGTAGTAATTAATAGTCATGTATGTGTTTATATGACTGGAATCAATTTAAATTGGTGAACTATCATTAAATAGGGACTGATTAAGGCCAGTTGTGATGATAAACTTGTTTTGCATAAAGACAAGGTTTTATTGGTACCTGATACTGGTTTTGAGTTGTTGCTTCTTATGGTACAATAGGAATGACCAAAAATTTAAGGTATGTGATGTTTACAGAGAGTGAATGGGATGTATGATTGTATGGAAGAAGATTGTGCTGTGCCAACCCTAAATAAATTGGGGTTAGGACAGGAGGATGATCATGGGAGCATATTATTGTGTATCTTAATTGCTTTAAATTAACTACTGTCATACAAATGAAGTTGTATGAGGGTTGTATGGTGCTATCATTTATAAATTCTAGTTTTACTAGTACTAAGTGCTTGATGATAGATGAATCATTCTAATAAGAACTAATTCGTCATGATTGCCCGTTACAATGTGTCATGGTGAAAAGTGAGAATGAGGCATGGTATCTTAGTTTGAATGCAACTTTCATGTTACTTCATTAGATTGTTTTAGGGAACTTTATAGCACATGCATTGACATAATTAACATGTATGAAAGAAAAATAACTCAAACAAAGGGCTAAAGAAATGTAGATGGCAAAAAATTTGGCTGGTTAATATTGTGAATTTACCTGTTACCTTAGAAGTTGGTTAAAAATTAATTCTGAATTCATGTAAATAGGTATTTTCAAAAATACCTGTAAAATAATGTCAAAACTAAATACAAAAAGTGATCAATCAAAATGAGTCATTCATTATTATTACATTTTTATACTGATAATGATACCATGTGTATTTTTATCTATGAAATTACATTTATCTAACAAAGTAAATTATGAATTTAGTCTGTCAGGACCAGCTGAAATTGACAGAGTTTCCACTGTAGTCTAAAACTATTAAAATTATTGAGGCATTGATTACAAAATGTGTTGATTTTTAATTTTTTTATAATAGACTTATAATTAGTGCTTACTTTCATATAAGCCTCAAAGCTTGGCTTGCCCTTATAACCTACTACTCTTCATGATGTTAGGGTTTCTGAACAGTCTGCTAGCCTTATGGGCTTGCCGTATTGTTGGTCCATAGGAACACCATCACTTATAATAACACCTTATTACTATCTCACTGCAGGGCGAAGGTACCTCCCTCAAAATTTAACAGTTTTAATACAAAACATAAAAATACTCCGGCATTTTAGAGAGAGGTAGTATTTACATGTTGCTTACTTCCTTAAACTTCAGGAAAATAACTATCACCAGATCTGAATAGGTTTGGTCTCTAGGTAGACTCAAGATTATAGATGGTGATCAAAAAGCAAGTTATAAATAAAAAAATCTCAAATAGTTATTCTCAAAGAAAATCCATTTTCCCACAAATGAATATATTATGAAGAATTATACCCCACTTAGAATGACACAAGGAAAATGATGTATGCTTTATGACCTGTGCTAATTTGGCATCATCCCAAGTATGGCAGGAACACTACTGCTCTGGAATGTTAAGTAAAACCTGGCCTTGTTTGACATCTTATACTGTGGGTAAAGTAGGTTGGGAGTGACAAAAGATTATTTGTTTTGAAAAATGGGGAACATCTTGTGAGAGTTGTCAGTATGAATGTGACAGATTATTGACAAACCTAATTATGCAAGGGTGAAATTAAATCAATCAAAAGTTTTTATAGGCTAGCATCATAAAGTGCGAAAATAAGTATGTAATTCTGTAGTAATTATTCACATAAAACATATGTTTTACCAACAAGTTACCTATTCTATTACAAACAGAATTTTATCTATTGACAACAAGATAACGTCTACTGTGAAACTAGCAAAACTGATATTCAAATCCTGCTTAGAGAAATAGCTTGATAAGAATATCAGGCGCAGGACGACGATGAAAACGTAAATTCATGTTAGTTCTTCGCGAAATTGCCTCATTGGTCTAGTGGTGGGTCTGAGGACCTGGGTTCGATGCCCAGGTCGGGTAATGTGTTATTGTGTTTTCCCGTCAGGAAGTTCTTGGGTTGATTGCAATAGGCTCGCCCCCTATTACATGTGACTTGGAATATAACTGGCGAAATGTGGGTGAACTCTTAGACATCGACATGAATGATGTAACCAAGACTTTGCAACAACATATGATTTAAAAGAGTGTTCATGGAGTTTCTTGCCCATTCTTCTCCATAGAGATCTATGCTTTGGAATGGGCAACTGCAGTACTTTCACAAGTTTTTATGCCCTGTGGCTGGGACTGTAGGTTAGTTCTTTTTTGTGTGTTGATATTCAGAAGTGCCTGTAATGGTCTAATTGAAATAAATGTTTTGAGTTTGAGGTACACCTCTGCCTAACCATTCCGGGATTACAAGCATGTTATGTTATGTCCTTCACGAAATAGACACAAGTAAACTTCTTAAAGTTTTATTTAACTAAGACTATAATGATAGGGAAAATTACATCTCTAGTCTATCCTAGTTACTAAACATAAATTTTAACCGAACTAGATTTTTATCCTTATTCTCAATATTCTGGTCACCTGCCCATCCAAGGCCGTGACAAGGAAGAAGACTGACGCGCATCAAGATATCAACGATATGTAAACAAACTGACAATGTTTACACTCTGATAACTATATGCCACTCAAATGACCTTGAACTTACTGATGACCCGACCTTATCTTGATTTGAAAACGTTTCTATCAAGAAATTGAACCTGTGTTGCAGGGATTCATGGAATCTTTGATGAAGAAATTTGATAGTCTGTTCTTGTATGGCTTGTAGTTTCGATTTCGAGATATTTTGTTTACATCCCTTCTCTGTTTTTTTATCTCAAATGAAATTAATATAGTGCTGCTTATTGAGCCTTCATAATTGCCTCCACAAATGATAATTGTTTTTTTTTCTAAATGCTGCTGGTATACCAGAGCTCAACATACAAGCTCACCAACGTGTAAAACTCGGCAAAAATGTAGGGCGAGTACAGGTATTTTTATTATGACTTAGACTTTCAAAATACTGAGTTTTGCCCCTCAGATTGCTCATCTCAATATCAACATTTTCCATTTTCATCCCTTGCTTCCCAGTAATGAATCAATCAACAAAGATGTACCCGTCAGTTGTTGTAAAAGGGTTTTAGGCATTGAATATTAATTTTAGACATCTACATTCTAATTTTAGGTCCCTAACGACACTTTATTTATGAAAATCCTCTGTTAGCCCATCAATTTTAGACACTTATGACAACTCTGCTATACGTATAAAGTATTGAAAAGCCTACTTCAACCCGTCAAGTTCTACCAATCGTTTTCGTGTCAATGCTAAAATATGACGACGAAACTTTCGTCTGTAGGTATATCATTAGCTTGTCTATAAATCGAGACAGACAGTCGATAACTTTGGCAGCCATTTGCGTCACCAACTTCGTCACTTATCGAGTGACGTTGGTTTGAAGGGTTAAGTGTTTGTTTAGGCACCCTTTTGTATTAGATAGGAATTCAAATTAGGGTAAAAGCTGGCCTTTAGCTGTCTGGCATAAAGAGGTTGAACAAAGACTATTCGATCCCTAAATAAAGAATACTTTAAAAAACACTTTTTGGATAAATGAACATGAAGCACTTATATTGCAGGACATGACAGCAAGACATGATGTTTAAAAAAATTGTTAGCTTTCGCTTAAAATAAAATTGTAAAGTAACAGGTTCTAGAACGTCATTAGTGCCCCTTAATAAAAAAAGAATCTGCAATTTTTCCCAGGATTTCAATACAAGAACTATCTTCACGGCAGACACGCAACTGCCAGTGCTAATTATCATGACAGCGCTATTTATATCTTTCAATTACGTACTACACATGTACAAGGTGCTTCCTCTAATTGTTACGCGTCAAGCCTTGTGGGCCCATTGTCTATACTCACCCTACAAAGGCTCAAAAGAAAGGTGTAATGTTACCAAACCACTGTCCTCATTCACGAGTATAACATTACCGTACTACGTTCAAAAAACAGGTTCCAAAATCAAAGTTTTCCACCATTTACAGTCAGGACATGTCACAGACCTGTACTGTTTAATCTTTTTTTTGGTAACTTGTAGTAAAATGCGTGGTTATTTACTGTTTTGTAAGTTAATTTAGTGTAGAGATGTTGAAAAAGAAGGAAGTACCGTGGTATTCCAATCATCGCATTAGGATTCAGGACAATTTCGCCAATTGGAGACATCACTCGTGTCGGGTGCACTGGAATACGACGTGTGATTGTACGTACATTTGATAAATAGGTCAATTTTCAATCGTTTCATAGTCATTCACGTGTTATTGTACGGCGCCAGATATTTTGTGTACAGTGAGTGGAGGCAGGTCAATGTATCACAAAATATTAACTCTGGGTTCATGTAAATTACTTGAAAAACTGCTGACGTAAGTCTGATTTATTTGCAAACAATTTGTTATCAGAAAAAGCTAAAGTGATGTAACGACCGCCCAAATTCATGCTTGAATTTTAATCGGATGAAAGACCATTGAGAGAACAATCAAATTACTTTATTTATTTTAAGATAACGTAGTTTAGTTTATTAAGGATATTTTGAGATTTTTAATAACTTTACTAAACTATTGATAACAACGGAATGATAATATTTTTTTACGCTCGCTATCTTGACATAACGTTTTTTTCTCTATTGCATAATACATTGCATTTACGACTTTATATGCTCGTTTTTGACTAACATTTCTTTCTTTATTATTAATGTGTGTGTTGACTAACATTTTTTGTGTTATCCTCGTTGAAAGTTTTTAAACCATAATTTTATTGTTGTGGAGAAGTTTGTTGCGCCAGTCCTAGCCAGCTGAAATGTTCGCGTTTTGGAAACTAACTTCTCTCAGCCAAATTTTGCATTGTCATAACCACGACGTTTTGTATTTTGAAACTTTTTGTCCACGAAAAATAATTCTGCGAAGAGAAACTGGTAAAGTCTAACTCGTGCACTATAAATTTAACGAGAATTAGAATTTCAAGTTCCCCTGTTCAGTGCGGTACAGCCCTCCTGTCTGTAAGAGGTGCTGGGCCAGAATCCACCACGACTCTTATTCGCACTGGGGCACACAAAACTACAATCAGTTGAATTCTATGAACCCTGGACCATCATAGAGATTTCTCTGAAATATATCATTCAGGTTCCAAAAATGACACTTATTTTTCCCTTTATTTATTTCTTTACAAATTTTTTACATTTTTTCAATTCCTTTACATTTGAAAATATAAATTACCACCTTTATTGTTGAAGTGAAGCTACTGAAATTCAATATTGGGTGGAAATTGAAGTGATTGATTTTATTTAATCGACGCTGTAGTATCGCATAGCCGTGTGGTGCTAAGAAACCTTACAAAAATAATAAGGTTGAGCCAAATACTACAAAGGCGGTGTTTTGTGGAGCCTTTGAGAAGTTACGAATAATTGGTAGATTTTATGTAGGTACAGAAAAACAGTGAAATAGTGACAAAGGTACATCTTAGCTCTAACATAATAGGTTGTCTTGTCACCTATTCGTAACATTAGAATTTAGATTCGAACTCGGACTAAATTGCGTAATAGACTATTAGTATTGTAAAATGACGTTTGGAGTGCTGCTTTAAGACCCAAACTGGTTTTGATATTTTTTTACGGCACAATGTTGGACTTTTTTAGGTATTTAAAATAAGCTCAAAGAAAAAAAAAATATCTTAAATAGATTCGAAACTATATTCCTCGCTTTCTTTGCCCCGGTTGCAAAGTATCCCATACAATCTAGTACCTACTTATTAAAAAAAGGCAACTAGATTTTTTTCTACTACAAGAACATATATTTTGCCCCTTGTCCCATGTTACCTACTCAGGGTCGGTGGAAAACTTTTTTTTCTACCATACTCCCCGGGTAAGTAACAAAAAAATAGGGTTTAAAATTGAAGCCTCATTCAAACAGTATCCGGTTAAGCAGCCCACGACCGGTTGTCCCGAGAAATGCCTTTAAAAACATGATCAGTTCATCACTAACATCCTTTGGCATAGGTCGTTCTTCGAGAGGCGCATATGCACGCGAATTCGTCGAGTCTTCGCGACGCACCGTGCTCGTGCGACGCTCGCGCCGCTCAACACGTCCCACTAGGCATGGGCTAACTAGCTCCGGTAAAAATTATACTTGGATATAATGATGTCACTCCAAGTAAATATGTCATATCCGATTTTTACACAACATCGGGGATTGGTGACTCGATTTTTTAGTGTGATATCTGTTTTCGGATATAATATCCGAATAAACACTATTGCTCGTATTACAGAACGTCACTCAGTACTCAAGACTTACTTAAAACTAGTTTTATTAAATCTAATGGCTTGAATCTAGTTTTAAGTAAGTTGAGCATTAAGTGGTGGACTGTAATACAGGCCTATGTTTTCGGAGTTACCCATGCCTACGGACCAGTAACATTATCTTGTCTTTTAAAACAAGTGAAAGCACCAAATGAAGACCATTTACTCAACTTTAAAGCTGATTTTCCACCGAAGCGGAGACGAGCGGAGCGGGGAAGAGACGTGCCGAAAACGACCATTCACAATGGTTGAAATCCATGTCGCGTCTCTCGTCTTTTCTATGATTGGTCGAATTTTGCACGTCTTTACACCGCTAGCTCAAAAAACCCCCGCTCGTTTTAGCGGTGGCAACCCGGCTTTTCTGCCCTTATTCAGTTAACATTTTCAGACGTATTTTGTTCTCATTTGAACGACAAACTTTCCAGGCAATGGTGGCGAGACGACATGGTGTTTCAGCCAGGTGAAGGGCACCTTGGAAGACGATGTCACGGAAGCTGACCTCATCTCCTGCGTGGAGTTCAACCATGACGGGGAACTGCTCGCTACAGGGGACAAGGGAGGCAGGGTTGTTATATTTCAGGTTAGTTTAGCTTTTTAATTTATTTATATATGCTTGGTCTGTCGCCTAAATAGTCTGACAAACGGAGACTCATTGATCGCATTGATAGGGCACTGCTGCTCTAGGTTTCCATGTATGCTTCATAGTATTGTTATGTAAATTCCAAGGATAGTCCCTGTCTCAAGGAACCAACGTTAAAAGATTCAAATCATTAGATTAGCCCCATTCAAATCTTTAGATCACAACTCACAATTCTTTGTTGTCGGAAACCATTTTGGCTCTTTTGCTAGTCTGCCACCGCTCTGCGAACTTCCGGTGGCGCTATACCGACCAGTTGGTCCGTAGTTGAAAGGGCAGCGTGGCTTATAACAAAACCGATACTTTATTTATGGTGGAAGAAATATCCGAGGAGTCTCGAACGTCTATAATGCGAAGTTAATTTCCGTAACATCACGTCACATGACGCTATCGACGTTGATACACGTCAACTAACACCTGATGCGAAGTTACTCTATGAGTCACTTCATGCGATTCTGTCACAGTGGTCACGTCACTGCATTTCTGACCAGTAGATTCGGCCAAAATGCAATAAAGCATACTTCAACTACTTTCAGAGAGTTCAATACTCATACATTTGATAGGATAGGAGTATCTTAATTGTATTCCCAATCTACTCTGCAAGATTTGGAATAAAGACGGTAGAAATTTGAAATAATATAAAACACAAAAAATGTTTGTACCTATGTCTGTTATAGACTTTGAAATCATCCGACCGATGTGCCCCAAACCGTTTCATTAGAAAGGTGATAATACGCAGATGGTTTTAGGCCACTAAAACAATTCATTAGGCACTATACCGTGGTAGCACACGCCGGGTATCCGCTAGTTTGAAATACAAGGAACTGGTATAACCCTGCTATGCCTAGCGAGCCTGATCACGAGGTAGACAGTGCCTTATAAATCTCCTTTTCCATTCCAGAGGGACCCAGCCTCGAAGCAATGCGTCCCGAAGAAGGGCGAGTACAATGTGTACTCAACATTCCAGTCACACGAGCCGGAGTTTGACTACCTGAAGTCTTTAGAGATCGAAGAGAAGATCAACAAGATACGGTGGCTCAAGCGGAAGAACCAGGCCCACTTCCTCCTCTCCACTAATGACAAGACCATCAAATTGTGGAAGGTTAGTCTTGTATGTATTCCAGTTTTTTTTTATTATTTCTATTTTTATTTTTAAGTTTTTTTTTTCCTTAGTAATTTTAGACTTGGAAGGAAGTAGGAGACGCCTATGCCACGCAATGTGACAATATGAGCTTAAAAAAAAACTAGAAAACTAGACAATCTTATTTTTTTGAGATCTGGCTATGAGCATATTGCAGAACGATTGTTACCAGCCATTTTAGTCGGGTTCGATTCCCATGTTCATCTATGCATACTAATAAATATGATCCAAAAATATCCTAGTATTGTCAATGGGAGGTCGATTTCCGACATAAACCTTTCAGTCGGATTGTCTATCTCGCTCGTTTTCGTAATGCCAAGAAAGATAGACATATGACTTTCCGAAATCGAATCGAAGCGTTGTGGATACGGGGGCAGATGAAGGTTTTACTGAATCTTCACAAGAAAAAACGTAAAAGACGACACGATAATCTTGCGACATAAATTGTCTTGGTCCCTATGTAAGTCGGCATGTATCGCCTCTGAAAAATGCTCATGAAATTATTGGACGCTAACATTCCATAGCATACGATCTCCCAACCTATTTGTGATCATGTGCCATCGATCATTATTGACTGGCGTCACATGACGTCATACGATACGGATCGAATATGTCCAGTATGCACAATACATCACACCACTATGCACAGTATACCACTACACACAGTATAGTCGTGAACAGGCTTTTGTTTACCTGTTGATTACCTACAATATTCGTAATTTTGAATAGAGCTGAAAACAATGACTGATAGTTTCTCACCTCATCCTTTTGCCTAAATTCAGACGTCCTTAATACTGTTTTAGGTGTTTGTGAAGGAATTTTGCCATAAAAACTAGTCATCTGTATTGAGATGTTGATTGTAGTATTTTTGTTGTAGTCCAAAGCATAAATCCTTTAGTTACTGTTTAACAAACTTGCTAAGGCCTTGGGCACGAAGTCAGTCGCCGTCGCTGCCGCCCCGCTCCCGCTGACTTTGTGCCCGAGGCCTAATTAACAAATGCAATTTATAACCCCCTTTTCTTAAAAGCCAGTAAATTACAATAGTTGACTTACTGTACTGCAATAACAGAGAATTTATAATAATCTTGGAACCATTCATAAGAATAGTAAAGAATTTAGACAGAATCGCGACCGATGGAAGGATTTGGGGAAGGCTTTTGATCAGCTGTGGGATGATTTGATCTAGGCAATGACTTTTTTCAGTAATTTCTAACTTTTGTTGTAGGCACTACATATTAGCATCAAGGACTCTCGAGCACACATAGTAATGCGCCGCCATTTGCAGGTATCGGAGCGAGACAAGCGCGTGACGGGCTACAACACGCGCGAGGAGGGCGGGCGGCCGCGCGACCCGGCGCGCGTCACGCAGCTGCGCGTGCCCACCGTGCGCCCCGCAGAGCTCATGGTGGAGGCCTCGCCCAGGTCACTAACCACTCATCTATTTCTGTTTTCCACTTTGTAGGGCATGGGAAGGAGCTCGTAGCCAAATAATAACAGCCGCTAGTGTCGGTCTTCAGGTTGCCTAGTTTAACCCGTGGATGGGTGACCACCCATTACATACTGAGTTTCCTCCGTGCCTCGGGAAAGTCGTTAAGCCGTTGGTCCCGGATGTCATTTGTAGAACTTTGACAGTAGTTATAAGTAGTCAGTGGCCCGACAAGTCCGTCAACCAGTCTTTCCAAGGGGTGTCGTTTTACACAATACTAACTAGGTTAAGTAGGTTGTGGAGGTCAGATAAGCAGTGGCACCATGTAAAATACTGGTGTTCGGTTGAATCCAGTTAGACTGAAAGCTGACCTAAACAAAGTTGGGAAAAGGCTAGGCAGTATTTTACATGGAGCGATTGCCTATCTGACCTCCACAACTCAGTTAGTACTGATGACACCCCTTGGTAAGACTGGTTGTCAGACTTTCGGGCCACTGCCACTAGGCCACTAGGTACCTGTAACACCTGTCAAAGTAATTACATACAGGTACATGGGACATTCCAACATCGTCTTCTAACTCAACACACCTGTGATGTTTCTGGTATTGCATTTGCAAAGACACATTTAATACTACAGATAGTGGACACTTACTACTGAAATACCTGCTTTCATAGTGTGGGAAAAAACACACTTAGTTCCAATTGTATTCTTACTCACTTGCCTACTTTTTGCGTCTAAATATCCCAAGTTAACACTCTTATCGACATATTGCGATAATCAAGAGCTTCAATATCGAAACCCAGTGTTTGTTCCGCGATAAGCGCCAAGGATCTAATTTAATTAATATTCAGGCATATTTACGTCGACACTTGTGTTCAGCCATAGGATCATGACACGTTTTTAATATACCTTTCATCTGACATCCAATTTCATAACGCGAAGGTTATCTATGGGGATAAGTAGGTTAACAGTAGCCGGTTTGTTATTACGGATTGGGGAAAAATTGTAGGTTTAGGCATAGTAATATTGCTTTGTTGAAGTAGGAAAAAAAACTTTTTACGTATATAGCTTTGAATCACTTGACTTATTGCTAGTTATAGGCCTTTGCAAAGTTTCGCCAAGGAACCCAGATCAAGGAGAAAGCGCCAGGCTAGCCCGCGAAATTCAAATTACAATTCATATATTGTATGTTGATTAAAATATGATTCGCGACCGTAACAAATGTGGGTTTCCAGAGTTTTAAATCATCAAGCTCATTAAACCCTATTCATTCAATAGGGTTTAATGAGCTTGATGAATGAATGAACCCAATTGAATGACTTTTTAATGAAATAGTAGAATAGTTAAATGAACTTAGAAGGTTGTATTGATGATTTTAATGATTATAACTCGAACTACATACATGTTACATTTTGTTCAACATACTGCCTGACACTGACCTGCAAATTGCAAAAAAACCTAAGAAAATTTGAATTTAGCGGGCTACCCTAGCATTTCCCCCTTGACTGCTTTGTCTACATACCCTTACTATTAAGGAGTGTCTACTTGTCAGTATTTTAGTCCCAGTAGCTATAACCTGAAAGTGTTCAAAGTCACAATTCAGATGAATAGACATAATATTCAGTACGCTTGTTCCATGGTAGACCTCATATACCGTTTTCGGTAAATCAAGATCGAAGTCAAAAACGTTAACCAAGTCAGCTTATAGCTGTTGTCAACTCATAACATCTAGTTTTCCAACTGTATTTACATGCTCCATACGCTTTTCTAAGGTGGATTTATTCTGCTGAGCTACAAACTAAGCATATATGCTGATTAGCACTCTCTCAAGGCAAAACACATATATTCCACCTTGGTAGCTGAAACGGATAACGATGAACTCTGTTAATCGTGATCATTTAATTATAGGCAGTATATTCCTATGTGCTAATCACGAAAGTCAATCACTAGTATGTTGTAGTATGTACTGGATACGCAGAATGCTGATCTTTAAACCTATTAAGAGATATTATTCAGCGTGATTTCATTCTGACGTACGTCTTGGTTGCAATAACCTTCACACCTTTAGGGAAATTACCGAGAATGAGGTTAACAGTACAGCCGCAAGAATATTGTTCTTTCATCCTTCCCTGTTTTCATCATTAGCCTAAAACAGTCTACTGCTAGACAAAGGCCTCTTCAATCGCGCGCCTCTTAACTCAACTCTCATCCAGTAGCTACCAGCCGCCCTGCGCAGGTCGTCGCTCAACCGAGCCTGAGGGTGTCCCACCTTACGCTTGCTGATTCGCGGTCTCCACTCATGAATACTTCTACCTCAACGGTCATTGGTTCTTCGCCTAATATGGCAGAGCTATTGCCACTTCAGCTTACTTATTGTAACGTGTTTTTTAAACTGTTACATGCTTTTCATATATTAGTCGATTTCGGAACGATTTTTATACTGTCTTTTATTGGCTATGGTTGAGTTCGGCAACTGTCATTTTTTGGACGTTTCACTTTACGACCTGATTTCGTCATCGAGGCATTTATCTCGCCAAATTAATTTTACAAATCCGGTATAATCACGGATATTTTTAGGCCAAATGATGCCATAATCGCTGCCTTAAACACCCAGGACAAGGTGTTCTGAAGGAGGGATCCTTAATTTCTTCGGTAAGATTTGTTTCTACCAGACCAATATGTGGTCATCATTTTGGGTTGGTTCGTGTTTTAAGTCGAATTGATGTTTCAGGATTTCAATATTGGACGATGCTCTAGTGTGATTTTCACCTACTTTGGATTTATCGGTGCACACGGGAAAAGTCATTTATTAACGGAAAAACGGTAAGTTCCTTCTTGGGACGCCATGCTCCCCACGTGTTGAAATTCTAATAGACTTGTGTATTAACCTTTTAAAATTTTGTTACAGCCCTGCTGTGGCGTTTTTCTTCTACTTTTTCTTTTTCTTTCGTCTGATTATAATTTTCCATTTCATGGATTCTGGATTCTCTCATCTTCGACGCCGAAATCTTGAGGTCTAATTTAACATTTTTTTAGCCAGACATCTGGCCCAAACTTAATTTACTTTCTTCATATAAAGATGCAACAATAATGATAATCTCAAATTAGTAATTTAATATTTAAAGTAAAAGGAAGCTACTGACATAATAAAGAAGGTATTAACAAAGGTATTTCCATTGTTCCTATAATCCTAGTTTAGTCACCCCCGGAAGATTAGAAGTTCGACTCTACAAATGGTCTTATCTGGCAAGTATTTTTTTAAATGTAGTGTGCGTTCCCAAGGCGCCCGAAATTCTTTTATTGTTACACATACATCTTTTTTTATTTTTTAATAGGAGAACACACACACACACATTCTTTTTTTGCTCTTGTATGATTTCTTACATAGGATCTTACACTTGATCCCACACACACCCCGGGTCTGTTACAGTTTGTCGCTCTGCGAACAGGGACTTGAAGTAGCTTCCTTATCTTGTTAGTTATTGTTGCATCTTATAATTTGTAGTATTGTTTACAGAACACATTATATAGTTTCTGTAAAACATTATTGTTTATTGTTGTAATTCACAACTTGAATTTTTTTTGATGTTTCCTTGTAAGTAAACAATATTTCCTAGTAACATTATTGTACTATTGTGTATGTTTAACTTTTATGGTTACAGCATTACCCATTTACTCTTGCAAAACCAACATTTGTATGGTAAGACAGTTTTGTTTTGTATAAGTAACTCAACATTGTAAAACTAAGTGCGGTGTAATTTGATTTCATATTTAATTTTAAGTGAACTTTGGTTTAACTTAATAATCATACTTTATGTGACTTGAACTTATATTGTAAATTATTGCTGCATCTTTTCATTGCTAAACACTTTGATATTTTCATAAAAAACAACTTGTTACTTTAAAAATATTTCAACTTAACCTCAAATATTTTATAACTTTTGAAGTCTTGCATTTTGCTTTGCTCATCAATTATTATCATATTGTTTATTCAAAATGGATAAAGAAGTTCAGTCTTCTCTGCCTCTTGCTAAGGATAACATAGAAACTGATGGTGCATGCACAGTTCCTAATGTTGCACCTTTTGTTCCTGACATGATTAATTTGACAGATGTACCACATTCTTTTGATCATAATGACAGGATTGCACACTCTTCCTCAGCCTTTGCGACGAACGCTTTGCCTTCATTTAATTCAATGAATGTTTTGGTTAGTGAACATATTAAAAAGAATTTTCCTTCTGCAATTAAGTTGCCCGATTTAAAAAAGAGTAAAATTAAATTCGATGGGAAATCTTGTGTTAGAGAATTTATTACTGAAGTTGAAGAATATTTTTTATACAAAAATTTTGATGAAATTTTGTTGGTTGGTTCATTTACGGACTTGCTTAGTGGTATTGCTCTGAAATGGTTTCGCACAGTTCGCTTTCGTATTCCATCCTGGCACGAGCTTAAACTTGCTTTACTTAAACGTTTTGACAGGCCGGATTTTGACTATTTTCTGGAACATGACCTTCGTACGAGGAAACAGAAGAGTTCTGAATCTCTTCCAGATTTCATTACAGAAATAATGGACATGGCTAGTCGTCTTTCTTTGCCATTGTTTGATGCGGTTTTGATTAACATTATTAAACATAACATGTTACCTATTTACACACCTTTTATATTTGGTAAGCCTATTGATTCTGTAGAACAATTTCTTATTCTTGCTAAAGAACTTGAAGTTTTCGTCAGTCATAAATTCGTTAAAGCTGAAAAATCTACCGTAAAGTCTAATGCAGTTCTAACTTGCCTAAAGTGCAAAAAACCGGGACATCATTTTAAACATTGTACATCCATACCTGGCGTGATTTGTTTCAAATGTCAAAAGGTTGGAGTCACATCTAAGAATTGTGATGTTTACAGTAACACAGAGAATAAGAGCTCTAGTGAGTCAAAAAACTGATTAGGTCGCATCGAGCCCCTGTTGTTATTGATATAACCGCGAGTGTCTCGATGAAAGAAAATTTTGCTGAATGTCACAAACCTGATGATGCTACTCGTAACAAAGAATTTGCAAATTGGTTAGACTACTTAAAAACATTTTTTAAAATTTATAGATCAGCTCCTGTTTTATTTGTTAAAGATAATGATATTAGACCGTATTTACAATTCTCCGTAGGTAACCATACTTTTTCTGGTTTATTAGATAGTGGTTCAAATAGTTGTATTCTGGGTTCAAATAGTCATGAACAATTTTCACAGTTAGGTTATAAAATAAATTCTGTTTCTAGTGCTGCTTATACAGCTGATGGTTCTTCATAGAGAATTATTGGTACACAATTTACTTCTAAACATTTCGTAGAATTTTTGAAAGGTTTTAATATCACTAAAATATTTTATAATACTTTATACACGCCTCAAAACAATACAGTTGAGATATAATAAAACTGTTGAAACTTGCATAGCTTGTTTTGTTAAAGAAGATCATAGAACTTGGTCTAAGTATTTATCTAATGTTCAATTAGCTTTGAATAATACTGTTAATCTAGCTACAGATTTCACCCCTAATTTTTTGATGTTTGGTAGAGAACTTATTTTTGATGCTTCTTTGCATCGTTTTATAACTTGAGTGAACTGGAAGTTTCCAATAGAACTCACTATGCTGATTCTCTTAACTCACTTAGTGATATTTTTGTTAAAGTTCAAACTCATTTATTAAAAGCTTATCAGCTTATCTATTATATTAAGGGTCGTAAAGTCATTTCTTTTGATGTGGGGAATGTTGTGTGGAGAAGAAGTTTTGTTCAATCTCTTGCACCTACTTATTTTTCGGCAAAACTTGCTCCTAAGTTTATTAAATGTAAAATTATTGAAAAGATCTCTGATAATGTTTATATTCTGAAAGACCTTAATAAGGGTACCGCTGGTCGTTATCATGTTAAGGATATAATAAAATTTTAATTTGGTTTCCAAGTGTTAGTCTTGATTTTGATAATTTTGTTTGAAGCGCGCTTTTGTTAGTGTGATGTACGATGGGATGGATGATAGGTTATTAGCACTTTAAATGAAGATGTATGTTAGGTAACTTCATATAAATTTGTTGAATTTGAGATCTTAACATTCTAAAACACAACTTAGGACCTTTTAATAACCTTTTCTACCCACACAAATACATTTTTCATATCGAAAGATCTTATTATTATTTCTAAGTATTATTATTTTTTATGCAGTCTTGTATGCAATTTTTTTTGTACATTCTTGTATACAATTTCTGCATTGGTACCTACTACTTTTGTACACTCTGTTCTCACTTGTAGAGGTTTACCTATCTTTCTTTTCTACGGATCTCGGTATAATTTTTTCCTTGATTTCGTTGTTTTTTTTTTGCTTCTGTGCTCGGAAGATTGGTGGTGTAATGCCGATCACAGAATGCATTTCTTTTTCCGCTATTGTGCTCGGGAAGTTGGTAGTGTTGAGCCGATCACAATATGCGTTTATTTTCGAAGGTGTTTGTGCTCGGAAGATTGGTGGAGTTGTGCCGATCACAACATTCTTCTTTATTTTTTTTGCATCTTTAGAGATGTGGAGATTTTAAACTGTGTCTCACAGTTGTAATTCGTTCTTGCTAGTCAGTGGCGATGGTGCCTAACTGTACTCATATAGATATTTTTGGATTATTCTTGTTAGACAGCGGCAATTGCGCCTAACTGTACTTTTAATTTAATATTTTTCCTATTATATACTTGTTAGTCGGTGGCTATGGTGCCTAACCGAACTCATATTGGTATTTTTGTTGTATTCTTATACATATTGTTCAGCGACTATTACGCTTAACTGTACTTGTAATATTTCTTGGATTTAACTTGTTAGTCAGTGGCGAAGGTGCTTAACTGTACTCATGTGGTTCTTTAGTATTATAGGTCGGTTGTGCTTGTAGCTTGACTGCACTTACTGTTTTTTTGTTTTGTTTCTTTTCCAGGATCTTTTTGGAAACGTTTTATTGGAATTTATATTTCCTGTCTTTAAAAAAAAAAAAGTTTTTTTACCTTGTTTGTTTTTAGCATAAAAGAAATTGCTTTCTTTTATTTTTTCGGGGAGGGATGTAATGTAACGTGTTTTTTAAACTGTTACATGCTTTTCATATATTAGTCGATTTCGGAACGATTTTTATACTGTCTTTTATTGGCTATGGTTGAGTTCGGCAACTGTCATTTTTTGGACGTTTCACTTTACGACCTGATTTCGTCATCGAGGCATTTATCTCGCCAAATTAATTTTACAAATCCGGTATAATCACGGATATTTTTAGGCCAAATGATGCCATAATCGCTGCCTTAAACACCCAGGACAAGGTGTTCTGAAGGAGGGATCCTTAATTTCTTCGGTAAGATTTGTTTCTACCAGACCAATATGTGGTCATCATTTTGGGTTGGTTCGTGTTTTAAGTCGAATTGATGTTTCAGGATTTCAATATTGGACGATGCTCTAGTGTGATTTTCACCTACTTTGGATTTATCGGTGCACACGGGAAAAGTCATTTATTAACGGAAAAACGGTAAGTTCCTTCTTGGGACGCCATGCTCCCCACGTGTTGAAATTCTAATAGACTTGTGTATTAACCTTTTAAAATTTTGTTACAGCCCTGCTGTGGCGTTTTTCTTCTACTTTTTCTTTTTCTTTCGTCTGATTATAATTTTCCATTTCATGGATTCTGGATTCTCTCATCTTCGACGCCGAAATCTTGAGGTCTAATTTAACATTTTTTTAGCCAGACATCTGGCCCAAACTTAATTTACTTTCTTCATATAAAGATGCAACAATAATGATAATCTCAAATTAGTAATTTAATATTTAAAGTAAAAGGAAGCTACTGACATAATAAAGAAGGTATTAACAAAGGTATTTCCATTGTTCCTATAATCCTAGTTTAGTCACCCCCGGAAGATTAGAAGTTCGACTCTACAAATGGTCTTATCTGGCAAGTATTTTTTTAAATGTAGTGTGCGTTCCCAAGGCGCCCGAAATTCTTTTATTGTTACACATACATCTTTTTTTATTTTTTAATAGGAGAACACACACACACATTCTTTTTTTGCTCTTGTATGATTTCTTACATAGGATCTTACACTTGATCCCACACACACCCCGGGTCTGTTACATTATTCCCTGTTTTAGCATAAGCAACCTATATTGCTCCCACTGCTGCGACAGAGGCCTCCTGTGTAGTTGCACACTGGTATACAATAGAATGTGATGGTACGGTGTACTGTGAGCCCTGCCACCACTTTGCTGATTGGCCAGTGTTCGTTTTGGGTAGAAGTAGGATATAGTAATATTTATATGTCAAATGTTTAGCTGCCTTTAAAACTCACTCTTTCTTCATGTAATGTTTTGAACAGTCAATAAGAGAGCTGCGTTGATTTTGTTCCGTATTAGATCAACTCAATAAATTGCAGTCCACTGCTGTTCATAGTTCTTTTTCAAGCTACGCCACGACGCCCTACCCTTCCCGCCTGCAGCCAGTCGACTTAAATATGTTTATCGTCAACAGGAGGATATTCGCGAACGCCCACACCTACCACATAAACTCCATATCGTTGAACTCGGACCAGGAGACCTACCTGTCTGCCGACGACCTCCGCATCAACCTGTGGCACCTGGAGATCACTGACCAGAGCTTCAACATTGTGGACATTAAACCTGCCAATATGGAGGAGCTTACGGAGGTACGTATCTTTGTTCATTTAGAGTATTTTATAACGTAACGACGGCCAACGTAATTCTTTTAAACGTTTTAGACATCTTTCATTAGTATTATAACTTTGTGAGATGTAAATTCTATGATGCATGCTGTGGTACACCTATGTGATACAATTGTCGTCCATAATTTATTTCTCATTATATGTGTACATACTTTGTTGGAGATCCTAAATAAATAAAAACGTAATAGATGTCTTGTAATCACGCCATCCACTTAAAAAGAAGTTGTTAAAACAATTTTAACTGTTGATGCTATAGCAATACTTGGTCCTATGCGGGAACCTCAACACCATACATGTTTTACCTGACTTCAAATTTCTTCTTGACCTCCAACATACAGACTAACGTCTAGTTTGGGGACCACCGTTCAAATTTATGATGTACTTGATTATTATTAATCATTTGAATAAAAGAAAATATGGAGGATGAGAAACTTTCCACTCTGTTCATCTCACCTCTATAGGTCAATTTTGTCACAGACAGAAGACTAGCCAACAGAGCTTTATATATTATGGGTATTTTAGTATCCCTAAGTAATCAGAAATTACATCTTTAGGTTAGTCTGTATGCCTATCCAAGATAAGTTGTTACATAAGACGATAGATATACGTATTTAATTAGTCTAGCTGCACTGAGACTTCTAATAAATTATAACTCATATAAACAAATCGATAAATAAGTAAACAGAAGTTAATCAGCCCGATATATAAGACACGACTAAGATAACATATCAGAAAATGTACTCAATGTAGCCCAGTTACACAAAAATATTTGGAACAAATTGTGTTATCATGAATGGAATTTTGAGATTATTCTTTGTTAATGTTTTTTTATTTTGTGTTGTTTCAGGTTATAACCGCGGCGGAGTTTCATCCGACCGAATGCAATCTCTTTGTCTATTCTAGTAGTAAGGGTGAGTACAGACAGACTTTGAATTGCATACATATCTTAGTAAAACATAGATACAGACAATAAATCGAATTAAGTAGTTTAAACCAGTAAGGCATGCTTCAACCACTCACTAATCAGTATAATCTAAATTTTACCATTAAATGCATTTAAGACCTCATTCGTTTGAAGATATAGCGACAAGTGTTGGCGTGTGTTGTTGTGTGTGTGACATGTTTAGCACTAAATATATCTGAGGAGCTTGTGGCTTTCCAAGGGGTATTACCCATTACTAACTGTGTAGTGGAGGTCAGATAGGCAGACGCCCCATGTAAAATACCAGTAATTCCGCTGCATCCGGTTACGAGTAGAACCCAACATGGTTGGGAAAAGGCTAGGTAGATGATGAGAACTAAACATATCCAGGGATTGTCAGTGCAAGCAGGCCTGAATCTCACGACTATATTAGTAGCTAAATTGAAGAAGAAACACTTGTTGACGTGTACACACACAAGTATTGTTACATTCTCGCGCCAGTCAAGCAACACTGACCCGTATCCCCACCGGCCTAGGTACGATAAGGCTGTGCGACATGCGCGCGGCGGCGCTGTGCGACCGGCACGCCAAGCTGTTCGAGGAGCCCGAGGACCCGCACGCGAGGTCCTTCTTCTCAGAGATCATATCCTCCATCAGCGATGTAAAGCTTAGTAATTCTGGAAGGTAAGGAAACAATAGTATTCATGTTTTTTTTCAAGACTTAACTGTCCCACTGCTGGGCAAAGGCCTCCCCGAAATTCCTTAATGTTTGTTGGAAAAAAAGGGGGCCAGCCTGGCGGTTTTTGCTCGGGATTGGTCCATACTATGACCGGTTTCCTGTATTATTTATTTAATCACCCCTGCTCTCAAAATTGTGAAGGAAAAGATCGTGAAGAGATCAGCACGGCCTAGAACCAAAAGTTTGAAGGCAAGTGATATCAACCATCACGTAATGTGCCTTAGGTGGAATGTGGTCTATCCCTTGTCACCAAGAACAGGCCTTTGTCCCAGCTGTGGGACAAAGGCCACACAGGCAGACAAAGGCAGGTAGGCAGGTGGAATATAAGAAGCTGATTGTGTTTGTTAAGTTCCATCATCATAAAACCACATTGAGATTCACTCAATTGATCTGTCAGAACATAGAATGACACAGAATTAGGGTTCGACTGCAAATCCAATCTAAGCTTACTTTTTACGCCGCATACAATTTAAATCGAATGGAAGTGCATAAAAAATACCAGCCCTGGAGTTATTCCAATGTTTGCAAACAGCTATGCCTATTACGGCTTCTTTTCAGTCATTGTCCTACACAATCTATAACAAATGATTTACTCTGATTCTTTTCCTTCTAGATACATGATGTCACGCGACTATCTAGGTTTAAAAGTGTGGGACCTCCGCATGGAGACGAAGCCGGTGGAGACGTACCCGGTGCACGAGTATCTGCGCTCCAAGCTGTGCTCGCTGTATGAGAACGACTGCATTTTCGACAAGTTCGAGTGCTGCTGGAGCGGAGACGACCAGCGGCTCATGACTGGCTCTTATAATGGATTCTTTAGGTGAGTAGATTGTGTGGATGGTAATGAATGTTTAAATATTTTAACTTCAACTTTTGGCGTTCACTCGAGGGTCGAAAATTCGCCGCAAGTAATAACTGGTTATGACTAATTATTTTGGTTGTGGCGGTTTGATGGGCAGTAAGATAGGTATTTAGCTGCATCGGGTTAAATTGTAAGTAAATCCTACTTGGGATCAGTGGTGTACCTAGGGGCTAACAATACGGCAAGACCATTAGGCAAATAGATTGTTCAGAAATCCTAACATCATGAACAGTAGTAGGTTATAAGGGCAAGCCAAGCATTTAGGCTCGTATGAAAGTATTTACTGCCATTACCCAGGACTGATGATGATGAGGAAGTCCTTATGTGTCCAAGTGAGATTGGTCGCAGAGTATAGCATGATGTGTGCGTAGGATATTCGAGCGCGGCGGGTGCGGCGGCGGGTGCGGCGCGGCGCGGCGCGCGGACCTCACGCTGGAGGCGGCGCGGGACGCGGCCGCGCGCGCGCGACAGCCGCTGCGCGCCAGACGCGTCGCCACCACCGCCAAGAGGAAGAAGGTACGCACCCCTACACTCACACACCGCACACTCCGTGCGGCGCGGCGCGGCGCGCGGACCTCACGCTGGAGGCGGCGCGGGACGCGGCCGTGCGCGCGCGACAGCCGCTGCGCGCCAGACGCGTCGCCACCACCGCCAAGAGGAAGAAGGTACGCACCCCTACACTCACACACCGCACACTCCGTGCGGCGCGGCGCGGCGCGCGGACCTCACGCTGGAGGCGGCGCGGGACGCGGCCGCGCGCGCGCGACAGCCGCTGCGCGCCAGACGCGTCGCCACCACCGCCAAGAGGAAGAAGGTACGCACCCCTACACTCACACACCGCACACTCCGTGCGGCGCGGCGCGGCGCGCGGACCTCACGCTGGAGGCGGCGCGGGACGCGGCCGCGCGCGCGCGACAGCCGCTGCGCGCCAGACGCGTCGCCACCACCGCCAAGAGGAAGAAGGTACGCACCCCTACACTCACACACCGCACACTCCGTGCGGCGCGGCGCGGCGCGCGGACCTCACGCTGGAGGCGGCGCGGGACGCGGCCGCGCGCGCGCGACAGCCGCTGCGCGCCAGACGCGTCGCCACCACCGCCAAGAGGAAGAAGGTACGCACCCCTACACTCACACACCGCACACTCCGTGCGGCGCGGCGCAGCGCGCGGACCTCACGCTGGAGGCGGCGCGGGACGCGGCCGCGCGCGCGCGACAGCCGCTGCGCGCCAGACGCGTCGCCACCACCGCCAAGAGGAAGAAGGTTACGCACCCCTACACTCACACACCGCACACTCCGTGCGGCGCGGCGCGGCGCGCGGACCTCACGCTGGAGGCGGCGCGGGACGCGGCCGCGCGCGCGCGACAGCCGCTGCGCGCCAGACGCGTCGCCACCACCGCCAAGAGGAAGAAGGTACGCACCCTTACACTCACACACCGCACACTCCGTGCGGCGCGGCGCGGCGCGCGGACCTCACGCTGGAGGCGGGCGCGGGACGCGGCCGCGCGCGCGCGACAGCCGCTGCGCGCCAGACGCGTCGCCACCACCGCCAAGAGGAAGAAGGTACGCACCCCTACACTCACACACCGCACACTCCGTGCGGCGCGGCGCGGCGCGCGGACCTCACGCTGG